>CM023481.1:38556439-38914542 GCA_013339685.2 Hyalomma asiaticum | reverse complement strand
ATGTTCTTTTCTACCCACGGGACATTTCATGCAATACTACAGCGAAAATTCTGATCGGGAATTCCGTAGTTTTCTTCTCGCTCGAATAATGATGTCCATGTATACAAACAGAATTACAGAAAATTTACAACCTACGAAATCAGGATCGTGGATTACAGTGCAGAGTGTGAAGCAGTAATATCATCCTTCACAATATTTCAACCCCTGCGAGTTAATTATGCCCGTGTACATTTTTCAAAGTACTTCTGATTTATTTTTGATATATGTTGTTATATTTAGCTTATCGTAGATGTAAGTTCTCAAATAGTCTCCCTCCTATTCCAAATAATTCAAAATTTGCAAACACACAATTATACGAAGCATAACACATGGTGTGTGACCTATGAAAGTAATATCCAAGTGAGCCCACCATGAGGGCTCCGTAAATCACACAGTAACGTAGACACAACATTCTGTTGTATTTCGCAAATGAGAACAAAAGACACACCAAGTAAAAAAGGCGCTATTATAAAATTGCTAATAAAATTATTCCAGAACACAGAATCAAAAGCTAGTTGCGTTGGTGCTGCCGGCCGGCAGCACCAACGCAACTAGCTATTTCGTTTTCCAGGGCTGTGCAGTCGTCATGAGCGACAAAACGCCACGTCCTCGATGAACTGATGCACACGCATCGCCGTGGCCCTGCGTCGGACCCTGTGGCCGCTGTGGCATCTCAGAAGCCTGAAGCCGGTAACCGACGAGGCCGCGGAGAACGCACCCTTGCGGCCGCCATGATGAAGGTCGTCGCTAGGCGCACCATCTTGAGAACCCCGAGAATGCCGTCATGTAAATCACGTGGCTCGACGGTGGTTTTGGTGTTCTCGCTGTGCTTGGAGCACCCGCCGATGCCGCCATCGCCGCTGAGTTCTTGCAAAGGTAGACTATGGGAGATGCCCGAGACGCCGTTGGTACAGTTAAATGCATACCATGTTGCATGTCTTGACGTTGGAGGTGGCGCCTGTCGCTCCTGTCGACATGGACCGCGTTGTTGAGCTCCTTCCAGGCGGCGCCGTCTACGCTGGCCACAGGCGAGGGCTTGCTTCTCCAGTGGTCCAGCTCCGGCGGCAAGACCTCGTCTGAAGGGGAAGCGCCGAAGGGCGTGAACATCTGGAAGCTTCTGAATACGCCTGACGTGCGCGCTCTCACGCTTCATGGCTCTTCAACGAAAGTTTAGACTGTTCCGGTCTCGGAAGATAAATATCGCTGCTAGCAGGACGTTGTCACGGCGTAGCACAGAGCCGAAGCTTCCCAGTCGCGCGCTAGCGTTCCTTTTGTTCTTCTTCTTCTCGGTAACGCGCACTTGCGCTCTTGATCACAGGAAGAAGAAGAAAATGCTGCTTGTCAAAAGGCTTGGTTTCGCTACGGTAAGGCTGGCCCTGAGGCACTGCATATTATGAAAGTACAATCACGTACAACGTCGGGACGCGACAGGCATGTTGACCACTTGGGGCCTCGCAAGCGGGACTCCATGATGCGATTGAATGTGGCTTGAGCTTTACATAGCCCAAAGTGCATGACCTTGATGCGGATCATCTAGTGATACCAAGGCTGACTGTTCGCGGCCCATCTCCTCTACACTAATCTTAGTGTGCCAATAGCCTGAACGGAAGTCCATTGATGAGAAACCTTGGCCTCTGTGAAGGCAGCCAATCATTTTGGCTTTAGCTGTTCCCCAAAGGAATAAATAAAAATAAAATAATTGGGGAGAAGGCTACCCCGACTAAAGGCACCGGCAGGCTTAATCCAAGCATAAAATGAAGTCATCTTTTTTGTTAACTAGGACTGCTCGCTGCTCCTCGAAGGTTGAACGATGCCCATGATCTTGTCGACCTTTTTTTTTGTATGATCGTTTCGCTGGCGAAGACGCAATTGATATGGCCTACCATGAATGTTGCTTGCGTCACAGTGTAAATGCAATTGACGGAGGAAGGACACTCGGCAGAGGCCCTGCCCAGCCCGCGCACCTACAGAGAAGTGTGGAGGAAGTGACGCATTACTGGCCATTTTGACGCGGCAAAATGGCGGCTTTCTTATGGCCACTTGCCAGCGGTGTGCTGTTTTGTTGCGGCGTGTGCAGTTTTGTAGGTCTCGTCCCTTACTGTGGCGAAGTGCAAGTTGTACACACTGTGCATTCCTAGTGGTCCGTTGATGACTACGCAGCGTCGTCCCGCTGATTGTTCCAGCCAGAGAGACTGAACTATAAAGAGCGTCGACAGAGTGTGTCGCGGGTGAAGGATATTTGGCGTGTTCAGCGAAGCCATGCCAATGAACCATGACAGTAGGAAACAACTATGTCGTGCACTTTGTACTCTGAACACCTGGCACTGACGGTGGCGCAGTGTTTCTGCTCGTGGCATCGGGCAGCAATACATCGTGTTAAATCACATGTTCCTTTATAGTTAGGAATTGTGCTTGTGCGTGTGAAGAGCACCTTTTTATTTATTTATTTATTTATTTATTTATTTATTTATTTATTTATTTATTATTATTTATTTGTATACTGCATCCCATTTACAGGCTATGGCAGGAGTGGCGACATTACATGTCAATTGCAGACGAAAAATCAACTATAGGTAAGCACGAACAGATCCAGGCACTGCATTCTAACGTTCTATTGTTAAGGGTACGCAACTAGAGTTTCTCTTACGATGGTCGTTATTCGCAATACTTTTGTCGTCAGTGCTCAAAGCGCGAACCTGGTCTTGCCGTTGGCCCACTACCCACACTGCCACATGGCAGTGAATATGCAAAGAAAGAAAGAAAGAAAACTGTTGATGGTGTACGAACCAGGGCTCCACGCTTCGAATTCAGGTGCCTTAACACCTCGGCTATACACAACCACGCTTATGTGATTCGAAAGTACGTAACTCATACGAGCTACCTGCGTTTTCAGTCAAGAAAGAGAACGAAATAAGTAAATAACGACAGGAAGAAAACGTCATTTGTTTCCGGTGATTGGGGTTCGAACCAGGACGTACACGCTCCTAATCCATGCACCTCAACCACTACGCTACACAAACTGCCTGCGTTAGCAGAAACTTCTAATGCAAGCGTCTCTGGTTCGGGGGACTGACTCGGAATGCTTGCGCGTCCTGTAGTTGGCTCTTGGAAAGGGCCACAGCGGAGCTGTCCTTCGGATTTCGCTCGGTGGAACTCGCGTCACCTTTTCAAGAAAAGTCCAGTGACCTCAAGGGTGACCTTTATTCTTCTGTTCGTTGTTAGCTATGGCAACAGCCCGAAAAAGTACTGCGCGCGTTCCTGTGCAGAAAATCCCGCATGTATACTCCATTTCTTACAAGAGGTGCAACACTGCGGGGGCTAGCGAGACTCCTTGGCGTAAATGTGTTCTCTGGAGGAAATATTGCATTTCCTTTTCGCTCCTACAGTGTGATCTTCCTCTGCTTTATGCCGAGTAATGGACAGATCTTTCTGTGCCTTAGAAGTAAAGTGCTCTGCTATATGGGTGGGTATATGTTATTCGTGTCTCAGCACTTCGCTGTCTTCGTTTCTGTAGGTAATTGTGTTCCTGTCGCGGCCGGCGTTGGCGAAAACTCGGTGCAGCTGAGAGAGGGCTAAACAAAATAGAGAGTACGAAGTGATAGAATGTGAAATGAGGCGAGGGAGGTGCAAAAGGGGTGGACGTCGGGGGAGATCAACGAATACGACAAAATAAAATTTCGTGGAAAAGCGGCATTCAACCACAGGCACACGGTCCGAAGCTCAGTACATGGTCCTCGCGGCCAATCGTCCACATATATATAGTATATACACCCACGATTACAGAACATGCGTTCATGGGAACCATATAACGTGTCGTATCGATGATTATAACGAACTTGTGAAGGGCGAAAGAGCAACTCAGAGAGAAAGAAATTCACAGAGGGAGAGGGAGGCTCTAGGAGAAGAGAAAGAGAGAGGAAGATAGTGGAATAGGTGAAGGTGACGATCAGATCCGTGTCGACAAAATAAGTACATGATTTTCATGTAAAATGGTGCTTTAATGGTTTTTTTTGCGTCTGTGTAGCTTGCGTAGTGCAAGAAAAGCTATTTGTGGTGTTCCAAAATAAATCGCTTCTCATTCACTTAGCCTTGGATGCTTTGCAAGTCCCCCAGAGCTCCGCTGGTCATCGGGCTTTCCGATAGCAGAGGCACTATGGTCTAGTGGCTACGGCACTCGGATGCTGAGCGAAAGGTCGCGGGTTCCAATCACGGCCGCGGCGGCTTAATTTTGATGTAGGCGAAATGGTGAGGCCCGTATACTATGCGATGTCAGCGCACGGTAAAGAACCCCAGGTGATCGAAATTTCCGGAGCTCTCCACTACAGCGTCTCTCATAATCAAACCACGCTTTTCGGACGCCAAACCCTAAAAATCAATCCACATAACTGTGCGTTAGATAAAATGTTATTCCTGAAGGCGCATTTGTGTTTTCACATTACTAATCGATTCTATATCTGAAGCCGAATATTCGTATCCGAAAAATTTCAGTCGCACACTTCTAATGAGGGCGTCCTTTACCACGTTCTATTCATCCTACTATGCCCGTAACACAGTGTGGGGCTACTCGGTTCCTCTCAAAAGATTTCTATTTGCTTGAGTCCACATGTTCCGTCATGTCAGCATTGTTGCCTTCCATAACGAGCACTATTTATCGAGCCCAAGCAAAGACTGCTTCGGCTCTTCCTACTCAAACTGAAAACGCGATGAAATAGAAAATACTATTAAAAGTACTCGGCCTAGATGGAAACACTATTTCCTCCACCATTTCTCATTATTTCCTAATGGAAACTGTCGGGAGTATCAGAATCCGGCTGTCACAGTGCCGAGGGAAAAAGAGGCTTTCGTAGGTGTCTGTAACCCCTCCTTGTTTAAGTTTCCGCCACAAAACCTTGCGAAATGCTTATTTTCCCATTCCCCTGTGCGCGCTTTAGAGCACGTTTATGGTATTTTTGTTATATATCTCTTATCATATGTTCTTTTTCTACCCACGGGACATTTCATGCAATACTACAGCGAAAATTCTGATCGGGAATTCCGTAGTTTTCTTCTCGCTCGAATAATGATGTCCATGTATACAAACAGAATTACAGAAAATTTACAACCTACGAAATCAGGATCGTGGATTACAGTGCACAGAGCTTGTGAAGCAGTAATATCATCCTTCCCAATATTTCAATCCCTGCTAGTTAATTATGCCCGTGCACATTTTTCAAAGTACTTCTGATTTATTTTTGATATATGTTGTTATATTTAGCTTATCGTAGATGTAAGTTCTCAAATAGTCTCCCTCCTATTCCTAATAATTCAAAATTTGCAAACACACAATTATACGAAGCATAACACATGGTGTGTGACCTATGAAAGTAATATCGAAGTGAGCCCACCATAAGGGCTCCGTAAATCACACAGTAACGTAGACACAACATTCTGTTGTATTTCGCAAATGAGAACAGAAGATACAGCAAGTAGAAATGGCGCTATTGTAAAATTGCTAATAAACTTATTCCAGAACACAGAATCAAAAGCTAGTTGCGTTGGTGCTGCCGGCCGGCAGCACCAACACAACTAGCTATTTCGTTTTCCAGGGCTGTGCAGTCGTCATGAGCGTCAAAACGCCACGTCCTCGATGAACTGATGCACACGCATCGCCGTGGCCCTGCGTCGGACCCTGTGGCCGCTGTGGCATCTCAGAAGCCTGAAGCCGGTAACCGACGAGGCCGCGGAGAACGCACCCTTGCGGCAGCCATGATGAAGCTCTTCGCTAGGCGCACCATCTTGAGAACCCCGAGAATGCCGTCATGTAAATCACGTGGCTCGACGGTGGTTTTGGTGTTCTCGCTGTGCTTGGAGCACCCGCCGCTGCCGCCATCGCCGCTGAGTTCTTGCAAAGGTAGACTATAGGAGATGCCCGAGACGCCGTTGGTACAGGTAAATGCACACAATGTTGCATGTCTTGACGTTGGAGGAGGCGCCTGTCGCTCCTGTCGACATGGACCGCGTTGTTGAGCTCCATCCAGGCGGCGCCGTCTACGCTGGCCACAGGCGAGGGCTTGCTTCTCCAGTGGTCCAGCTCCGGCGGCAAGACCTCGTCTGAAGGGGCAGCGCCGAAGGGCGTGAACATGTGGAAGCTTCTGAATAAGCCTGACATGCGCGCTCTCACGCTTCATGGCTCTTCAACAAAAGTTTAGACTGTTCCGGTCTCGGAAGAGAAATATGGCTGCTTGCTGGACGTTGTCACGGCGTAGCACAGAGCCGATGAAGCTTCCCAGTCAAGCGCTAGCGTTCCTTTTGTACTTCTTCTTCTCAGTAACGCGCACCTGCGCTCTTGATCCCAGGAAGAAGAAGAAAATGCTGCTTATCAAAAGGCTTGGTTTCGCTACGGTAAGGCTGGCCCTGAGGCACTGCATATTATGAAAGTACAATCACGTACAACGTCGGGACGCGACAGGCATGTTGACCACTTGGGGCCTCGCAAGCGGGACTCCATGATGCGATTGAATGTGGCTTGAGCTTTACATAGCCCAAAGTGCATGACCTTGATGCGGATCATCTAGTGATACCAAGGCTGACTGTTCGCGGCCCATCTCCTCTACACTAATCTTAGTGTGCCAATAGCCTGAACGGAAGTCCATTGATGAGAAACCTTGGCCTCTGTGAAGGCAGCCAATCATCATTTTGGCTTTAGCTGTTCCCCAAAGGAATAAATAAAAATAAAATAATTGGGGAGAAGGCTACCCCGACTAAAGGCACCGGCAGGCTTAATCCAACCATAAAATGAAGTCATCTTTTTTGTTAACTAGGTATACTCGCTGCTACTCGAAGGTTGAACGATGCCCATAATCTTGTCGACCTTTTTTTTTTTGTATGATGGTTTCGGTGGCGAAGACGCAATTGATATGGCCGCCCATGAATGGTGTTTGCGTCACAGTGTAAATACAATTGACGGAGGAAGGACAGTCGGCAGAGGCCCTGCCCAGCCCGCGCACCTACAGAGAAGTGTGGAGGAAGTGACGCATTACTGGCCATTTTGACGCGGCAATATGGCGGCTTTCTTATGGCCACGTGCCAGCGGTGTGCTGTTTTGTTTCGGCGTGTGCAGTTTTGTAGGTCTCGTCCCTTACTGTGGCGAAGTGCAAGTTGTACACACTATGCATTCCTAGTGGTCCGTTGATGACTACGCAGCGTCGTCACGCTGATTGTTCCAGCCAGAGAGTGTGAACTAAAGAGCGTCGACAGAGTGAGCTGCGGGCGAATGATATGTGCCGCGTTCAGCGAAGTCATCCCAAGCATGTCTTCGCCCCGTTACCGCCCCGTTATGAAGGGGACGCTCCTAACATCCACCCATCGTTCCAGCCGCATGCATGACAAACGCAGTACTACTAAGGTGGCTGCGCCTGTACAAGCAGAGGAATTCGGAGGCTGTGCCACTCCGAAAGCAGGAAAAAAAAGCGAATTCCTCTTGAACGCTATAATAAGGTGTCTCATAAGGTGAAGAACGCTTGTAAGGCATGCATAATTGTTTTTCAGCGGAATATGTATGCGTGCGTGGGTTTGTTCTGGTATACACATGGAAATTGACATATACGCTGTTGGGCGTCGCTATAGGCGTTTTTTGCACATCTTTCAGAGCAAGATTTAAACAATAATTCTATTTTTTTTTTGGTGGGGTGGAAGCGTGCTCCTTCCTGTAAATGTGACGCATGATGTGCCCATTTTTTACCACAATCTAAAAAAATTTTTCCAGCAGTAGACCGTCCCTTAAGACATTAAGGGCAACTGCGGCGATTTTTGGGTGTCTCTGGATCTCAATGAAATTTTCAGTATATGTTCTCATCGCCACTGTAATAATATATGCCAAGCGAGGCAGTTGGTAGTCGTTTAGTTTTCTTTAAAACGAATTTTTTAGCGGATTCTCATAAGGGCCACCCTGTGTCTTTGACGTCATTAGTGTCTACGCTGCCTACCCGAGCAGGTGGGCTGTCAAGAGCAATGCTGTGACGCCGTCATGTTCGACGCTGTCAGGTTTAAAGCTGGCATATAACTCGATATACCGTCGGATGACACCGCCGCTTTCATATTTCTGGCATTGGCTCCATATTTCTGATGGCGGGGAGACTTGCGACGTAACCGCATACGCTGCAAGAAGCATCTACCACTTTCGGTTTCGGTTTCAACACATTGCTCATTCGGTTATTGAAGATTATTGGTGGGTTTCTGAACAAAATCAACCACCCTGCCTGTTACAGGCCTATCAACACAATTGGAAAACACTGATATCAGAACGTGGTGAAATAATTGCGATGGAGTGGCCCTTTAAGAGTAACCGTGCGCGAGTGTTTATTCGGCCTTTTGAAGCGCCAAATAGGAATTCATTCCTTGTGAAACTGGCGTGACGATAGTACGCATGCGCTATAACTTCGTGACATTTTTTTTTATTTCAGGACGCTTCAGTTTAAAACAAGCGAGAGCGCACCGAAGAAAATGAGCACCAAGCAGTGGCTGCGCGGTTTGCCTCTCCGTCGTCCCTTCGGCTAGCCGTACAATACAACGCGCTAGCCGTACAGTGCAAGGCATACAATGCAGCGCATAGCAAGCAGCGTGGAATATACAGGAGAATATGCTGCGCATGCACGCGGCTACTAAATAGCTTAAATATGTAACGAAGAATAAACGTGACGCTTTCTTTAAAGTGAATTTCCCGGCGCAGACGAGCGGAATGCCTATTGGCCGCGAGGCCCACCACTGCTGTGGCCGACGCTGCGATCGCTTTGACGTCATAGGTAGGATGCCCCTTCCTACCTTGCTCGTTGCGCTGCGTAGCTCCCTTGTAAAACGTGACGTGCGGGTCAAATCGCGCATTCTAATCTTTTGTCGTCTTTATGATCAGCATTGAACGTTCGCTTCTGGGAATGTCAAGTTCATTATCGGTATCCAGAGCACTATTCGACCGTCTTTGGCCATGTGGTAGCATAAAAAATGTTGTGTAAAGCCTAAAATTTCATGACGTACCTGTTTTCGTTCGCGATTTTCTTATCCCTACATCTGAAAATTATGTGGTTATATGAAGAACGTAATCTTTTCATATACATTCGCTTTCCAACAAAGTAACACGCCGTTCTCATTGTTTAATTTTGGCTCCGCCATTTTTTCCATTAAAACTAAGTAATATTTCTGCCTGTGCGAATCTGGCGTGCCCTAATCGGCATGTACAGAACGAGCGCGTGCAAATCCTTGCTGGTGATAGCTGAAGCTTTTAGAAGTGCTACCAAATTAGCCTCCTCATGTTAATTGTCGCTTTGTTTTACACCAAACTAATTCACGTGCTTGGGAACGTAAACAAAACTTCCTTCGGAAAGCAGCCGCGAATTCTCGGACTGTTTGTCAATAAAGTTCTTGATGCTGGAGAATGGCAGGCTAACTATAAGCGAACAAAAGAAGAAAATAATAGGCCACGCTTGCGTTGAGACGCGCATGGCTTAACACACCGCAGCTCGTCGATTTGAAGTTGGACATGGTTCTTACATGGCCTTGCTAGGTCTCACTTCGCAACCAATTTAACCGTAGCGCAGTCAGGCTTGCCTCAACCAGTCCTAACTTAATTAATCTTGCCTTAATTAGCATTGACTTAATTACGCCGGTCAACTTGATAATACATATCTTAATTAGTATTAGCCTCAGTCGTGGCCTAATTAGGCATGACTTAATCAGTCAGCGTAACTAGGCTCGGCTTAGTTTTATTTGAAATAAGCTTGTGTAATTAGTAATAAATTATTAGGCTTTACTTAATTATTATTGGCTTCATTGGCCTTAAGTTTATTAGGATTGGGTTAATTAGAATTACTTTATATAGATATGACATAAATAATATTAGTTTAATTAGGCTTTGCTTATTTTAATAAGACTGGTATAAGTAGATTTATCTTAATTGGCTTGTTTGCGTAGCATTAGCTTTAGTAGGCTTGGCTTCATTAGTATTACTTTAATGAGGCTAGTCCTAATCAGTCTTATCTTAATTAGCCCCAAATATGCTAGCTTATTTGGCTATACGACGAGCTGATTCGCTGTTTTACGATCACTTGCATTCGTTCAACACAGGACATGTGAAATGTGACATCAGAAATATTCCATAATGGATCATCAGCGTGTCTAGCAATTGCATAGTCTCATATGGCGTTGGCTGTGGCTCATGATAGTAGCAACTCCTTACCTGGTATTGTCACCAGGGGCACGGAATCGTCGTATACTTGCCCCGATTATCGGTTCACTAAAATGCTTTTTTGGAGGACGGTCATCAGGCAGGGGGGAAGCGCCGCTGTGCCCACAACAAAAAGACCCGCGGTGGCATACACGCAGGAAATGTGGAGTTGTAGCAGACGACAAAACCCAGCATCCTATGAGTGACGTCAGAGCGTAGGTGGCGTGACGGTATGTCCTCGAGGCCAATAGCAATGCCACTGTTCAAATTACCTGTTTTGTTTGCGAAATAGCCTATACAGAATGCACGTGCCTATATTTTGTCGTGGTGAAATGCGAGCGCAAACACGCGCGCACACACCAGCACACGCGTACACGCATATACATATACCTACACACGCAGGAACACGAAAACATGAGCATTCGCGCAAGTATACACGCACGCGATAACAGTGCAAACGAACACATGGGCGCCACATACACACGTACGCGCAAACACGAACGCACGGGCGCACGTGCACACATACGCAGACACTCTAAAAAATCCACACGCTAACGCACATACGCACTCACATATACACACAATGCACAAACGCAAATACATACATACGGACGAACACGCACACCCACACCCACACAGATACTTACGCGCACACGTACGACACACGCATATAAATATGTGCACACTCGCACACATAAGACAAGCATGTACATACACACGCACGCACATAGATACATGCACACGCGCACATATACCACCACAGGCAAATACATGCATACATAGATGCACACATATACTGCACACATACATACATACATACATACATACATACATACATACATACATACATACATACATACATACATTACATACATTACACACGCGCACGCACGGACATATACATGCGAACATGTACACACATACACACGCACATTCATGCGCGCATGCACGTGCGCGCACACACTCACAATTACGAAGCAGGAGTTACACGCAATTAACTTATGAATTACATGATTTGAAAACTAGCGCACTCACGACAACATGGTCCAGTGCACGAGTTCAACCAAAACATATAGGCGTTCTCTACTGTACCGACCGAAGTCCGGTTATGCAAAGTACGTTGAAATTTCCATGCAATTTCACCGACATCTTAAGTAAAACTGTAACAGTCAACTAGCACGAAATTGCGTGCTTAGAAGGGGTTAGAAGGGGCGAAGTGCATGCTTTCCCCCGACGTTGTGGAGCTACTGCTTCTGGCGCACAACGCTATAGTCCTCGGAGGATCAAAAATCATGCTAGCCCTTTCTCTGGCTTACTGCTGCACTAAAACGCGCAGCAGCAAGAGATTTCCACAGCGAACGACGTTCACATTTCTACAGAAAGGCGGAAACACTTGCGAAACGCATGTTAGGAGCCGCAGGGCGACCACCGATTGGCAGGCCCATGGCGGGCGAGAGGAACTAAAAGCGCGCGAAAGCAAGTTGTGCGCCGCTTTCGTGACGTCAAAGTCACCTTAATGCGCGCGGCAGCCATTCAGCGTTGCGGATGCGCTGGCTCCGCGAACGAGGGGGAGAAAACTAGGATGTTTACGGCTCCGGCGAAGATGTCGCGGTGTACTTAAAAGGGGCGCCACTTTCCAACATCAAGGGTCTTTATTGCCTTTAGCGCAAATTTTTTGTTATTGTAACATGACCTCTTCCAATTACGCCTTTATTTTTGTGTCGACGTGTAGCAAATGAAGCAAATATTCGTCACTAGTAAAAAGAAAAACATTTCTAACCAGAAGTGTTATAATAAAAAATGTAAACCGTATCCTCCGCTGAACCTAAAACCCAGTCTTTTGAATGGCAAGCAGGCATTCTACCACTGCGCTACCGTATTCTGCAGGCTAACGATCGCAGCGCCACGACCGGATTAACCCTCTTTTTGCTTCAGTTTCGACCTACTGATAATACGGCTGTTCCGAGCGCTGCCCAGTTCTAAGTCATTCAGATCACGGCGTTTCCACTGCCTTCACTGTCGGCGTTGACGCAAAGTGACGGCGGAGAGAAACGCCACAAAACAGCTGAAAAAGCGCTCCATCTGGTTCGGGGTTTAGCGTTGAGACGAAGAGCGTTTTTTTTTTACTCTTAGCGTTGAGACCAAGAGCGTTATATTCACACAAACATGGGCAGGGCGTCCACTGGGGGAGAGCTTGGTTAGCCAAACCTAGAACACCACAGCCGGGACAGGCATGCTTACATCAAGAGACAACAAAAGGAAGTGCAGAAGGCGCTAGCCGAAAATGTTTGCTGAAAGATGCGCCGGGCGTACAACCAAGGTGATGCATCGCGAAATTCAGATATTACTAACACACGCAGCAAGAGACAAGCAATACAAGAACACTTCAAACGTACCATCTCCTTCCTACTTAAAGGCCAGCTCCGACGATTCTTTTTTTTTTAGCATGTCAAGCTATTCGCGATGCCATGTTCCTGAGGCGCTCCTGGCACACTCCTGATAGCAGAAATGCTCAGCAAATTCGAAAATAATTCAAATTCGAAAATTTGAAATCGCGAAACCGAAATCCAACACAGCAGTGACATAGCTCCTAGTGGAGATCAGTCAACCCCACTGATCTCCACTAGGAGCTAAGTGGAGATCCGTGGTCAACCCGAGATAGTTTCTTAGTTACCTAGAGGGAAATGCGCGTCACCGTCTGTGCCAGTTTCTTAAAGGGGTCGTGAAACGTTTTCTGAACATTTTGTACTAAGTGCGTATTCGGGATCCTGACCCTCCAATCAACAATATGTATTGTTCCGTTGCACCGTGTGCGTTGATTTAGAGCGATAAAAAACGCGGTTTCGGTTTCACTGCGCGCGTTCCCCTCAACTCTGCAGATGACGTCATCTTAGTAGCCGTCATACCTCCGAGATTGGCGCGCCCTCGGAGGCCATGGGAAAACAAACCGTGCTGCCGCTTTTCTTCCGAATGGTGGCACCGCACGGTTTCCAAGTATTTTCTTCCTTTCTAGCTTTCAAGTAAATCGATTCCTTTAGAGAAAACGCGAGTTCACTGTGCCTTTGAACTTAAAAATATCTTAACTCAACGTCACCAAATAGTACCAGGCCGGCCGGTAGTGTCGCATAGTCGTTTCGGGAGCGCAAGAAAGCTGAGATTTAAAACGGGCGTTGTTAAATGTGCACTGAATATTTCGCCGAAATATTTCGGAATCGGCTTGTCGAATGCGTATTGAAGCAGTGAAGATTACAAACCGGCATCTCCAAATTCTTTTCACGACCCCTTTAAGGGGCGCTGCGCCTCGATGGGAATTATGGTGTATGTGTCTGCGAGGCATGTGTTGGCTGGCGTATAGAGCAGGGCTTTGACTCATACGTTCATACAGCTCCATAAATATAGTTTCTCTATAAGTCAGATACAGCTCAAGCCTGCAGTGAAGCCCCTCCTATTCCCTTATAAGTGCCATAGAATTTCCTACTAACATTTTAGTAGGAAACTCGATGATAACTGCCAGCCGCTGTAACGCCGCGAAGCTTCAAATAGTTCCTTGTTTGAACTTTCCGTGTTACCAAAATAAAGCGAGTGGGGCATAGATAATGGACAGATGCGTGAATTGTCTTTATTTGTTTATCAGAGGAGAGCATGGAAAGAATAATTCTTTATTGAGCCGAAATCAAGCGCTTAATTGCAATGGCCGCGCCACAATACCCGCTTGCAATACCCGGCGCGCCACAAGCGCCGCTACTAGAGCTTTTGTACCCAGTTAAGTGAAATTTCAAGCGTAAAACGGGCTAGGAAACAAAATGAACTGTGCTGCGGTCTTTTACAGGTGGAGACGCTGAAACTCAACACGTTTCTGTCCATGCTTTTCCAGCACCTCATGGCTTATACCGGCGAAAGGACTCAAGAACAGCAGACGCTCCGCGGGTACCAAAGGCATAAAAGCAGCGCCATTTTGAGAAGGTCGCATGGCGACGATTTTGTTTGGCTCTGTGATTGGCTGGCGGACTAATGACGACTCGCTCAGTCCGCCTATGGTGAGCCCGGCGACCTTTGTTGCCAACTGCTGTTTTTTAAGTTGTATCCTACTATAAAACAAAACCTTTGTAAACGGATCTCATTCACACATACCACACCTTGCAATAAGATATTATTCTTTGGCAGGGCATAATCAAACGGCGAACAAAGGAAATAGGCGACAGACGGACGCGGATTGAGCGTTCACATTGTCGTCTGTCATCCAACTTTAGCGGTCAGTCGTTCCTTGTATTTTTTTGTAAAGCAGTGCATACAAGGACAAGTGCTCAAATGTAAATAAAACTTCCTTTTTTGTTATGCCGAAAAAGAAATCGGCCATTATGCTGCTTCAGTGCTAAATGAATCATTATGACGCGCGGAACGCGTCCAAGCTAGGCGCGTCTCGGAGGCATCAGAGCCGCTAGTAGACGACGCCAGTCCGAATCCACCATATCCCAGCATTCTCCCATACATACAACGGTGTCTGAGTGCCAGTTTTCCATCTGGTTAATGGTAAGAACTCTATGCAACCCGCGTTTCGCACGGTGCGCCAACTTTCGCGACATTACGTGCGAAGGTTGGCGGCACGCGCAGATCTCGGATGCCAGCATGTGATACTACTACCAGTGCGCTTCTGTCGCTTTGCCTAAAATTACGTCAACACAAACTGTGGCCAATAACCAATAAGCAAGTAAAGCCAGGTAGTCGGTTTGAGATAATCAGTCAAAATTGAATTGCAAGCAATGCGCGCATCTCTCGAGCCTATATATAATCTCGCGCAAATGACAATTGTACCAAGGAACTTGCCGCGAAAATTTTATTGAGACCTACTGACCTCGAAAAATAGCAGAAGCTGACCTTAAAGAAAGCTAGAGCTCTATGATGCTTCATCAAATAATGACGCTAGACCATCCGCGAAGGCAGCTTCCATGGGTCAAAAATCGGCGACGAATGAAAACTACGGCATGTATCCGAGATAGATAGTGCCGTTACATATTGTTACGCGCAAACAAGGATATGTACAACTGTATTCACGGGCTCCACCATAACTGTGCGCAGCAAGAACAGCCCGCGTTCGGTTGTCACTTCGTCGTCGTCTTCTCTGGCCCAACCGCGAAACAGCTTATATTCGCGTATGTGCCGTAGCAATGTGATTGGTGAAGCGCAAAAGACAGTGTCTTGTGTGTCCATACAACTTGTATGTTTGACTTTTCACTGTCCCTGCATTTTGTGCGTCAGATACCTTAAAAACAAAAACTGTTCTGGACTTGGCTCAATGCAGAGTAGGAAAGTAAAAAGTGCAGCCCCATCGCACATAAACTTTTCATGTGCACGAAAGAGCTTATACTGTGAATGGTCCTGTGGCCGGCGCGCTTCTGAAATGCAGGGAACTAACAAAATGACTAAACTTTATAAAGTTTCAACCTAGCTACATTTTTGATAAGAACACGTGCTCGGGAAGGAGAACAGGCGGTGGTCAAGTATACGCAAAATAATTAGGTGTCTCAGTTCGCTGCTAGAAGCAAGAGATGTTTTCAAAATTTCCTTAGAGGTTTTCGTAGTCTTCGCATGGTTTCGTTCTGCCGCCTGTGTGGAATGGACTTTGTGCCTCGCGGCCATGGAGGGGAAAAAAGTAGAAGGGAGCGCGCCTAGCTTCCACAGTCTTCGCAGAAAACCATTCCGTTAACCTAAATTTGATTATCGAATTTGTACTACATTTTTTTGGTATTTTTATTAGTAGTTCTCTCCCACACAAATCTCTTTTTTGGTTCATGGCCGATCCCCCAGAGTGGGTTGCGCAAAGATAACCAAGGGCCAGCCAACCAACCAACCAAGTTCATCTGAAGTCGCTCCGCGAGTTGCCTGCTGGGAAGTGAGCCTTGTTTGGTTCTCGGTAGGTTGTAGATGACACCGGGTAAGAAGCACGTGGACAAGCGTCGGCCGTGTGAAGCGGTGTGCTTGATGCGTAGAGGTCATTGCGCATTGATTTTGGTCGCTCGTTGCCTAAACGCTGCTCTTCCTACTTATTGATCCTTCGCATATGAAAGGGCTTTCGGGTCCTCACTTTTAAAAGGGGGAATAAAATACTTCACACGCGCACACGGGATCAACGCGTGTAACGAAGAGCTTTTATTCCCCTCCTAGTGGTGTCAAACTTGCTCGTTTCTTTTATTATAGCGCCGAATGGTTATATGTCCAATCCATATATACTTTTTTTACAAAATTCAGTTACCCATTCCGGACTAGAAACCCCCGATTTTGTCGCGTTGCTGATGGGATATTTAACAGATGTGCGAAAGGTATACTGCGTTGGCGCGATCCAATTTCAACACACAGCACCTCATGGTATGTGCATTCCGGGGCGCGTCTCGCCTGCTCGATAATTCGAACAAGAACGTTGTGGCAAATAGTAAAAAGAGCGCCCAATGCGCCACGGACGCATTCGCAAAATAATACAAGGTGCAGGAGTCAGCACGACGCATGTTGCGTCCCATGAAGCTTCCACGGAGGAGCGGCAAAAAGATACGACGCAGCCACAGGCGCCGTCATAGAAGAAAATGCAGGGGTGACGCTACGCGTAAAACTCACCGCTTGCTTATCATGTGGTGGTGCTCATTTCTCAGCACGTCCCTGTTAAATCTGGGCTTCAAAAATGTTACGTGACGCTCCCTCCTAACTTTTATTTTCCTCCATGCTCGCGGCCAACTTTTTCTCGCTTCTTCGTCTTCACTCGCAGCCTCCGAGAATGAGCGCGCCAGCGCGTGTGCCTCGTCGGCGTCGTCTTCGAACAGCGTCCACCAATCATAGATAACCACGCCACGACACGCGGGCTCGTGGGCAGGCGACTACCGAGCAGCTCTGGCCTCGGCGTTCCATTTCTTGCTCAGCAGCCGTTCGAGTAGGTTCGTCAGGATTCTCCGCAGATGCTACGTACCGAGGCTCGCCTTCAGCGTGATGCCTTTTGAGGAGACGGTGGCATCGGTACCCGGCCCCTCCGGCGAGCAAGTAAGCTGCCGTTTTTTTGACATTCCTTCGTTCTCTGTCGCATTTAGCGTAGCGCCGCCGGGAAGATTTCGTAACATTTTTATTTTCCTGTACCAGAGCAAGAAACTTCGACGCCGACTTCGAGACGTGGGCACTAACCTATACCATGCCGCCGACTACGAGGAGAGCGAGCCGCCAACCGGTGAGTCACAATACGCCTACGTGGCTTTTTATTCTTACTCGCGGTTAGGCCTAACTCGGTGTTGTCTCTCGGAACCGCTTCCTCTGAGACAGCGTTCCATCGACGCTTTTTGCGAATGGGAAGCTCGCGACGTTAACCGATGCTCCCGACGTCCCCGCCGTCCTTCAGCGAGCGCATCTGATGCGAACCTTTCGAATATAGCGTACCCTAGCAATTAGCGACGACGGGCCATAGCGACTTGCACCTTTTTTTGTTAGTCTGCGTCCAGCGGTTTCGAAACCACGCGCCTCGCGTGGCCTAGTCGGTAGGCTTACGGGCTCGTTAGGCCTACAGGCTAGGTACGCCCACGCGCTCAGTAGGCCTACCACCTCGGCCGGCCATGGCTCCTGGTAGGGTGTACAGGTTTTGGGGAAAATGGGCCAAATTCACAAAGCTTTACTTTCGAATATAGCGTACCCTAGGAATTACCGACGACGGGCCATGGCGACTTGCACCTTTTTTTTTGTCAGTCTGCGTCCAGCGGTTTCGAAACCACGCGCCTCGCGTGGCCTAGTCGGTAGGCTTACGGGCTCGTTAGGCCTACAGGCTATAGGTACGCCCACGCGCTCAGTAGGCCTACCACCTCGGCCGGCCATGGCTCCTGGTAGGGTGTACAGGTTTTGGGGAAAATGGGCCAAATTCACAAAGCTTTACTTTCGAATATAGCGTACCCTAGCAATTACCGACGACGGGCCATGGCGACTTGCACCTTTTTTTTTGTCAGTCTGCGTCCAGCGGTTTCGAAACCACGTGCCTCGCGCGGCCTAGTCTGTAGGCCTGCGGGCTCGTTAGGCCTACAGGCTAGGTACGCCCACGCGCTCAGTAGGCCTACCACCTCGGCCGGACATGGCTCCTGGTAGGGTGCACAGGTTTTGGGGAAAATGGGCCAAATTCACGAAGCTTTACTTTGGTATTTTCCGCATTAGTCGACCAGCTGAAATAGTATGTCTGACATCGTGGTTATTCCTTTTTGCGAATCTATTTAGCATAAGATTTTTGTGAATATGCGACCAGGATGCCAGCGACATTACCCAGTGCTCGTCACAATGTCGCCAGAGGCCCTTTTTTTTGAGGAAAAATGGCGAGGAAAATTTTATTAAAATTTATACCACTGATGGCGACAAGACGGGCTTGATTGATCGCGGCTGTGGTTTCAATCGGGACCTACTGGGCAGGCGTGTCAGGGCCCAGCATTCACAATCATCCAATAGAATCGTTCGCAAGTGAAAATTTTTGCCAACCTCAATTGTGGATCCAGCCAGTATTTATGCATACCTTCTAGTTTATAAACGCTGTTGGCCATTGGTTCGCCGCCTGACTTAACGACGCGCTTAGCATTCAAGTAGGCTAGAATTTTGCGTGTGTTTTGTAATTAGCCCCTTGTTTTAATGCATCGAGCTCTGCACACTATTTGCTACTGCAAGCGCTTTTAGCAGCCTACTACGCTTATCATTAGATATTATTGGAAGCCAGCCTTCGCTAATATGTAACATCACAATCGGATGTCAGTAGTTTTACGAACTGTCTGTGAATTTCGGCCATGCTAATTTGTGTTCCTTTCTTAGCTTCCGTTAGGCACAGTACACGCCCTTCCTTTTTTCCCCTTCTAATTACTCGTATATTTCTACTTCCCTTCTTTTGTGTTATTTATCTAGTCCCATATTTTTGCTTTTCTTGTTGCTTGAATTCCTCCTTTTATTTCCTTCTGCCCATCTTTTATATTTATTCCTCTATTTTCTCTTCGTTTATTCATTTTCCATTCCAGCCATCCTTATTTTTTCTTTATTTCGTCACGCTCTCATACTACTTCCTTTCTTCCTCTGTTTTTCTTTTTATTTTGTTTATTCTTCCTTCCTTCCTTCCTTCCTTCCTTCCTTCCTTCGTCGCCTTGATTCTTCTTTTGTTTTCCTGTATCTTACTTTCGTTTAACCAATACATCGAGAATGAAACTTAAAGGGGTCATGAAACGTTTTCTGAAAATTTTGTAAGTGCGTATTCGGGATCCTGACCCTCCACTTAACAATATGCATTGTTCCGTTCCATCGTGTGGGTTGATTTAGAGCGATAAAAAACGCAGTTTCGGTTTCACTGCGCGCGTTCCCCTCAACTCTACAGTTGACATCATGGTAGTAGCCACCAGACCTCCGAGATTGGCGCGCCCTCGGAGGCCACGGGAAAACAAACCGTGCTGCAGCTTTGCTTCCGAGGCACCGCACGCTTTCTACGTACTTTCTTTGTTGCTATCTTTCAAGGAAATCGATTCTGTTAGAGCGAACGCGAGTTCGCTATACCTTTGCACTTAAATATATCTTACTGCAACGTCACCGAATAGTACCGTGCTGGTCGGTAGTGTCGGATAGTCGTTTCGCGAGCGCAAGAACGCTGGTGTTTCAAACGGGCGTTAATAAATGTGCACTGAATATTTCGCCGAAATGTTTCAGAATCGGCTTGTCGAATGCATATTGAAGCAGTGAAAATTACAACCGGGCATCTCCATATTCTTTTCACGACCCCTTTAAAACTACGCATATATTCTATACGTGCACGTGGACAGATGTCCTTTTGCTCCTAGCTGCTGCACAAAAGAGTTAAACGAGTACTGACATGACTTTATGACGGCGCAAAAGGGACATTTTTTCGGTTTCTAGCCACGCATTGTTAACGCTTTCCACACACAGAAGTCAGGAAATACGTGAAAAGTATCTCAACTTGATCTTAAAGTTTTCGTCGCCCAGCATCTGCAAGCCAGCCCTAGCGCAATGTATAGTACGATGACATATGAACACAGTCTCTTAAAAATCGCCGATATCGCTGTCGGAGTCGCTGGATGACCGTGAAATCGTCGTTGTTCGCGTGCCCCCCGTGAAACTGACCGCAGCCGACAAAGTTGCAGTGAGGCCATCATGAACTGCTGTCCCCACGTGACTTAGGCGTACGTCCTACTGTGTTGACAAGTCTCTAGAAAACCGCCCCTTCGAAATCGAAACCGAAAGTGGGCTTTAAAGGGAGCCGTATTAAATTATACTCATTGCGTTGCGAGTCACCGCGATATTCTTGTTAGGGTTCCCCACGCCAGTGTGATGTGACCGTGCACAGGTCAGGCGGCCTCCAGGCTCCGGTGACGAGGGACACTTGCGATGCTTTTAGGAAGAAGGGGAAGCATTTAATCACATAGTAACAGAGCTGTAAGAAACCGGGCGTAGAGACTCGCCTACATCAGAGGGCCCAGACACACCACAGCCAGAGGAAGTCGGAAAAAGCCCCCGCGCACTCCCGACACCCTCCTTTTATAGCCGTGGCGGGAACGAGCTTCTTGTCCAGCAGCGTTCGTCGCTGGACGCTGACTGCGTCTAGTAGCAACGCCGATGCGCGTTCCAAGCAGCGCACTGGAATAGTGTTCGCGTTCATGTGGAACGCGGACCGCGTATGGCCGGCACGCCGCTGAGCGTCCCTTGCAGGTTCCAACGCCGGCAAGAATATCGCGGTGACTTGCAACGCCGTGAGTCACCGCGATATTTTTTAGAATTCTCCACGCCAGTGCCTTTATTTAAAGAAACAAGACGAGAATGGCAAAAATTCGTGTCAGTACTCCTTTAAGATGTCGGGACTTAAGAGATTGCATATCCTCTCACTTCTTCTTGGTGCCTCTTGGTTTTGGCGGCTTGCGATGCTTTCGTAACGCCATGCCACGTAGACGCTAAGATTTCGCGTGTATAGTGGCCAAGATCTATTATGCATTTTCCGTTTCGCGCTGGAAAACATTAGCCTATTACTGAGTCACTCGGCTGACGCTCGGCATGACCTTAGGATTATTTAGACCCGATGGGATGCCTTATTTGTGACGTCACCATTAGCTTTGCGTGGGAGGCTTTCAATATGAACGCCTTCATGAGTGACGCCACCATTAACGGCGCGTGGCGGTGCGTCCAGTCCTTCCATATTTTTTTCAGCTAATGCTTTTGTTATTCGCCTCCCTGTCCGTTACACATGTTTGCCTTTAGAGCTTCTCTCTCGACTAACGTCTTTTCCCTTCTCTTAATCACAGGCGGCGTCCCGACGGCAAAGCGCTCGAAGCAGGCCACCTCAACCGCAGGTGAGACTTCCTTACGTTTATCCGCGTCTTTCCCGCGTGCATGTAAATAGAAACCCTTCGAGACAGAAGCCCAGCTCGTGCTTTCTATTCGCATGAGCACTGCAGTTGAATCCACCGTGGTTGCTTAGCTAAAATGTTCGTCTGCCAAACGCGGGTTCCATTGCCGCCGACAGCGGCCGCGTTGCAATATGAGGCCCGGGTTGTCTAAATTCGGAGACTCGCACTACGGCTGCTTCACGATCGCGTCGCGGGCCACCGTGGGAAACGCGGGTGCCTCGGTGAGGCCAGGAGGTCAACTTGCGCCATCTGTAGACCGGGAGCGCGTTAGCTTCTCCCTCTCTCTCTCCAACGCCTCCTAGGAGGCGTTGCTCTCTCGCTGCTCCTAGAGTTACTGTATATGCTACCTAAAGGTAGCATATACAGTAACTCTAGGGGCGTGTGCATCAAAGCGCCCCATGGGAGGTATACAGAGATTCACTCCCCGCTTCGGGCACGAATCTGAAATCAAAATTTCTTCGAAGACATATACTGCAGGACCGGTATGGTATTACCATGCTTAGGTAACCTCGTACCGTAGGGGTCGTCAGGTAGCTCTTTCAGCCGGCAAGACCCGCGAGAGTGGCTCGATGCGTATGGTAACGTGATGAGATCATGAGAGAGATAAGGGTCTGAAAAACTACAATAGCTGCGTGCCGGCTTCGCCACCCCGGTATTGCCGCACTTACCGTACCTTTGGAAGTATGCTCGGCCTGTCAAATTTCGGCTTTACACCGTTTTATTCCTAGTTAATCGTACTGTAACATTCGTCGCGACGTCAAACGTTTATTCTCGGCCATACTCGAGTGGTAACAGACAGGTACTATATGTAACTGGCAGCTCGTTTACAAGTGTGCTGTAAAACATACGCTGACTGGGTCTTCAGAAAATCAGTCAAGCTGTCTAGAGCAGTTCGAACTTTTCTAGTGAAATTCATTGATTGATTGTTTGGTTGATTGATTAATTTACTATTTTACTGATTCATTTATTTATATGATTAAGTGCTAATGTAACGATATTTCGGCAATGTGTGGTTATGCAACTCGGTAGGATCCACTTCGACTTTTCATTAAACTTAACTGAAACACTGGGGGCCCCGCCACGGTGGTGTAGTGGCTATGTGGTACTCAGCTGCTAAACCGAAGGTCGCGGGGTCGAATCCCGTACGCGGCGGCTGTTGAGGCACGTGTACCGTGCGATGTCGGCGCACGTTAAACAACCCCAGGGGGTTGAAATTACCGGAGCCCTCCACCACGGCGTTTCTCATAACATCGTGGTTCTGGGGCGTCGAACACCAGAAATCAATGAATCAACAACCTTGAAACATGCCTTCCCTCTCTCATCACCCCTTATGTGTGCCACTAACACATAGTCACAAATTTCACTGCCCATATATACATATATATATTTTTGACACCACAGCCATGGATTGTGACACCGATGACAGTGAAGAGGAAGATCTCGACGTCGACGACCAAGATAACGACTACCAGGATGACTCTGACCCGGTTGACGATGACGAGGACGACGATGAAGAAGACGAAGAAGTCGACGCGAGCGACGACGACGACGACGATGAAGCGGAGCTCGAAATCTTGGATGTTGAGGAAGAAGACGACGACCATGAAGTGCATTCAGCAGGTGAGAGCGCTTATTTGCTCCGCAGAGGTGCGAACTCCGATGAAGCTTGTCATTATTCCTGCGTGCGCCCTCCTTCCACATGCTGCTGCTTAGAACACTGTTCCTGAGCAGCATCATGTGACACTGTGAGCAGCAGGCCAGGACACTCTTCGAATGGCTGCCGATGGCTCCGATTGGAGACTCCGTGCAATGCACAGTCCCGATGAAAGGGGGAATTTCTTTCGATCGTACTGTTGGCCGATTAATGGCAGAGGGCTTCGTTGGAATTTCTTACTGAATATCACAAAATGCGGACCCTGGACCTGTATTCACGTATTACTTACCCTAGAATTTTTCGTAACAACACATTTCATTGTAATGTAGCGCAAAAATAAGACAGGCGCCCATGTGTCCGTGTACTGTGCTATTTTACAATACGAAATAGCTCGCCTTTCCCTGTAGTGCTACAGGAATATAGTGCTACAGGAATGCAATGATGAATATCTACGAACAGAGAGCTTTACTCTACGACCAAGAAGCTGGGCGCTGAAGCAGTGTATCGCTGCGTTTGCGCAGCGGGACATTCCTGTCATTGCCTGTCAAGGCAGAATTGACCAATACTGAACCTCATTGCTGAGCCTCGACTCGGCATGCATTATGAACTAATCAGGGAAGACTAAAACGGAACAGTGCTTCGTAATCTGTAGTGCGGTATTGGGACCCGCGGGGTCAATTACAGCGCTACAGTTTTGCACAGTAACTCATTCTACGAGGTATCTTGACGCTGATCCTGCGAAGATAACGATTTTGCGATAACCATTTTGCGAAGGCGACGCTTACGCCCTTGTTTTTCGGTCATCGACTGTTAATGCTGAACGAGCCACTGCATACATGACTGATGAATAGTCATATTTATTGTAGTCATATGCAGGACTACGACGGAGGCACTGGATAGGGCCGCTGAACCTTCTCCGATAAACGCTAAATCTTGGCTGCCCGTTTTTAGTGCGCCTGCGGAAGGGATACACGGCACAAGTGAAGGTCGTTTCAGCCCTGTCGACGCCACACACAGAACACGAGCAAACAGTCTATTATAATTAGCTTAACGATTGCGTCAGAACATTTAGCGCGTATGACATTAAGCAGTGAGCGCCCGACGGTTATTCCTTCTCAGCGTTGCCACAAGCCTGTTGTCATAACGCCACAACTGTAGATCGTGTTATGACGTTACAATAATGTCGCCTGATGTCGTCAGTGACTTCTATCGCCTTAACGTCGCTAATGACGTTATCTCAGCGTAAAAAAAAAGGGCCGACGATTGATGTTCGTTTGCTCGAGGAAGTTCCTGCGATGGAACTACACATTGAAGCAGGGACGAAAACCAACAGGACAGGACGTACGCTCGTACGTATCGTTGTCGTGTTCGTTTTCTTTGAAGTCTTCGTAACTTTGGCGCTGCTTCTTGTAGACTTGCCCGCACCAACAAGTTAATGCTCTAAAGTAATTCTCTTGATTAAAAAAATATTGAAGATTGAGTGAACTCGTGCCCCCAGGGTGCCAAGCAAGCACGCTACCTATTATGCATGTTTGGTTATGCCTGGGAGCCTACGCCGTACCACACAAAATATGTGCCGTGCTCGTCCTCCCTGACTAAATTCCGCCTGTCGAGGCAGACCTGACTAATCAGAGGGTCAGTACGGAATAGTATTCCGTGGTACGATCCAGGCCCCGCTGACTATGGTACACCTATAGTATGCACGGTCGCGCGGCACGTCGCAGCCATCTATAGCCGACTTTAGATCCATGAGTACTGTGCAACACGTAAGCAGTCGTACATGCCCTGTCACCGGCAAAACGATTCGCGCTCTGGTGAACATCTTAGCGGCATTCACTGGCTCGAACGGCAAAGGTCGTCGCGACCAACCTGGTAGCATGTATACTGCGTCGAAGAGTCACCGGTACGAATGAACTGCTCATGCTGTTTCGTTTCGTGACACCTCGTTTCCTTCGACTATCACTGCTATTTAAAGCGTGCAGGATCTGTGGTGCTCACTCAATGCGCGTTTTTTTTTTGTTTCTTTACTGCAGTTATGAAAAAAAAATGCGCCATGTTTCACGATCACACCTGAGTACCGTTCTTTTTTTTTAAATCTAAATCCCATCTACTCCTACTTGTCGATGAAATGGTTAATCGACCAGCTCGCACAAGAAAAGTTATTGTGGTTGTACGCGAAAGAAAACGCGTACTTCCTGCGCTTTTAAAGGTCGTGCAATGAAAATCTCATGACGTACACTGCAGGAGTCAGTACATACTGTTGCCAGGCAGCCTCCGGTAAACAATTGTAACATTCGCACATGGCTTTTTTTACCGTGCATCGTCCGACATTGCACTTTTTTTACGCTATGCAGAAGCGAACATCGTCAGGGGGAGAAGGCCGCCGTCGCGAAGCCGTCGCATCGCCGAGTACTCCGAGAGCCTCCGACTAGAAGGTACGGCGCCTTCCTCCGTGCCACTCTAAAATGGCGCCCATCCGGCTGTGTGGTGAAATAAGCTTGAGCACGCGAGTTCCGATGGACGTTGCGGGTCCCTGCCACGGCGGCCGCATTTCGATGGGGGCCAAATGCAAGGACACCTGTGGGGCTTTACATGGGCACGCCGTACTGGAGGGCTCCGGAGATTTCGACCACCCTGGGGTTCCTTAACGTGCACCGAAATCTCGGTACACGGGCTTGCGGCATTCCGCTTTCACCCAAATGCGTCTGCCGCGGCTGGGACCTGGTAGTGGACCGTAACCACTGCACCACCGCAGCTGTTAGCCAGGACACCCGCGCGCTCAAATAGTTAATGCATGTTACAAAACAAACCTGATGGCTAGGAGACGCCCACTATAGGTAGTGGGCGTCTCCTATAGGGCGTGCCTTGCAATTATATGTGCGGGGTTTTAACGCATGAAACGCCAGCAATTATCTATGCAGTCAGTGCGCCGATTTGGTATGGCGCGAAAGTCGACGAAGTTGTTATTATATTGCTGTTGCCACTGTCACCAGATTTCGTTCAGTGACAGACGGGGGAAACACTGCTGTAAAGAAACTTTTTTTTTCTGTTCCCGGACTAAATGTTGAACATTACTAAAGACATTACCATGGCACAATTTGTAGTTTTGTAAATGTTGTACTAACAGTCTCTTTTTTGTCGCGGCGTTTGCTCCATTCATTTGCAGACTACCTACCCGACCGATACATCGACAGCCACGGTGAGTGCTTGCACATGTGTGTGCTTTGTAGCATCACTGCAGTTCCTACTGCGGCTGTACAGCATTCGACAGCGCGCAGTAGATTACGCACCCGTGCTTTCTAAGGGGGTAATGTCTAGCTGCCTGTGCGTCTTTCACTGTAAATCAGCCGAAGGATACGGGTTCTCCTTCGGCTGTCTCCTTCGGCCTCCTTCGACGGCTATCAATTCAAATCCTAATATTCAAACGGCGTTCTAGGTTGTTTCAAAGCGGACAGACTAAAAGACCACCCCCCTCCCTCGGAGTCCAAACGGTTATAAAATTAGACGTCTAAACGTAGGAATTACTTTGGTGCCATACTGCACCTATATATATTAACAGCAAAGCAACGTCCACTTTCGTGGTGCTCCAGTGTGTAAATGGTACTTTTGTTCGTTTCAAATTATTAACGCCGGTAGTTTAACTTTACACCCTACCTCAACCACACGCAACCATCAGCTACAACGAAACCACACTGATTTAGTTTGCGTTACGAATTTACGGCTAGTGCATTAGTATGGAACAGTGTTGTTAGTGTCAGCCGCTGTTTTTAACGTCGAAACTCGTGCAGTTTTTGGTCGAGTACGCCTTATGGTGCCTCGCATATAATATTGACCCCTATGAAGATTCTTTTTCTTTTTTTTTTCTTTTTTTCTTTCTCTTTTTTTTTGTTATTACACGAGTACAAGATGCCCCGTTGTCACATATCGTTCAACGATGCTGCAGTTCACATTGTGGCCTGAGCGTTTTCGCTTCGTGTCACATTGTTAATGCGAATTCCATTCCGATAATTCCAAAGCAGTGATTAAATAAAAAAAGAACCATACGAATTTTGAACTAACTGCCTTAACCCCTTATCGCATGAGGACAAACACGAGGATCGTACCCAATAATATACAAAAGCGCGCAACTGAACAGGGCATATGGCTAGCTCTGATTAAAAAATATGTCCATTGATACGTATTCGGCGGCTGGACGCCAGCCGACCCAGGAAATAGACGACTCCAGCAGTGCCAGGAAGACAAATCCCCCTTTATTGCGCTTGCGACGCGTTTTTAAGCGCTGCGCAGCCAATCGCAGCTTAGAGCTAAGGTCAGTTGCACAAGAAACTCATTCGCATCGTTCTTTCCCACACAGAGAAAAGAGATAGGTGCAGTCTGGCCATCACCATGGCTCACAATGCCCGTTCAGTTGACATCACGGAACTCTCTGGCGACATCATCAAACTTGTCTTCAAAGGAAAGTGAGTGTGATCGCATGCTTTGTGTTTTCAAACCTCCCCTTATACGTTTGACGCTGTCAATAGTATGCAGGCTCTGTCCGCCAGGCTGGCTGCGGCGAACTCTTGTTATCTTCCATAAATTCTAACTTAATGCACGTGGGGTAGGAAAATTCTCTTTAGCCACCGATTAACCAGCTGAGAGGTGCCACGGCAACAATAACAGCGCCGAACGACGTGCTTGACGCGAAGTAGCCTGTATACTTTCTACATCAGGTGAATAAATCAAACACGAACAAAAAATTGTGGAGTAGCATAGGTTTCGCGTGTAATAGCTAGAGGCCTCACACTGTGCGTGCCCAATGTACTGTCTCCAGTGTAGAAGTGGGCTGAGGTCATGTGCTCTTAGGCACATGACATCGGCCCACTTCTACGCTGGAGACAGTGTGCTTCAATTTCTCACGTCTGCAGCGTCTCGTAATTGATGTAACACTAAGTTCTACCCCCGCGACGATCAGTACAGACTACAGGCCAGCTTCGCTGTCATCCAGCCTTGCACGAGTTAGTGCAAGTTAAGTAAAACTTGTTCGTGCACGGTCTGTGTAAGGTGACCATGTGGATCATGTATCAGCTGGCGGATGGTTCAGAAACCGAAGCTAATGTGGTGTGGTAGCATATTGAAATTTTTATGTTATGTTTTGTTCTGACACGTAAGCGGTTAGTCAAAAACGATTTGTCAGGCTTTCTTAGTTGCACATGCTTTGTCGCCTCTCGGAATGCTACTTCGTCCTTCATTTTTATGTATCTGCAGTAACATCAGTAGTAAGTCTGATTTTTCATACGAACGCATATGACCTAGTTCATGGTAAAAGCATGACTGAAACAATTTTGCAATCTGGTGATCTGTAAATGCTCGAACCGAAGACAGTGCGGACGTAAATGGACATGCGAGAGCAATAGCCTTCATTTTGAAAAGAACTGTCTGCATGGAAAAGCCCAAAATGCCAACGCGAATTTTACTGGTATGATTTGGCAACCGACCCCCAAAGAAGTCCACGTGAAGCCTACCCACCTACTTTTTGGTTTAAGTGTTTGGGCCACATCAGTAATGAGAACAGAAGCACAATGGATATCTTTAAGCAAGCAGGCATCACACCTGGCCCCCGCCCTCTCGTAGCATGCTGCAGCTGCAGTGACCAGTGTCGTGTGAAGGAGGTCCAGCGTCAGTCAAGAGGTCAAGCAAAAGTCTCCGCAAGGAAAGACGGGAAGCTACAAAAGCCAAACAAACAAAAGATACTCTGTGGCAGCTAAACGTGACCCTAGCTATGAACCTAGCGGACTTTAACTTTGTAGGGCGCGATAAAATATTAAGGAATGAATATATTTCTATGAAAAACTCGTTCCTATGAAAAGGAATATAGTAAGTTTCGATGTTATGTTTTATATCAAGCAATGTACATAAATATGATCGGCTCGCAAGGATCCTAGTTTGCTGTACAGTCTGATTAACTGGCTACTCTTTCTGCCAAAATGTAAGCTTACAATTCCTGCCCACCATTAATTCGTCGGCTCTCAATAAAGCCATATATCGGCTTTTCGATACGGGTAAATGGCACCACTCCCTGAAATGCCAATTGAGGCATTCCTGGTTATAAGAGCACGTGACACCGAAACTGGTGCGGCCGCACCAGTTTCACTCGCGCCGACTGCGCGCCGTTCGATCTTGAAATACGAGTAAACATGGAATACCTATGTCCTTTCGCGGCATGGCTCCCAGCTTCAACAGCTTTTATTTCGAAATCGCTATATTTAAGTACAGTTCGTGTATTGGCGTCTAATGACATCCCAACTAGCTAACTCGCGCTTTTAGATAATATATGCAGGGTTCAGTGACATTCGCCATTGATTACTACGCTCGCTTCAACGACTTCTCTTTCAAATTCGCTTTCTGAATCTCTGTCCGCACAGTCCGCATCCGCAGCTATTCATACTGGTTCGCATACCAGGACGATTATTATAGCAAAGCGCTTTCCAATGACTCTCGCCTTCCGAAAGATTCCGGCCTTTTAGTGCGAAAGGCGTACGGTACGGCTATCGCCTGCGGCAAATTGCTTTTATTTCCCCCCTCATTCGCGCCTCACTGTATTTTCTCTACAGCCCCTCCGATAGCGTTATTCTTAGTAGGTAATAGCGGTTCTTGCATGGTGCGGACATCAGCTTGGCTACGACCCTCATGGTAAACTTTCATGGAAAGCATTCACGAATAAATGGGAGACAATTTCAGCATGCGAGGCATGGTTGTTTGGCTGCTGTCTCGGCTCTCGCCTTCCTCAGTGGGCGCGACCACAAGCGCACAGGCGTCATTGAGGAATCTGTGCGCATGCGCCGACATCATGATTTCTGCTACTCGTGGCTGCGTGGTTAACAGCTGTCAAACGCAACTACAAAATCCTCTAAACAGGAAATCTGCAAACGGAACATCCCATCATGGTTCGCCCTCTACACGTCCAAATACATGCGCGCAAGAATTTTAAATGCTCATGTTGTGTGCACTCTTCTAGTGGCAGCATTTGTCGCCATCCGAGTCGGTTCTGTATTTTGAAGCTGCCTTCCGAGCACCCAGAATTCCCGCACATTTCTTTCACTCCCTCCCTTTCTGGCATTGAAGACAAAACCTGTATTCACAAAAGCTCATCCGCAGAATTGCTACTAGTGCACATAATAAGGGCTACTAAGTGCGCATATGTTATAGGCGTAGGCAACCAATCGGTGGAAACGAAAAGCTTTGCGAGCCTGTGTTGACGTAAGTGCCACGTCTCTACATGGAAACAATGTACAAATTTCGTCATGTCGCAGGAAAGCGTTCGTGCGGTACGTGGACCCAGAGACTGCAACAGCTAACATGAAAATCATCGAGAAGGCGGTCGGCAAGGGCAAGGTCTTGCGAGTGGAGAAGTGCAAGACACGCAAGCAAGCCATGGTCAGCAACATGCTCGATCTGTTTCGCTTGCCCTTCAACTGCACCGTGGCCCGCCTCAAGCAGCAGTTTCCGTACTCCCGCGTCTGCGTTCTCAAACATGGGTGAGTGTGTAAGCTTTGCACCCACGCTCGTATCGCTCCTCAGAGGCGCACACAAAACACAGTGCAGTACAGCAGTTCGGAAGGAGAGGAACCGATCTGTCATGACAGTGACCGAAACCGGGGAAAAGCTTGCAACCATCGGTGACTTGGTAGCTTTCAGAATGCCACGAGTGCGTGAATGCATTGCGTCGTAATGACATCTTTATAAACCAGTTAGAAATGATTCAGTACAGATTAGCGCGTGCAGATTATACACTGCCAGTGCATAAAATCAAACTTAGGCTTACCATTACCAACAAACCGTCGCCAAGTTGCGCTACTCTGCAGTTCTCGCAAAATATTTTGTCACGAAACACTGCAAGACGAATTGCTCCTACCACCCACATACATGTCATCGCGTCTTGATCATGGGCACAAAGTTTGCTTAATTTTATGCAAAACAAAAGTATTCTCTGACTAATTTATACCACGTACATCTGTGGACTGGAACCATCTTCCTTCTTCAATAGTGAAAATCAGACAGCCATCATTGTTTCAGTCATCAGTGCCCAATGTTTTCTGTAATACCTAGCACCTACACTGCAATATATTGATGCTTCCGCCGCACACGTTATCTGGACAATGTTCTCCTTGCTTTCGTTTTCTGTTGAGCACTTGTGTATTTTATTTGTGTGTAGTATTACTGCAGTAAATCCCACTCCCCTCTGTTTCGCGGAGTTCGAAAGTTTCTACAGTTGCCATGGAGGCTTCTACGGTTACCATGGAATCGATATAGATATTCCGAATAGTTTACGGTTTGATTCGATAGGCCTCTAAAAACTATAGCCTTATAGAATTTAGGCACTAAGACTTGCGGGCCTATAGCGAAATCTGCCGGTACGAGATGGTCGCTAGCTATGAAAGAACGAAGTGGTAATTCCCCTCCCTTCGTATTGAACCTATCTCGCAACCGGGGCAACTTGGCTTACGTCGCTGCGCGTCTCCCTTTCATTCAGCTTCGCCAGACTTTCCTTCAAGTCTTCTGACGACCTCAAGCGAGCCATTCAAAGACCTGGGTGTCACACCATAGACGGCCACCCTATACGACTGAGCCTCGTAAAGGAACTTCGGAAAGAAGGTATGGCCGACCCAGCAACATCTTAAATAGAGCAATTTATACGTCCACCAAACAATGCAAATCAGTCGTGAAGACTCCTGTGAACATGTCAGACATTATTGCACTGCACGCACCACCGAATTCGACTCAATTTCAAATGCGGCTTAAAAGCGCCTCGTCCTTATCACGGTTGTGGAAAGGTCTTTTGCAATGCTTTCTCTTACAAAAATGAGCTTCACCTTTTTTTATGGACAAACCAACTTCGCCCGGGTCGCCTTTCTGCGGAATCGACCTTTCCTGTATACTGAGTCTATAGATTTTCTGCATACACCCTCTGGTGCACGCACCATGTACACTTTCTGCAGACTGCAGACTGGGCTGAGTATGTACAGGTGCCCCCAAAATTCGGAGCGCCGGATCGGTGGCCGCTCGTCGGCGCAGCACAACCGCGGAAAATATTTTTCCCTAGCGGCTTCCCTAGCAAGCAAGCCTCGCCCCCTAGTGTATCTAGATGGGCGTTCACTTGCATTAAAAAACGGACGGCTTGTCCCTGTTATAGCGCTGTGATAAAGGCCCGTATGCTAGAGCGTGCTCGCGTGCTATGCATAATCTTTAAACGCGCGCGCAATCCTTGCGGCGTATTCTCGGTGGAATCTATGCATTCATTGTAAGAGATAGTCATACTCTCTGGATGGCTGGATGGATGGCATGCACGAGCGCTTATAACTCAGTGCTAGCCTGTGAGTTCACGATGCTCTACATTTAATAATGCCCAATGTCTTCCACATCTGTGTTATTTCGCATAAAGAAATGAATTCATGGCTGATCTCTCATCTGGGCGAGCACCCCTGCTCGCCTATACATAGCAGTGTAGTGCACTTTTCAATTTAATTGTCGTGTTGCGCGATGTATTTTAGTCATTGTGCAAATATATTTTGATTGATTTGATTGATTTGTGGGGTTTAACGTCCCAAAACCAGCTCTGATTATGAGAGACGCCGTAGTGGAGGGCTCCGGAAATTTCGACCACCTGGGGTTCTTTAACGTGCACTGACATCGCACAGCACACGGGCCTCAACATTTCGCCTCCATCGAAATGCAGCCGCCGCGGCCGGGATTCGATCCCGCGACCTTTGGATCTGCAGCTGAGTGCCATAACCACTAGACCACCGTGGCGGGGCGAATATATTTTGAGCCGCATTTACCATGCACTTCGGAATAAGATCACAACTTTAACAGTAACACGACGGCTCTTTTAACAAGAATGACTACATGCAGTAAAAATTTTCAAAATGACATCAAACGTGCGGCAGTATAATAAAGTAATCTTCAAGGCGTCGTAATGAACAATGCAAAGTGCGCCATTTGTTTACAAAATCTGCTGCACTCATAGTTAGTACTCTGACATTTGATCGCGCCCCTGCATTTGGTGACGTAAACGTTCAATTTTTCTCATCTGCGTGGGTTCACGTCGTTGGCTTGGGGCAGCGACTCAATGGGAGCGCGATATGCAGTCGAGCCATGACGCTTCCGTCCCGAGTTCTCCACGACCATTACGTCAAATTCCTCATCATCATCATGGTAGCCATTCTGAATGGCTCTTTGTATTAGCGAGCCAGCACAAATCATGGTGACCATGAGAGATCTCCAGCGGTAGCCTTTGTTCATGGAAAGACGTTGTTGGCCCTGATTTTAAGTCGACGGTTGTGCCGTGCTTAATCAGGAAGTCCTTGCCGGGACTAACGCCTCGTGAACATTGTTAGAGGATAATGAAGGTGACAGGGTAGGTCTGTCATGAATGGTAATTATTACTGTGCACGTTACAAGCGCGTTATAATGTATTCTCCAGCTGTCCGAATTTGTTGACCTGTATATATACTATAAAACCGTGCTTAATATAGTGCCACGAGGTCGTGACGCTAACGAAGGCAGCAGTCGGCGTGTCGAAGATGAAACTTCATTTGGCTGAACTTGAGGCCGGGAAAGTAGTCACATTGCCAATAAACACTCACACTGTTAATAAACGCGTTTGGCAATAGGCACGTTAGGTGACACCAATACCGCGTGCATGCACCGTGCACGCATATTGCAGCCTGTATAGGGCGTGCAAGTGACTGGTAGAGCGCTTCTATGAAGTCTTTTTTTTTTCTCGCCGAGGCGCTGCCACATGTTTTGCTTCAATTGATCCCCTTCATTCTCCATGACGTTGAAATCGGCGCCTTTTGGAGGCCAGTCAAGTGTGCGAACAGCACGTTCTTCCAGGAGATTTCGAACAGCTCTGGCGGTGTGCACTGGGCTGAGGTCTTGCTGAAACCAGAAGCACCCGTCTTGAAATGGCCCGTCCAGAGCGTACGGAAGTAGATGGCTGTCGAGAATTTCGCAGTAGGCTCCAGCTGTGAACCATTTAACAGCCGCACTAGCGGTCCGAGGCCACGTTTGCTTACCGCTCCCCGGACGTTTACAGCGCACCGGTCACTGCTGTGGATTTCATAAATATATCCAGGCTGGTATCTGCACAAAAAAGGAAAAAAGTGTTTCTACATGGGAAACTTTTGTCGCTGGGAGACATACGGCCAAACAGTCAAAAGAGTCAATGGAAGGAAGTGATCTCTGATGAGTGCACGTTTTCTTCCAGGTGGGACCAGGAGCGCCACGTTTGGAGGCCATACACCTGCAGTTGTATGGCCTCCAAATGTGGCGCTCCTGGTTCCCGTGCAGCCAAGAAACATGAAAGAGGAAATCAATTGGAAGGGTACGAAGCGTTGGGTTACATACAGAAGGTAACAGCCGGTTCGTTTAAAAAGATCGTCCAAGAGATTCCCCCAGTGGATAAAGCCATGACGGATAACGAAACTAAGGAAGAGCTAGAACTTGAAAATTTCAACTGGAAAAAGGCAGAAGGAAAAATTCCAAAGCGCACTGCCCTAGGTTTAGATGGGGTCCCCGTTAGCCTCATTAACGAATTAGGACAGAACACTAAAGAAGCACTATTGAAAGCCGTAGAAAAATGCTTACAGAAGAGGCAAATACCGGACAGTTGGCGAAAAAGCAGAATAAACTTAATCTATAAAGGCAAGGGGGAAAAGAACAACATTCGCTCGTATAGACCGCTAACCATTACATCGGTACTATACAGGATGGCTATGCAAGCAGTAAAATTAAAAATAGAAGCCTGGGCTATTTGTTCTTACTCAGTGTATAGAAATATCTAAAATAGAAAGGAGGCCGTTGTATGTGGCTTTTCTAGACATCACTGGGGCGTATGACAATGTTAATCAGGAAATATTGTGGGAAATTTTGGAAGGAATGGGCATAGGCGACGATTGTGTACAGCTTTTGAGGGAAATATATCGAGAAAATACAGTTTGCATAGAATGGGAAGGAATCAGTAGCAGAAAGAACGTTGATATTAGCAAGGGGCTGAGACAGGGATGTCCTTTGTCGCCGCTGTTATTCATGCTGTACATGGTTAGAATGAAAAAAGCGCTAGGAGATAGCAACATTGGTTTTAATCTGTCACACAAACAGGGCGGCGTGATGATTGAGCAGATGCTTCCGGGTTTATTTTATGCTGATGATATTGTCTTATTCGCGGACAGTCGAGATGATATACAACGGCTGGTGAATATATGCGAGAAGGAAGGCGAGGACTAGGATTTAGTGTAACAAAATGCGGATTGATGGTATTCAATGATCCCAACGACCAGGCGGTATCCATACAGGGCCAAGAAATACCGAGAGTAAGCGAATACAAGTACCTTGGCGTATGGGTTAATGAGGGTGATATATACATGAAGGTACACGAAAAAGCCTTGGCAGCAAAGGGAAAAAGGAACGCAGCAATAATGAAGCACAGAGCGTTATGGGGACACAATAGGTACGAGGTGCTTAGGGGTCTGTGGAAAGGGGTAATGGTACCGGGGCTTACATTTGGGAACTCAGTGGTGTGCATGAGGCCAGAGATACAATCAGGAATGGATGTGAATCAAAGAACTGTGGGACGCCTCGCGTTGGGTGCTCATGGGAAAACGACAAACGAGGCTGTAAAGGGCGATATGGGATGGGCGAGTTTTGAGGCAAGGGAAGCGCAGAGCAAAATAAGGTTTGAAGAGAGGCTAAGGAATATGAAAGAGAGTAGGTGGGCAGAGAAGATGTTCCGCTATTTATATAGAAAGAGCGTTGACACGCAGTAGAGAAAGAGAACTAGGAGGCTCACCAGTAAATATACCGCTCTAAGAGAACTGACAACAAAGAGCGTAAAAGGAAAAGTCAGAGATGCGGAGAAGATTTACTGGAGGGCAGCGATGGAAAAAAAACCGACTCTGAATAACTACCGAGAGGTCAAAAACGAAATAAAGAGGGAGGCATTTTATGATAATTCAAGAGGAAGCGCTTTATTGTTTGAAGCGAGATCGGGCTGCCTTAGAACGCGTAGTTATAAAGCGAAATTCAGTAAAGAAGAAGAAAAATGCACATGCTGTGAGGAAGATAGGGAAACGACGGAGCATGTTCTGATTGAATGCGGAAATCTCCGCCCAGGTGTACGTTTGGGCACCACCCTACAGGAAGCCTTGGGTTTTAGGGCGAACAACGGGAAGCTGAACATAGCCGCGACTGAAATAAGTAAGAGACGGTTAGAATACTGGTGGCAGAAAACTAGAGAGAACGGACAAAAATAATTATATAGAAAAATAAGGACCTTCTGCCATAAGGGGCAGGGAACTGGGCTATGAATTTCCGTTTTTTCTATAGTATGATCGATTTGATTGAAGTAAATTTAAAAGGCATGAGGAAAATTTAAAGAGAGAGAGAAAAAAAAGTGCTTAAATCTTCTTACGAGCCTGGTGGCGCACATGTCACCGCCCCGCTACAAAGGGGACGCTCATAGCATCCATCCATCCACCCTAGTCAGTTCCGTTCTTAGCATATGGCACGAAGTTCCCAGATTTCTTCTTTCATTCTCTCTCCCTACTCCATTAGCTTCGACCATGAGAGCTAAACGCGTTTGGCGGTACTATCAAAGCAAGGGGTTTTAGTACGGACATTCCTTTTTTTTGTTGCTGTTGTACTTGCTGCTGTATGCCTTCGGCCTGTGCTACGAGCACTTCCTCATTGACTTTCAACCCGTAGCAGCAGCCAAGAAACAGTCTGTTTTCTCCTTATGTGAGCCGCTGTACGCACATTTCCGGAACCTTTGTCGTTTGTTGGAGGGAGGCTCTACGCAATCTCTCTCAGCAGTCCCTATTTTGTCTGTCTAGTGTGTGCTGGTACTTTTCTTTTATACATATATTTTAGCGACGAAGGCGTTTACTCTCGCGTCTTTAAAAGGTCATCCACCTAGCGAATGAAAAAATCATGCAGAGCGAACAAGCGTGCGGGTCGGTCCTGCGCAGAGCAATTAACCAGGCGGGCGTGTTTTGTTGAACGGCAAACGTGCTTCAGCACATCCCGTGACGCGGACGCTTCCCTTTAAAAGAGAGCTCGACGGACGTCGATAATGCATCAAGCTGTGAAAACGGACCCGAATGAATGCTTCTTAACCATGACTCTATATGCATGATCCATAACCATGATTATATCTTATATCACATCCCTCGGGCTTTACTTTCCCTTTGACACCCATCTTGACCTCCTTCCCTTAAATTTATTTTCGCAGAATCATGTTCATGACATGAGCATACCATGTCACGAACGTGACTATGACCAATATTACATTCTTCGACATGCTCCTTTTGTTTGACACCAATATCGATCACCTTCCAATAGTATTATGTTTCCAGAGTCATGCTCATGTCACAGCATGACATGAGAACATCATGTCATGTCATGAACGTGACTATGACCAATATCATATCCTTCTAGATGCACCTTTAGTTTGACACCCATCTCGACAGCCTTCTTACACTTTGAAGCTTTTGCTTGTATTAGGTGTCATTAATTAGATGTTTTGCAAAATCAGGTCATTCTTTAATCGCGATTTGGTAATTATCACGGTGCACTCTCATTGTCGTAACCACTCTAACCAAGCTTGTGTGACTCACAAACATTAGTTAGCGATTTTCAATCATTGATTTCTGGACATGCTCACTTTCATAGTTACAGTCATGAACATGACTTGAAGCCTGGCTATCATGCTGATTATGCCTGAGTCATGTCCGCGTTAAATTAAGGGTTCATTTTATATATCGTGTTACGTGATTAGTGATTTATTTCTCAAGGTATCGCTTCTTGTGATAATTTTCCATAATTTTGGAACCACCCTCTTTTAAGGACACTCTGACTGAAACATTAAGGTTATACCCCTGTCACACGAGGCAACTAAAGTGCACTTTGAGCGAGTGCACTTACGCTCACAAAGTGCACTTACGCTCACGCGCTCCTACACGAGAAACAGAAGTGTGCTTTGGGAATGTGCATTCCCCTAGCGGACGTGGCTGCAAACTGCCCGAGGACAAGAATAGCGAGGTTTCTTTGTTGAAATATGATTTGTTTTAATACATTGCAGTGCTTCTAATAACGAAAACGATGTTTTAAACATACTACGGGCGCCGCATTGTGCATTAGCGTATTTGTTTACAAGCCACTGGTACCGAGGCTACACACTTCGTCGCCGCGAAGTGAGTTCGGCGAACGCACTTGCCTGCAAGTGCACTTTGCAGCGAGTGTCACTAAACGTTCCCGTGACAGCGTGCGAATGACACTAGCGGCGAAGTGCACTTGCTCAAAGTGCACTTTAGTTGCCTCGTGTGACAGGGGTATTACTCTAATTGAGACACTAAGGCTCTCGCCTTAATGAGTGGCACCATTGTTAGCAAAAGCAACAGTATTTTTATTATGAGGTGAGTCATCTTACAACAGTAACTCAAACAAGGAAGAGGCGACACGGTTCGCGGTTTCCCAGTTTTACTGCTACTAACCGGCCCCGCTGATCCCTCCTCTGCCCGCCCAATAACACGCAAAACAATGCCGATAGCAACTGTCCTGCTAATCTAGCGGCGGCCCCCAAGATGGCGCCGCCGCTAGTCGTCGCTAGCGGCATTTCATGGCGGCGCCCAGGAGGGCTCTATTGGAAAGGTCTATAAATAAATAAGGCCTTGCGCGTTCTAGTTAAATCATCCGTGTTTAGTATAATGTAAATGTGGTCAGTGATGACTTGTTTAGCTAGCAGGTAACCGTTCTTTGCTGGTTGTGAGCACGCGCACAATCTATGAAAGCTCCGTTCTAGATGTAGCATCGTGTTGTTATTAGGCGATAACTCATTCTTTATCCCACACTGTCACAGATGACTACTATTATGGCGGAGGCCGGCAGTCCCGGGAAAGCCGTGGAGACGATTACTACAGCGGCCGTGGCACTCGTGGTTGGAAAAGGGGCAGCGTCCCTGCAGGGAGACCATTCTGGCGTGGCGATGGCGGCCGGGGCGGCGGCGCCAGCAACAGCCGTATGGGCAGCCGCATCCCCGACTGGGAGTCAGGTGGTCGCGGTGACTGGTGCGAATTCGGAGACTGGGACAGCCGGCGAGGCAGCAACCGGTTCTTTTGGAACAGCGGCGGTGGCAGCCGGCGGGGAAGGCGAGGCGGCCGGCGCGGTTCCTGGGCCCGCTTTTGAGGTGGCTGCCTGTGGGTTTTGAAGCTGCCCAGGAGCCCACGTCCCAGCTTTTTTTTTTTACTTGTGTCCGTGTCCAGTCTCCGGGCTGCCAGAATGACGGGAGTTTGCATCCCAGCTTTTTTTTTTCTTTTGTCCGCGTGCAGTTACCCAGTTGCCAGAGAGACTGAAACGAAGTCAGTGACTGGGACAGTCGCGGCAGCCGGTTCCTTTGGAACAGGAGCCCGCGTTTCAGCTTTTCTTTTTCTTCTGCTTATGTTTGTGTCCAGTTACCCGGTTGCCAGAGTGACTGAAGCAAAGTCGAAGACTGGGACAGCCACACATGGAGAGGCGGCAGCCGGCTCTTTTGGAACTTCGGCGGTGGTGGCCAGCGTAGCTCCTGGACCGGCAGGTGAAGTTGCCCAGGAGCTTGCGTCCCAGTTTGTTTTCTTTTACCCCGGCGGGTGTTGAAGCTGCCCAGGAGCGCGCGTCCCGGCATTTTTTTTTACGTGCCTGTGTCCAGTCGTCCGGTTCCCCCGCCCAGCTGCCAGACTGACTGGACCGAATTCGAAGACTGGGACAACCGCGCAGGGCGAGGTGGCAGCCGACCCTTTGGGAGCAGCCGTGGATACCGGCGGGGAAGGCGAAACAGTCGGCAGTCCCGGGAAAGCCGTGGAGACGATTACTACAGCGGCCGTGGTCCGGTTACCAGCTGACTGGTACGAATCGGAATGCTGGGACAGCCGCGCGTGGCGAAGCGGCAAGCAACCCTTTTGATGCGGTGGTAGCGGCCGGCGGGGAAGAAGCAGCCGGCTAGGCTCCTGGACCTGCATTTGATGTCCCCTAAGAGACCACATACTGACTTTTTTTTTTCCTTCGGTGTTGTGGTTTTCGCATACGCGCATTCACGGCTGCCGGAATGACTGGAGCAAATTCGAAGGTGGACAGCCGCGTGTTCGAGGTGGGAGCCGATTCTTTTTGAACAGCCGTGGTGCATCACGGCCGGCGAGGTTGCTGGACCCGCTGTTGAAGTCCTGGAAGAGCCTGTGTCCCAGTCTTTATTTTTTACTTGTGTTCGCACCCAGTCACCTGGCTTCCAGGCTAAGCTTTTTTTTTCTTCTCTTGTGGGCCCATTTTTACTTCTTATTGCCTTTTTCTTTCACTCAACATTCTGTGTTTTAATAAATGGGTTTTTCACGCTGAAATGGACTAGAAGTACTTGTAGCAAATATATATGGTGGGGGCGTGTCCACGCCGTGGCCCTTGTAGCCAAGCTGATAAAAGCATGCCTTCCACGCACGCAGCAACTGATGCGGCTAGCTTCCGTACGTGTGCCCTAGAACAATTGTCCACATAAAATGGACCTATCGCCTCCAAGCTATAGTGCCGTGGCTGGCTATGCAGATGAGAAATGCATGGCTGTGGTGCAGTAATTTTCATTTCATTTTATTCGTGCATTTTCACAAAATGCCCACGAATAGTAGGCCTGACTTGGCCTACTCTTCGTGAGGCACTTCGGGCAGGTACAGCAACCCAAACGAGGAGTATAACGATTAGAGAAATGTAAGATAAAGATGCAAACAAAGCTGTTCCTCAGCGATAAATGCAGAATGCACTGTGATCAGCACCATTTAACATATATTGAAATACAAGTTGAATTTGATCTGAAAACGAGTATCATTAAATATATTACATATACATTAAATGTTTTCAGCACATGCACCTTATAATTGTGTTCTATTTATTACAACCATAATTCGGTTCCTAAATTGTGTAATGTTTCTAGCCTCCCTGGCGTATTCAATTATTTCAGGAATCTTGTAGCGTAATAGAACAATTTGGTTATCAATTGACTGTACACCATAGTTAGTCCGGCACATTGGCCCGACCAACGTAAGATCTCTGCTTAAATATGTATCAGAAAAAATCTGGTAATTATCTTTAATTTTTTTAAATATTAACATGGCTAGTTGCATCCTATAGCACTCTGGGAATGGGAGTATATTATACACACGAAAAAGAGATGTTTGTGGGGACTGAAGTATTTATCAAACCTAGTGCGCGTTTTTCAAGAATTATACTTTCTGTATTTGTTTCGTTACACGTACCCCAGCGTCGAATTAGACCAATCGACCTTGATATTTTTATTCGAAGGTTGTCCACGTGGTCAGGACCAACTAAGGTCGCTTTGAAAACATACACCTAGAAATTGAATTTTATTTACCTGCGCATTATTTTCTCCATTAAAAATCGAAGAGATAGCATGATATGCAGGCCTATTTTTTTTTGCTTGAAGAGCATAAATTTGGTTTTTTTGTGTGTGTTTAGTTCTAGCTGGTCGACTGTAAGCCATGATTTAAGTTTGTCCAACCAGGAATTTGAGGTTATCTCAATGTCGCGGAGATCTGAACCAGAAAAGAATGCATTGGCCTCGAAAGTTCAGCTAAACAAACTTCTCTTAACTGCGTCAATTTTGCAGCTTCTTTTGTCCTGTTCTTCCCGCACTTTCACAAGCTGGTATGAACGTTTGCAAACCTGGCGACCTGGCGTTCATGTGCGCGTGGTAAACGAGGTTAAGGTGGCGGTTCCACAGCCCCTATCTTGAAAGAGTGATATTTTGTCACCAGGTGAACCACCTACTGGTACGAATCGGAATGCTGGGACAGCCGCGCATGGCCGGTTCTGTGTGAGGAGACGTGGGTCTGCAAACGTTGGTTACAGCAAAGAGAAATATAGTACTACGTAAAGAGTGGCCACAAGGGCCGTTTCGCGGCCGAGCATTTGAGAGTCTGACCACCCGTCAGATCGCGTAGCGATGGCTGCTTCCACTTCGCTTCAAAGATAGACAGCTTCTCGTGCCTTCAGCGGGCTGCACCGACGTCTCACATATTCCTCTATGACGTCCTTTCTGTGGCGTCCCATCTCCATAGAAACGTTGATACTGCGCTGCTCCGGTCATGTGCCGCTTGTGCCGCTGGTTACGCCCACCTCGCAGCGCTTTTCAGAAACGCGCCGGTTCGCTGCCGCGCCAGTAAGTTGCTTCCTTTTGTCTGCAAAAATAATTTGCAGGTTCTTGCGTTCAACATCGTTGAAGAGGTGTTTATTGATGTTGGTGGAGTGTATTTTGCGTGCGTAGCACACAATATGTGCTTCGGCGCCCACCAGGGCTTGTTCGTAAGCGTGACGCGTTGACGCGTTGGTGGCATTGCTAAACCATTCTTGTCGTCTCACGGATGTTTTAGACCAAACAGACGCAGCACCTCCACGCTTTTCTTTCTGTTGTTTTTGGCCTGGTGTTCTGCGCTTCACCATTAATATTTCTTGCTTCCGTTTGTAATATGATGCAGGTCATCAAGTGTGTTATGAGGCATGCTTTTTTCTGTGCAGTTTCCCATGTAAACAATGAAAAATAAAAGATTGTGTACTGTGCCACCACTGCTTCCTGTTATGTGCAATTCAGAAAAGCGGTTTAGGCTAAACAGTGAAAACATTTACAACAATGACAGCTCTGATCGCATAATTTTAGGCTGTTCGCATGAGAAAATTTTATTTTGCATGAATACATCGAGGATCTTGGTGGTTGTTTTAGTAAAAATGTTGCGATCCGCTGCTTTAGACATCTGTTTATGCTAAAAACGCAGCGTTGAAGCTTCACTAAAGACGATGCAGTTGAACATTTAAACAGCCAGGGTCAAAAGCGCTCCTGTCAAAACTTAAACCAAAACAGAGCTACACTAGGCGTACCAAATCTCGGAAGACAATATTGCCCGTCTGACCAGCCGTTAGTCGCGCTAGTAGTAGCTGGACTACATTGACTACTAGCCACTCTAGCTGGGCCGCAGGGCCCTACGGGGGTGTCTGCTCTTTACGTAAGCATGTTTCTCTATGGCGACAGTGCGGGAACAAGAGGACACAAGAAGAGTGGAAGCGGGAGGGCGCAAAGTATACAATGCTGTGGCTTTTCCCCTGGCTTCTTTTATTCTGTCCTTTGTGTTCCCTCAGTGAGCAAGTAATTACTGTTGTTAGTCACACACTCACAGCGGTGCGTGTTGCGGCTGTTGTGACTGCCCGCGCGCCTTTTCAAGTAATAGCGCACAGCAAACACAGACGTAGAAGAGAACGAGACGGCACACAGCGCTACTTGCAACATGTGGAAAGGAGTACGTAGGTCAAACAGGGAGGTGCTTCAACGATCGCCCGCATGTGCACCGCAACAACGTGGAGAATGTAACAGTGTCAGGGCGCCAAGCTGGGCACTGTGCGCGCTGTGGGTGCAAACCTTTATTGAAGCATGCGCGGTCGCTGGCCAAACACCGTGATCAGCGTAGGAGGGAGATAATTGAAGCCGTAGAAATTAAAGATAGAGATGCTGTTAGTCGTGCATCAATAGGTTTATCTAAGAAATGCTGTTTTTGTCGCGTCAGCCGCCTGCTTGATTGTCGGGTCATTTGGATCATGTGTGTCCTCCCGCTCGTCCAATTTTACTTTGCGCAGTGTGCATATGTGTACTTATTTATTCATTTCAAAGTACCTTACAGGCCCCATTGGGGGCATTGGGTAAGGGGGGTATTACACAAAGTATACGTATGTAAACATACCAAACATAAAAACAATACAAAAGAAACAAATGCAAAACAAAACAGGTGTTAACTAAAAACTAAAAAGAGTACAGTGCTTGATGCACGAAATATACAGGTAATAAAAGTGTAAACAAAACGGCGCATCGGTTGCGCACAAAAAAGAGAACCGACAAGGTAGGCATATGTGACAACGTGAAATAAAAATCACCGAGTTGCTAGTAGAGCTGTGTGCCGTCTCGATCGTGCTCTTCTTCGTCTGTGTTCGCTGTGCGCGATTACTAGAAAAGTTATGCTTTACCAGCTAGCCCACCAGTCGATCTTCTTGAGCATGCCTTTTCTTTGAGGTATCTGTGCCTGCGTGTGTTTTACGTTTCTTATTTTTATTTTTTTCCTATTCGGTTCTTGGAGTCTGTCATTCTTCATTCAGGTTTGAGGGTCGCCGCCGCTACGGTCTCTGTCAATGAACGCTGAGCTTGGCTAAGCTCGCCTCCAAGCCTGCACAGTCGGAGCCTTGTTTTTTTTTTATCGCACCTGCAACCACCTCTCTCTAAAATGTAGTGTGTGTACTAATCTTGTGAAGTATGACACTTTACTGCGTGAACAATGACTTTTTGTTGCTCTGGAAAAAGTACCATAAGAATGCGAGTTACAAAGCGTCCGGATTGCCTAATTCGCAAAGAATCCCACAAGAAAACGTGAAGCAAGCAATGCGACCAAAATAATACTCCTTGTGCGCCACTGTATGCTCTGCACATAAACGCAGGAGTAAAAGAAGGCATTATGACTGAACTGTCACTCAGTAACATGATCAATATGCGCATGTGCGCACATAAAATACTTCTACTATATGTGCTTATAGAGACACCTCCCATCTGTCGATTGCAGATGTCCAGTTGATCGGGCTTGTCTCCGATCGTACACGCTGTTATACAACTATCACTGACAGCAGCTATGAATCCGTAGGTTATGGTTGTACTGTATAGATAAATGTTCCGGAAATGGAATACTAGCAGCAGTAACGACGAATCCAATAATATACTATTCTGTTCGGTTTTAGAATAGAATAGTTATTGCTTGATTCAGTTTGTCTGTAGCAATATTCGATTAGGTGCCAAGAGTTGTTATGCACGTGACCCCACCAAAGAGGTGTCAGAACGCGTTTATTTTCGCCAATATATCGCGCCAGTAAATGCGATGTGTTTCGTAGCTCCCCTGATATGAAGGACAAATGTGAAAGAGAAGCGACCGCTTCACTCAGACGGATGGTGTCGCGCCTGTGAAATGCCCCGATCTCGTGAGTGGTTTGACTCTGTGCCCATATATACGATATGAATTGCGCATTGTGCTCACTTCAGAAGAACGTTTTTATTTGCGTGAGCGACGACGGCGAAGTGCTGGTTCGTCTACTTCTTCCTTTTTTTTTTCGCTACCGCGAGGGTAAGAACTCCCCTCCTAAATTCATTGTATAACCGTTTTGCCAAGTAGCGAAAGCGACTGATATGCCGACAAGCTTCCCCACTGGCTACGCCCGAAAGTTTGCGTCTCTGTAGAGAGGTTTCTGGTTCCTGCAGCCACTTTCTTCCTAAGTTCTGACGAAGTGCCAACAGTGTCACCTGGCCTATTGTTGGGGCTCCCAAGCGCTAGAAGGCCGGCGCTGTTGGGTCCCTTTGTTGTATCCCTGCCTACCTGTGTTGGCCAGGCACGTACAGAGAGAGTACAAAAAACGCAAGGTCATGCGTTTAATTGAGACTGATACGAGCCTTCGTCGAGGTCTACGTACGGGTTTCCCTGCAGAGGCTTGCAGAACCAGTGAGGTTCTGCAAGCGAATGGCGGATTGCGCTGTAGCAGACGACAAAATAGAGGGGAGGACTTGTCGCTACCACTACTTGGGTAGTTCCTCCCGTGCGTAAGTCTCGTTGAAAACTCGCAAACTTTTGCCCTTTGTGGCAAATTGGCCACGCGCGCCACACTGGCCGAAACCGGGAACTTTTTGATGCGGCGTTTTTGTTCGTTTCGTGTAGGTGGCCACGGACGCTCGATTAGCAACGCACGAGGTACGGTCTGCTACGTCGCGCTACAGTGCCTAGAATATATTCTAGGCACTGTAGTCGCGCGGTGAACAAAAGCGGAGCTGTGAAGCGAAAGTTGACAGTTTTCGCCGCTTTTTCGGAGGGGGCGCCGCTTTTTCGGAGGGAAACGACTGAGCATGTTCTGATTGAATGCGGAAATATCCACCCAGGTGTACGTTTGGGCACCACCCTACAGGAAGCCTTGGGTTTTAGGGCGAACAACGGGAAGCTGAACATAGCCGCGATTGAAATAAGTAAGAGACGGTTAGAATACTGGTGGCAGAAAACTAGAGAGAACGGACAAAAATAATTATAGGGAAAAATATGGACTTTCTGCCATAAGGGGCAGGGAACTGGGCTATGAATTTCCGTTTTTGCTATAGTATCATCGATTTGATTGAGGTAAATTTAAAAGGCATGAGGAAAATTTAAAGAGAGAGAAAAAAAAGATCTTAAATCTTCTTACGAGCCTGGTGGCGCACATGTCACCGCCCCGTTACGAAGGGGACGCTCATAGCATCCATCCATCCAACTCTCCCGGCTCTCGCCGCGAGGGCCGCCCCGCGAACCAGTACGGGACGAGTTTTCTGTGTGTGTCGACGAAATTCTGCACCTCGCTCGCACTCCCTGTGACTGCAATGTGTCGAGGTGCTTCTCGTATTGTGCCATTGACTCCTATAATTTTGGTTGTGCACGGCATTATGCCGCGCAACTGTTGCGCGCCGCTGTGTGGAACAAACGCAAGGAAGGACCCTCAGATACGGTACCGTGAGTTGCCGTGCGAGGTAGATCGCCGTAACGTATGACTAAAAAACATTTCTCGACAGGGAATAACTGGAAAAGGAAGCGTGTGGGAGGCAAATGACAGGTCGCCGGTGTACTCACGTCGCTTCCCTCACGGTGACTATAAGAAGTCCACGAAGCTCAAGCTGTTGCTTACAACGGCTGTTCCGACGGCAGTTCGTGCGCTTGGCATCAACACGTCTACCAAATTGTGTGATATGTCGCGAACTGACGTGTGACAGGGGGTGAACAAGGCCACACTGAGGAGACCTGTGAGGTGTTTCTGAGCAAACTGTTGCGGCATACAGGTTTGAACACAACTGCTGAGCGGTTCAAACTCGCTTACAAGCCTCGGTCGTAAGGTGCTGCGGCTTTGATGCAACGAGTCGCCTTTCCGTGGATGTATGCATGTTGTAACTTCTAAATAAAGAAATCAGCCAGACACCGCCTTCCTCGACCTTTTTTTTTTTTTTTTTGCAATCAGCCAATCCGAACTAGCTCCGTCCTTACATATAAATGCAAACACGCTTCTACAAAGCGGCTGAATGTTCATTTAGTTGTAGATGTCTGGCTCATATTTATAAAAAGCTGGAACTAAAACACTATATAAGAACATTATTTGGCCAATCCAGTAAGTCGTATGCACGCATTTGTAAGAACGTCTAATAAAACGAAGGTCTTGCATTTCAGCCACTATGGAAGAGCGCCGCGCATTGCTCTATTGTGTTCATTTCACAAGTAGATTTATAGTAACAATTAAATTTCACAGGTTTGCCGCTTCATACTCCTTTGCGCACATCTCGACGCATTCACAACGCGCGTAGCTTCATGCGAATTCGTGGTCGCACACAGGCATTTAACTCATCACCACTACCTAGAGCCACTGCACATTGGAACGGTCTTACTGATCACATTGTATCCATTGCTAACCGTGAAACATCCCATGATAACCTAATTTCGTTATGCTTTATCATTGTATAACGTTCTATTGCTTGTAATAATTTGTCTTAATTGTTTCTTTCTTTTATATTTTTCCCTTCATTTTTTGTTACTTGCTTAATTTTTGTGTATTTTTCTGTTTTGTATATACGGATGCCCCCTTACTCAATGCCCTTCAATGGGCCTGTAAGGAATTTTGAATAATAATATTGTTACGAGAAAGACACAGAGGACGGATATTTACAATGTATTTACAGGGAGGCTTTAACCAGGCAACAACCAAGATGGTGGACAGTCCGCGCATCAGCCAGTCCCGTCTTCGTCTTCTTCATCGATGGTATGAGCCATACCCAGATACTATGGTCGCTTCGTAGCATTACCCCCGGTGGTAGAAGCGCCGTCTCGGCGCACTTTAAACTCGGTCGTCAGACGGGAGGTAGTAAGGCTTCAGTCTGGTCACGTGAACTATGTCGGTGGGAGGAGCTGCAGTAGACAGAGTCGGGGAGACGGGAACAATCTCATAGGTAACGTCCGTTACTTGGCGGACGATGCGGTAAGGACCCGTGTATCTTGATAGCAGCTTTTCGGACAAGCCAACACGTCGATAAGGACACCATAGTAGTACTAAGGAACCGGGTGAGAAGGCAACGTCGCGATGGCGGCTGTCATAAAGGCGCTTCTGGCTTGCTTGCGAGGCGCACAGCCGCGAGCGGGCGACTTGACGCGCGTGGTCGGCACGAGCGATGGCATCACGAGCATATTCGCTAGGCGGCGCGGTAACATCCGGAAGTAGGGTGTCCAGTGGTAAGGTCGGTTCGCGGCCGAAAAGCATATAAAATGGAGAATAACCGGCGGTGTCATGGCGTGAGGAATTGTAGGCGAAAGTGACGTACGGTAGGGCCAGGTCCCAGTCGCGGTGGTCGGACGAAACGTACATGGAAAGCATATCCGTGAGGGTACGATTGAGGCGCTCGGTGAGACCATTTGTCTGGGGATGGTAGGAGGTGGTCAACTTGTGCTGCGTGGAGGAGGATCGCAAGAGATCGTCGATTACTCGCGACAAAAATGCGCGGCCACGATCTGTGAGCAGTTGGCGAGGGGCACCGTGGTGTAGTATAACGTCACGCAACAAGAAGTCGGCGACGTCCGTAGCAGTGCTGGTCGGAAGAGCTCTAGTGATAGCATAGCGGGTTGCAATATTAATAACAGGGTCTTCTTTCATGAGCAAACAAGCGCATCAAGCGAAGCAAGTTACCAAGCAAGCGATAAGGAACTTGCCAGTTATATTGAACGGTGGTCGCGTGTCGAAACCTGCGGCAAAAGTGCGCGGTTCGGGCTCGTGCGAGTCCATTAGCGGCCGAATGCCCGTACCGACCTCCTGGATATGTATTATATAGTGTTTATGTTCTTGCAGGCAGCGTAGAGATCTTATTTTGGCAAAGCAATACACATTCTTGCGTGAATAAAATGCAAGCTCTGCGCGCCGATGCGCGAAACATGCAGAACCAGCGGCTCCTCCCGCGCGCGCTTGTCCCGTAACGGTGGCGCCGCTGCTCAACTGCGCAAAGAACTAGGCTCGTCACACCATGGCCTCCGAGATGGCGGGCGCGGGTTTCTCTCCGGCCGTCCCAATCGCCGCGCTCCCCAGCAAAAATACGAACATCGCGTCGCGCGCCCGGCTACCGCGAGATGGCGCACTCACTTGGGCGTACGACAGAGTACCACACGGACACCTTCTTTCTGGGATGGAAGGTCTCAGTATGCCTCCTCTGTGGATTGAACTGCTGCGCCGACTCTACACTGGCAACACAGTCGAAGCCAACTTTGGCGGAACACGCACACGCCCAGTAACAGTACAGCGGGGACTGAAGCAAGGGTGCCCTCTTTCCCCATTGCTGTATATGTTATATACTGCTGGTCTGGAACATGCCCTCATGGATTCAGGTGTAAGGTTCAAGCTCAACTGGTCCCACGATGGCACCCCAACGACTTGGACACTCCCTGGCCTTGTTTTCGCGGATGACCTCGTGCTACTGGCCGAGGATAAGACGCAACTGCAGCATCTGGTCGAGATATCGGCCAACCACCTGCACGCCCTAGGCCTGGCCTTCAATCCGAAGAAGTCAGCGGTGCTCCAGTTCTCTGGTGATCGTACCGAGGCTGCTCTGGTATTGCCAAATGGCGAGGAGCTACCCAAACTGGAGGAATACCGCTATCTGGGCGTGATACTGTCCACATCAGACAAGATCATTGAGGGGCATGAAATACACCTGAGACAAGTGGCACAGCGAGCCAGCCGCATACTACGTCGACAATGCCTGTGGGGCTGCAGCCGATACCACATAGTGCGCGATCTGTGGAAAGCCGTACACGTGCCTGGACTTACGCAAACTCGGCCGTGTCTCTGTCAGCCCCAACCCGAGATTGGCTGGAACGTGTACAACGAGAGGTGGGCCGCATAGCCTTAGGATGCCATGGGCGTGTCGCCGTGGAGGCTATCCAGGGGGATGTCGGATGGTCCTCGTTCGAGGCTCGAGAGGCCCAAAGCAAAATATCGCTCGAGTGTCGGTTACGGACCATGAATGACAGTAGGTGGGCACGCAGGCTCTTTCGCTATATGTACATCAAGGGTACCCGCACTCAATGGAGGTCCAGGGTTATGTTTCTTAGGCGAAAATATGGCCTCCTCGACTATATCGAAACAGGACGTGGGCGACAGACCGCTAAAGACATTCGAGCCCGTGTTCGTGAGGCAGAGGGAGAAATGTGGCAGTCAACCATGCTCCCCAAGGCTACCCTCAGCACGTATCGGGAGAACAAGACAGAGATTGCAATGGAGCCGGCACTGTACAACAGCTGTGGTGGTGTCCTCCTCTTCGAGGCTCGAGCTGGCGCGCTACGCACTCTTGACTATCGAAGTCGTTTTGACTGCGCCCCCGAGACTCGAGCGGCGGTGTGCAGATCCTGCAGTGATGAGCGGGAGACTATCGAGCACTTGCTCCTTCGCTCGTGGCCACGCTATGTGACTTCCTGTAACAAAAATATCCGTTGTGTGTCTCCTCAGTTCAAACAGGAGGCGATTTTGGACGGTTTCTTCACTGAAATAAAATTATAGCCACATTGCTTTCGGCGTTTCTACTCTCTCTGCTACATCCCCGCGTGCAAAAGTTCTAGAATCAGTGACAAAAACGGCCTGCTCAATTTGTGTCGCAGGGCCCCTTTAAGAAGGGAGCTCAGTGCCTCCAACGACGTGTGCTCGTTGCCTGAATCGTGCGCCGAGCCAATCTCCACAATATGAATGCCTGGTATAGGAGACACCTCTGAAGAGCCATCTGGGTGATGTACACTAGAGAACCACAAATGCGACCAAGAACGTCTCAAATCGGGAACTATTCCTTCGGATCGTGAAGGCAAAGCAGATTTTTCCCATAAAGAGAAAAGTGACACGTACGTGCACTTGTTTTCGTTTGTTTAAAAATAACGCCGTTATCACGTTCCTGTGACACGCGCGCTTGCTTTGTTTGCGGCGGGTGCCGTTATCACTTTCTGATACGCAATACGCAGGTCTCAGACCTGCGTATTCCCAGACGGTCAATTTGTGAAATTGCGGATTTTGAATGTAGGAAATGCGTAAGGTCGGAAAAACATTGTTTTTTTGAAAAAGAATCAGGAGCTGTATTGTCGTGACAGCATCGCTTATCCGTATTTACTTGGATCTAATGCACACCTTTTCTTTTCTCGATAAAACGGGTCCAAAAATTATATGCGCGTTACAGTCGAGTGCGAACGAACGACACTGTTACCATATCGAGGCGCGTAGGAAAACGGCTGCCTCCTACGCGCTGCGGGCGCTGCTGAACGGTCACTGCCGAAAAAACGAACTAGCGGCGCGGCGGTCTTTGGTGCGCAGTTTCTGTAGTTTCTATGTCGCCGCCGGTCCCCCACGCAGCGATGCCACAACGCACATGACCCGTAGACCGATGATAATCGCCGCGCCAGCTTGGCCATTTTGCGGCCAACCGAAGTCCGAGATGCCCAGCGGAGCGAACTTTCAATAGCGTTTGCGGGTGGCCGCAACGGGAGAATAGATGTTTCCCATCGCCTTACGCAAAACGGCTCATCATCGCATTTCTCCCTCATATCCGTGCTGAGGCAGAGCCTCTCAGCTGTGCGCGCTGCTTGACGTCCGAGATTGCCGCGATGCAATCTAGGAGATCACGCCCCGACCATGCTTAGGCTTAGCTGCGCCAGCCTGCGCAGTACGCATGGCAGCATGCGGGAGCGGGCGTGCGAGAACTGCGATTGCACGGAGGAATGCACCACTGCGAGTAAATGATGTTACCGCCGCTTGCACGCGGCTGCGCCCGGCAACGTGCGGAAGTTTCATCGAGACGCCGCGGATCAACTGTTGCGGGAAAGCCACAGCGCGGCTCTTCGAGGGACTGCAGTGGTTTAAAGTTAGCGGTGCTTTTATTATGCGAGTGCGTTCATTACGCGAGTACGGCATCTGGTTTAGTTAATGTGAGAAGGTTGATTACTAAAGTCTTCCTTTTTTTCGTGTCCCGAAAAATGGGTGTGCACTACAATCGATGTGTCACTTTTTTTTTTTTTGACGCGGTAAACTGGTGCGCGTTACAATCGGGGGCGCGGTAGAATCGAGCAAATACTGCAAGTTGTTGAATAGTATTTTAGAATGCGGTATTCCTTGAAAAACGGGAGTACACACAGCGCCTTATCGCAGTCTACGCATCTCTGTTCTCATCTTGGAGCAAGCTGTGTTGGCATGTACACACGGTATCTTCTCTGCGTGTGGCTACCTTGGGCAGAACACTCAGTAATCACGAACAGCAAGAATCCCTCGTAAGCGTCGACAATTGATTGATTTGTGGGGTTTTACGTCACAAAACCAGCTATGATTATGAGAGGCCGTAATGGAGGACTCCGTAAATTTTGACCTCCCGGGGTTCTCTAACTGACATCGCACAGTAAACGGGCCTCAAACATTTCGCCTCCATCGAGATGCATCCTCCGCGGCCGGGATTCGATCCCGCGACCCTCGGATCATAAGGTCGATAATAAACAGGCTGAAAGCTACGCCAATAAAGATGAAAATCAACTTCCGCCACCTCTACAAAGGAGTGCCGTGCCGATGAAGATAACGTCAAGTTTCACGCGCCTCCGTTGCAGTCACGCTGAGAAACCGAAACCACGAAATGGCGTTGCCGCAGACCGCAAGTCGCGCCCAAGCTAGAAATAAGTTCTGTTTATCTCCGCAAGAAAGCAAAGCCCTAACCCACTGCCCTAACCACACGTACGCGGTACGACGCGTCACCGCGTGGCGTGTAGAATCGGCGCCGCGTCCTCTCCCTATGGAGAGGGCGCTCAGCTTCGTCTAGCCGCGCGTCCTCTACCTCCACACAGTCTTTTACACAATATTTGTGGGAAAGACTTCGTGCAAGCAAACGCACAAGATAACAACGCTCGGCGCACACTCGGGCTGTGTGTGCGCCGTAGCGTGTCCACACATACAGCGGACTTTACAGAGAACAAGACGCGACAAGCAAAGCCAATAATAACAAAAAAGCAACCGATTCGCGCGACGGGTGAGTGCCCCCCCCCCCCACGCCGCGCGGGGGTGGGGGCACTCATCCCTTCAGTTACTGCGAGTTGCGCTATAAACACAATCGCAAGGTGCATTGTTAGAGCCAGAGTTACCGCGACTTTCGTACTTGAGCAGATTTTCCCTGAGAGAAGCCCAAATTCCCTGAGTTTTCCCTGAGATTTTCCAGACTAATCATATTCCCTGAGATTTCCCGGTTTTCCCGGTCGGTAGACACGCTGCGGTGGGAAGCCACCCTTTTTACAAATGGGGAGAGGGGTACCCTGATCACGAGCTCGTTGAAGGTGTCGACAGCAACAATGTCTTGGGTGATGACAACCCCGCAGTAACACACGCAGGAAGGGAACCACAAATGGAACAGAAAAAAGGAGGCTCGCGATATGAGCAACAGAAGAAAACAGGCATACGCGCATACACACAGGTGCAGAAAAAAAACCTGCCTCTCTATACATTGCAATGTGACAAGTGGAGGAGGGCAGCAAGGACAGTGCGGCCAAAATTTTTTGAACCAGGTTGAGTGGGGCGGCGTTGCTCGGAACCCGTAGGGAGTGAGAGGAACTCGTCAAGAAAGCCGCGTGGGTCCATTTCTCGCATCTGTTGCTGCTGCTGCTCGGGCACAGATTACGTCATGGCCTCGGCGCTCACGCCGACGTGCAGGCTGCTGCTCGGACACAGATTACGTCACGGCCTCGGCGCTCACGCCGACGCGCAGCCGCCGGGCGCTCGTAATCCAATTATACAGACATCCGATGTTATTTGATTTGTGGGTTTTAACGTCCCAAAACCAGCTCCGATTATGAGAGACGCCGTAGTGGAGGTCTCCGTAAATTTCGGCCACCTGGGGATCCTTAAGGTGCACTGACACCGCACAGCCCATGGGCCTCAACATTTCGCCTCCATCGAAATGCAGCCGCCGCGGCCGTAACAGACATCCGATCTAAAATACGTGAAATGAACACTGCGTACAGGATCAAGGGCGTCGTTAAGAGTCGAATTTCACCGCTTCCGCGATATTTTCACTTTTTTTTTCAGTATTTCTTTAAGGTAGCCATAATTTGTCAGGCGTGCCAGTTTAAACCTGTTTAACCTATAGCCTAATTGTTAAGGCACCATGCAATACGTGAGGGAGTTACACGACTTCGGCGGAAACCTGTCACGTGAATTGCGTTACGTGATGTTGGAGGAAACATATCACGTGACATTTTGTTACGTGGTTTTTAAATAACGCGACATTGCGTTACGTGTTGGCGGCGGAAACATGTCACGTGACGTATTCCCCCCAAAATCACGTAACGCAATGCCACGTGACCTGTTCCCGCCAGAACACCACAGGACTATAAGGTGACCCGCTTCAGAAAACTATCGGCAAGCTTCGCTGTTATCTGGCCTTGCAAGACCTAGCGGAAGCTGCATGCTTTTGATTTATTTGCTTTCGCCACCATCCAAACGCGACTGGGATTTGACCCCGCGACCTCGAGCTTCTGGTCACGCAAAAATACTTACCAACGTTGAATATGTACAAACTAGCCCATAAGAGTAATTTACCGATTCTTGGCCGCTGAAGCATTTCATTTCTTACATAATTTCCTCTCCTTGCAGTAATGCACGTGCAAGAGCGAGTAAAGGCTATGTGAAGCGTTTTTTAGATGCGGAGCATCTCTTGCTCGCGGGTAAGTCACGCGTCAACCGGCGTCCACACTCACACTACGCATGCGCGACTCTCCTCTCCCTTCCCTCTCTCCAACAGCTGCTGCAATAAATAAAGCGGGTAGACAGCGCGCGCGCGCTTCGCTTCAGTAGTATCTCCTCCTCCTCCGCTGAAAGAAGTTGGTGGTGTTGTGTGATGGAAGCAACACTGCAAACCTGTAAACACCGCCGTTAAATGCACCGTTGAAACTCCCAACGACGCTCTGCATCACCCCATGGTCCCCTTCGGGGAGATGGTGTAATTTTTTTTCTTTTTTCCAATCTCCACACACACACACAAATGGACGCTGCTTGCACTAGGTTGCGCAAGGCGAGATCACAGCGAAGCTGTTGTTTTGTGGGGTTTTACGTCCCAAAACCAGTTCCGATTATGAGAGACGCCGTAGTGGAGGGCTCCGGAAATTTCGACCACCTGGGGTTCTCTTTAACGTGCACTGACATCGCACAGCACACGGGCCTCAACATTTCGCCTCCATCGAAATGCAGCCGCCGCGGCCGGGATTCGATCCCGCGACCCTCGGATCTACAGCCGAGTACCTTAGCCACTAGACCACCGTGGCGGGGCATAGCGAAGCTGGCCGAGTTTATTCATAGTGGCTGTAACGTCGCGGGGGTAGAACTTGACTGAGCTTGGTGTAGAACTCGACATAGCTTAGTAGAACCTGACTATACTACTTGGTATTACTACCTCAGTTCGACCGGGGGATACGCCCACGCACATCCTTTTGTAGCATAAGGTAGAACTTGGTAGACCACGGCTACATTTGCTATTTTTTATCCCGTTCAACCCCTCCCCCCCCCCCCCCCCGGCCAGGGCTACACCTAATAAGATCTTTTTTTAGCACGCAGAAAAATTTGTTGATACGCCGGGAATCGTACTCGCAGCCCCCCGCCCCACGACGAAAGGTGGCGGGCACTGCGTTATCGAACTACTATTCGCAACTTTCACAGAGGGTGGCGACGCCATGCGGCAGCCGTCGGAACCCGTCATTGGGGGATGCCCACTTTCAGTCAGCTTTGTTGTGCAGTGTGCGTGCGCGTTCTTTTCAATCGTGGTGGTATCTTTCTTTTTTTTAAGATGGCTGTTCTTGCCCTTGTAGTTTGGGCAGAAGCTGCGAGTCGTAGCGCCTTCTTTTTACCGCATTATTTGCTCAATATGAGCAGGTACAACAGTCACAAAACATGCTGTGTGCCGCAGTGCACACAGCGTGCAGTCAAAGGTGAGGTAAGCCTGCACTCGTTTTCTTGTGACAAACGAACGAAGGAGTATGTGGGTGTTGAGTCTGCGGATTGGGAAGCCAGTTTCCCTCCCCCCAAATTGCTCTTGCCAGCTCCCTCTAAAGCGACTTGGGCGGAACTCATCAGAGCCCCGAACTAGGGAAGCAGCTATAGCTACCGTTGCCTGGACCGAAAGGGTCGCTTCCAGAGTGGAGCAACCTGAGGCACAGGAGCAGAGATTTTTCACTTCTATGATAAAGTTGTTACCACCACCTCGAGTGACGAAAGTGATGGGGGGTGTGCAGCGAACATTTTAAGCCCGAATATTTCTTCTGGGGTTCAACTGGTAAGTTAATGTTCTGTACTGCATACTAGTACAGGCATTACGGCAGATTTTTTGACCACATCGCGGTTCAAGCTCTTAAAAGCGCCAGTAATTGCTATCTTGTAGTAGTGTGCATCTCTCGATGAGCGACCAGCAGCGGCAGCACCTGCATAGCGCTCTTTTACTGCATGATCCACATCGATGTCCGCTGCCGGCTCTGATGAAACACCAGATCGCGTGCTTTTACCAGCCTGAAAAACATATCTGCTACAGGCAGCCTTAGGTTAGAGGGGACGGATATATTTTGGCAGCTTCGAATTTTTTAACATTCTTGAAAACACCTCTGCTCTGACGATTTATACAGTTCTCCTCTATCAAAATGCTGCCGCCGTGGCTGGCACCAAATCCGTGAAGTTGCGCTCAATGCCCGAACGAGAGAACAGGGACACCAGGGAAAAGGGTTTGATTGCAGCGCTTGATTGTATCGCGGTTACAAGGATTAAAGAAAAAAAAAAAAGTCAGGCTGTCCAAGCGCCGTTTTATTGCGACACTTGTGGAGGCACAAGTGCCTTGAGCTCGTCCTTTCGGGCGAAATATTCGGGAGCGAAAGGGAAGAGAGTAAGGGGGAGGGAGGGGGTAAACAAGCAGAAATAATGATAATTGCAGGAGCTTTAGGTGCTAAAACCACGATTTGAGCAGACCCGCCGAAGTCGAAGGCGCCGGAGTTTTGACAGCTACGGGTCTTCAGCGTGCACTGAGAACGCAGAGTACACGGACCTCTAGCATTTTCACCTTCTTTGAAAATGCGGCTGGTATGGAACCCACATCCGATACAGCAGCTGCGCAGTATACACACTGCCACAGTAGCAAATGCAAACGAGGCTTTGCATTCTTTCAAACCGCAGCGGATGATGTGCCCTGCCTCCAGAACTTCTTCAACAACACACCAAACACACGTTTCTGAACTTTCAATGTGAGACATAGTACACCCGAGAGTCAGTGGCCTCTTAAAGCCATGACAACACGGCGGCCGGCCTGAAAGGGGATGCGCTTCAAAGCGACGTGCGCACTCTCCGGCGGCTGCTACGCGACGCGATCCCCCAAACGACAGCCATATTGAACCTCCAGTAGCGCCATCTATAGGCGGTGAAAGTTGCGATATTGCGCCTTCTGTCGCTTCGTTCTTCCTCCACGCTCCCGTCTGAGTCGGCGCGCGTGCACCGAGGCGCACTTTGCCTGGAACGGCGCCGTCATCTAAGAGAGGCGGCAACTGCAAGTACGGCAACTGCAAGGCGAAGCAAAGCACTGCAGCTTCACCTCGCCCCTCATGGGTGGCGGCACCATTCCAGGCGCGTTCCAAAGTGTGCCTTTACACACACTCGCGGAGCCAGACGGCCGCATCGAGGAAAGACCAAGAAAGCATGTGCAACAAGAAGACTGCTGCGTTAGGCGCCCAAGTACGGCAACAATGATGACGGGTCAATGTGGTGCAAGTAAATATGATTCATGCCTTTGTCGCATGGTATTTACTATCGGCTGCGTGCGGTTTTTTCGCAAAACGCAAACTACTTCAGTTACCACAGGGGTCGGTCATGGATGTTAATGGAGGCAATGCGTGGACGTGTGTTCATTCACGTCAAACAGTGCCGTATCAGTGTATTTTGCGTGACCCGAAGCTCGAGGTCGCGGGGTCAAATCCCGGTCGCTTTATACCGATTCCTCTAACAAACGGATTAGCCTCTTTTTTTGTAGAACTTGTTACAACACTTGGCAGTATCCAGGTTAGAACGAGACCATATCAAAGCACACCAAAGTGCCATCAAGGTACAACTCATCAAGTAGGTTTGCTCAGGTGGTAGCAGACTATCAGCCAGCTTCACGGCGATTCGGCCTTGTCTTTGTCTTCTTTCTCTTTTCTTTTGCTTGAACATGTGTGCCCACCAGCTGTAGTTTTGCAAGTGTAGTAGTGGGCTGAGGTCATTGCACATTGGGCATTGCATAGAATAAGTGCACGTGCACTCTTGGGGACTAATGATGATAATGACTGTGATAAAAATGCACAAATGAAATTAGAGGGAGAGGGAGGTGGCACCATTGAGAGAGAGGAAGAGCACATACGGCGCGATGACGCTGCGACCAGCAACGTCGTTTATTGCAAATCTTTTTGGCAACCCAACACAGAGGCTCTCTGTCACGCGGTCTCTTCTTCCAGGAACATCGAATCACCGTGCTCAGTCTGGTGACTGCAAATGACAAGCAGACGTATCACTGTAGCAGCCTGTCAGAATGCCATCACCGAGATATCACAACAATGGCACAAGAAGAAGGCAGTAGGTTTCTTAGGAAGATTAAAGGGCACACCTAGCAGCCAAAAAAATAGAGCACCCGAGTACCTTGTTTCTGTCCTTGCTGTGTTTAATACAACATTATGTGTTAATCTGCGAAGGACAGGAGTGTTTCTACATAGAATAAAGTCAAAGGGACTGTCAACCAGCCAGAAAGCATAGATGGACCTTTGTGTAGTTGGAAAGACCCTGAATTATAGCGACCACATCGAGCACCACTTTCACAACTTTTTGAGTAGAAGGACATTTCGAGCTAATTGTTTCACCACAGGTAAAAACAGTGCACTCACACAAGACAAAGAAATACGAACGACACACATGCGCTGACTGCAAAGTTAGGACCACGAGCCAGAACGTCGTTCACACCTTTCGGTATCATGGCACCACTCAGAAGGTGAACCTTGTTCGTGCTCGTGGAAGAATTTTTCGGAATCAGTGCATGAAGTTGTGGGAGGCAAAGGTGCCACAGAAATTTCATTGTCTTGTCCAAAATGTGGGAAAAGAGATGCAAAACCTCTCCCGAGCTGCCTTTAGGCTTCGAATTTTGTAGTAATAACCAAAGGTGGTCTTTGAGGAGGTGTCCGTTCAAACTTGCACAACCACACGCCATGCCCGGTGGACGGTGGGAATCCTCCGAGCAGGGTGAGAATATCGGGCGGTAGCACCTTGTTGCGGATGCAAAAGCTGGCGATGCGGGTCAAAAAACACATAGGAAGGGATGCTCGATGTACTAGAAATGAACTTAAAAAACAAATTTCAAGTTAGATGGTTCATCATGGGTAAAGACAGCGTGCTCACACAAGACGAAGAAGGACGAATGACACACATTTGCAGATTGCAAACTTAGGACCATGAGCCAGAATGTCACTCACACCTTTCGGTACCATGGCACCACTGAGCTGAACCTTGTTTGTGCTTGTGGAAGAATTTTTCGGAATCAGCACTCGAAGTTGTGGGAGGCACTTCGTTTTTGAGTAGGCTTTTGTAATCAAACGAGTTTGAAGTCGCAAGAAAGAAAGGCACGATACTGAATTCTGAATCCTTCCAAATTGTGGTATGCTGCCTGCTGTTGTTTAGCATACCATAACTCGGGCTTAAGGTTAGTTTGTATAACAGTGTTTCAGTTAACTTTCTTACTGTAGTCTTGACCATCGCAGACTTTACTTTCAAATGAGCTCAGATAACTTTTAAACTGTCACTTTAAATGCAAAATGTTCAATGGAAGAGTTGTAGCACATGTTAGTGTCCAAACAATGCACTTTCATAGTAGGTGCAGCAGTTTTAATTTTGCTGTGCTCTAAGAACGTACGCGAGATTTGAAAATGTACTAAATTACATTCAGCACATCTTTCTGCACAAAAATGCAGCCCCTCAAAATTCATATTTTTACAGGGAAGTTGTGACTATGTGATATTTTGTTTCTCGCAAGATAACACGCCAAAAACCATTCATTTTCCCCCAACAGCATGTTTACAAGTGGAAGCAATGCGAAAAGGGCCATGCAGATTGTTCCCCTGAAGCTTTTTGAACTACTATCACAATTTCCTGCATCCAGCAAAATAGAACAACTTTCTAACTTGGTTATTACTTTTCCTTCTTTTTCTTTAACTTCCTTGTTGTCAGCAACTTATTGTGGGACACATCTCATAACAGTCCTGCTTTCGTAACTTCAAGATCACATAGCTTTACTTCCAAGAAGTGCCATAAATCTGTATTCATACATGCCAAGTTTGAAGAAATGGAATCCGGGAGATTAACTCAGTGGGGGAGGGGGGGGTATGCTTGGGCCATAAAAGAAATTTGTCGACTGGGGGAGGCACTATCAGCGAGGGTCGCCGTTCTGTACGAGGTCCAAATCGATCACATTGCTTAAGCATCATATGTTGCACGTGCAAGTAAAAGCATGCTAGCGCTGGAGAAGTACACGGCTGAAGCAGAGATGAAACAACCCTGCAGTCTTTGTTGCATGATGGGCACATGTGATAACATCGCTCCGTATGCAGGGCCTGTCGTCGTCTGCTTCTCAAGCAGAGAGGAAACCTCTAGCCCCTTTTTCATCGGGCGAAGGACCATAAGAGGTGGGAGAGAGGCAGTCGCATGCGCTATCTCAACAAACATCAGTAGACGGCCCCTATAGTACACCCTTTCACATGCTGTGCTCTCCAATTAAAGCAGTACTGACACCAATATCTGCATGGACAACTGCACTGAACTGAGTTGAACCTCTTTACAACTGAATTTCTGGGACATTTTCCTGTCACCCATACAACCGGGAGAAACAGTCAAAATCCAGAAGTCTTCCGGGTAATGCGGGAGACTTGGCAGGTATGTGCATTACAGTTTCTGCATCATTAACCTTCAAACACCTGTGACTATAAAACAGAGGTATAAACATGGAACAAGGCCTCGTGCACTGCTTGGGTGTTAGAAATAAGTTCACACAACTCTTACCTTGTTTACGGTATAAAGTTTTTTGCTGCCAGTCAGTACAAAAATGTTAGAATATAAGAAACTGTAAAAGGTACCTTTGTTTTTACTACACAGAGGAAAACTATACCATATTTTCGAGATTCTAAACACCCACGATTTTAATTACCCCGCCTATACTTGGGAAAAGGAAAAATGGGGAAAAAGCTTGCCCGTGAATCTAAGCACCCCCTTTTCTTTCAATGAAGAGTGCGTGTGCTCGCTCACTACCTATCTCTGAGGCCAATACTGGCCAATACAGGCCAATCTTGCGTCCTAAGACCTAGCCCATGTCTCAGAATCTGCTATGAGATACCGAAATCGGTGGCTCAAGTAGCGCGACGGACTCGAGCTCAAGTGGCAGTGAAAGTGTGTGACCAAACTATCAGATAGAAGAAGCAGTGGGTTCACTGCGTGCACCTATTCTCTTTACTTTTTTACAAAATGTGATTTTTTTTGCAGCCATCCAGTCAAAACATTGCCACGAAAAGGCAGTGTGTAGCCATTCAAGATTCGATGAATCTAAGCAACCCCCCCCCCCTTTTGCAGTCATAAAGAAGGGGGTGCTTAGAATCAAATAAGTATGACAGTTGCATATTTAAAAGCAGCAGATTGATGTAGTAATAACAAGTTGTTTTGCTCAAGGTTCACTCTTATTAATATGTGCTGGAGCATGCCAGGCACTAGTGCCAAAAAAATAAATATGTGAGAGCAATGTATTCATAAAACTTGCACAAGGTTGATGGCAACTGATGAAACATGATAAACAGAATGAATAAGAACTTTCTTTTTTTTATGACACACAAAGATACACTCCCTTATTTTCTCAAGTGTGTTTTGTTTCTACTTGAGTAACACATTAGTGAACATTTGCAAGCAAATCCTCACGACAATGGAACACCAATAATCTTTGTCACACCTCCCTTCAATGACTCACAGGTAAACAAACATAACAACGACGTTTTGCATCTACATACCCACACCAGCAAGACTTAAATGATGAGTTCCAAGTGCACTAACACAAAAAATACAAAATTTCCTACACACATAACCAAATAGCCCACAGATAATTCAATGCCTCAACCAAGTAAGTTGCCAACATTTTCTTATAGTTCTTGTTTTTTCAATGTCAGCACAGAAAAACAGCAACAAATGTAAGACATATTTTCACGGCACTTAGTCCACACATTTGTTGTCCTGGACTTACTTTTCTTCACTTCCCAAACAAAATAATGTGGAAAACTGCAACTTGATAAACGAGCCAGAATAAAGCAAAAGAAAAGCACGAGAAAAGCATGTGCTTAAAGCAAGAGAAAAGCACGTCCTGTTTTGGTCCAATGGTTAGAGCATGTGCTGCACAGGAATACAAAGGTTTGATTCCGTCATGCATCAGATAAGTTCTTTGCATCATGTTAATGAACTTCACCCACTTTAGAGACATTGAAGAGAAGACTCGGTGTGTTGGGTGCATATGAGCGCAGAACAATGCAAAACTTTGTAAAAGACAATGCATTCCCTTGATAAATTAGTGTTTGCTGGGTAACAGCTGTTAAAATAGTGTTACCACCTAACATGCGACGGCACACTTACATGGGTTTGCTAGATTGTGTCTACTTACAGGGGGTGCATTCTCAGGTAATCACCTGAAGCAACAGTGTCGTTTTGCGTGGTGTGAAATCCCACATATCCAATGAGTGAAGCGACTACTTGATCACCTTGCCACAACAAGCCAATCGGCACACACTGAAGCAAACATCTTGACGATATCGGCAAAAACGATCGCTTCAGAATACGGCCCCTGCCAGCAAATTCACTCAGCACAGTTTTTTCCCCCATTTATTGGCACAATGTCATTTTTTTAATTTACTCTTGGAGCATTCACTACATTGTTCCACTTTGGAATCTCTCTTTGCACAGTGTATACACCCACTTCTATACACTAAGAGTGAATGAATATTCAACTCCTAAAAGTAAACATTTGCCTTTTATAGCCTCCAAGAACAGACAGCGTGCTTTGTTTGCGGAACATCCTGCCACATCTGCAAGGCTATGTATGTGAGGCTGTGTCCTGTACTCCATCAAAGAAGTTCCTTTCAAGCACTGTGGAGGCTACTTAGATGAGTGGAAGGGCGCAAATCCCTCAAGCTGCATCCATCCACATGCACGTACCATCTACATGGAGTCTCCATGCATCAGCACGCGGGAACAGGACAAGGCGAGGAGTGGCCCCAGCAAACGCCATGGAAGCACTACTTCCTTTGAGGTGTGAGGGTCCCCCCGCCATCCCCGCCTTCTTGTCCTTCCTCAAATTTATAAGGGCATCACGTGCACTGTGCAGCCCACAAGTTCTAAACTGACACTTGTAGTTGCTTGAAATTTGCCCTCTGATGCTTCGACAGTAAAGTATTCGCGATCATTCTGCATTGTTTCTAAGAGCCACTCTCAAGCTCTCGGTGCTTTGACAGGCATGGCTGAATAAGCCAGTGATCTCAATAATGAAGAAAATACCTAATGCCCTGTCCTCAGCATGAGTTGACAAAAGGTGATGGCTTACTTCAACATTTATGTATCGCTGATAGGGCAGTGGGCAAGTAGAGCATGTAATGTGCAAGGTCAGAGCAAAACGGACAGTAGTATATGCACAGGCGCTCGTAGCCACAATTACCAGACATTTGTGATACAGTAAAACATCGCTCATTCGGATTTCGCAAAGCCGTAAAAAATCTCAGAATTAGCCAAATGCTCGGATTACCAAGAGCATCAACAAAACAATGAACAAATGCCTACTACATTGATGGATCGTTATTTTCTGAACAAATGCACAAGTTCTTATTTTGAATAACAGCAGTGTAAAAGCTGCCACTCATGCCATCTTGTGACTTCCGTCACAATAGACCTTTTTCATAATTGTAAAGCTAGCTTCCCTGCAATGCAGCTTGCCCTACTAATGGCGGCATTGGCAATCCTGCATACAGCATGTACAAATACTGTTTGCTTGCGATAGGGCATGTAAAATGTCAATGCAGCCCTTCTGATACAAACATGCACAAAAAACGGGCCGCAGCTTGTGCAACTTGAATTTTGACAGCATTTAACTAAAGACAGCTGTCGCCATTTGTAGGGCAAATGTGCAGTGCAGAGAAGCGCACTTGCAAATTATGAAAAGGGTCTATAGAACTGCAGTCTCTACATTCATCCAAAATGATATGTTTTCTCTCTACTGACTGCATCACTGTCGCCGCCACCACCGTGTGCACGTGACAATGTTTCCTTATTTTTTGCGTGCCATTAAACTGGCTGTCAATAAATCGTTCGTCCATCGCGACGTAGCCTATGGGTTTGATGGCAGCACATGGACTGTGGCAGAATCAACACCTCGGCATTTTCAACAACTTTCGCCATGTTTAAGTTATGTGATGTTGCTTGTGCAGGTCAAAACAAAAACTACTGAATGCCGCTTATGCTGCAGGTGATTAAATCGTGGTGGTGTTGATCACTGGCAATGCAATCATAAGTAGCATACATGCAGCTCCCAAAGTGTATGCAGCCTACACGCTAAGAGTAAAAACAAAACAGCATACCGATGCGGACACAGCTGTAGCAGCTAAGCATGCAGTCGCAGGTGATGTCTGCGTAAGAAGTAAAAACAAAAATCCCCTAGATGACCACCGCATGTGCTGCGGAATAAACCGTGGTCACTAGCAATGTGATCTATCTATGCAGTTCCTTCGTCACGATTATAGAGTTCATTACAATGTTTTAGAAGGAAAAGTAGTGTTGTGACCAAGGAAGTTGTACAGTATCACCTACTCGGCTGCGATGCTGCTGTAGGCACGAGAGGCTCGGATGTGTGGGATTTGGACTGGCTGCATTTTAAGAGCGAAGCAGTTCTAACTCGAGGTAAAATGTTTGCTCTGACCTGAAAACTTGGCGGATTGGCTATGCACCACAGGGGTGCCAAAACAAAGTCTCAATGTCCTGTCATTAAACTGAAACAATTCTTCTTTGTATCTAGTTAACATTTTGTGCAAAATGGCGACGACAAGTCCTTTTATTTTTACATCAGTAAAAAAATCATTTCGTGCAATTGGATGAGAACCCTTCAGCTGCAACATACTCTACGATTCCTTCGAGTCTTTTATGCTACCATCGCATCGGCTTGATCAGCAATCGAACCCAGGCCGCCTGCATGGCAGGCAGTTGTCCTGCCAAAGAGCCACGCCAGTGGCTCTCGCTGCCTCAGGAAAAAGCCCCTATATGTGGTGAATAGCAAAGCACATCAATATGTACTACACCCCATTTCATAGATCAGGTGCAATGCTGTGAAGGCTAAAGGCTACGCAAGTAGTCCACATACCCACACCAGCAAGACTTAAATGACGAGTTCCAATTGCACTAACACAAAAATTACAAAATTTCCTACACACATAACCAAATAGCCCACAGATAATTCAATGCCTCAACCAAGTAAGTTACCAACATTTTCTTATAGTTCTTGTTTTTTCAATGTCAGCACAGAAAAACAGCAACAAATGTAAGACATATTTTCACGGCACTTAGTCCACACATTTGTTGTCCTGGACTTACTTTTCTTCATTTCCCAAACAAAATAATGTTTTTCACTCAATGCAAGCAACGCACTACTTTTTGGTTGCAGAAAAACATATATGCACGAAACGGAGTATATGCACAGTATAGCCTTGTATGGTATAGCCTCGTATAGCACAGGGTGGAAAATGGAAATTGAGGGTGTGAAGGGGAAGGGGTAAACCATAGCACAGTATAACCTACACACCACACTATACATGGTAACCTATGTATAAGTGGTATGTAGGTCATGCTATGCTATGGTTTGCTATGGGCCTCGAGACGGGCAGCTTTGAAAAAACAAGTGGCGCCACCCGTGTCACGGTGCGCTACTAGTCAGTCGCGACCGAGAGCAGGCGCGTATGGGCGGAAGCATGGCACCGCGAAAGAACGGCGCATAGCCGCCGTAAAAAAAGGGACGCAAACGTATGTGGCTGCGTGTATGGTTACCGCAAATGCTAAACACCTCGTGTAAGCTACCAAAGATGAAATCTTAAGGGTATTTTTTTTTCTGGGAAGTCTTACGAGAATGGGCAAGGGAGCTCCGTACTTTGCGTGCAAACGAAGCGGCCGGTAAACAACGACTGTCTTATCTCTTATATTTTTTTTTCGTGCGTGTATATTTTTGCTATATAACTGGAAACTTGCTCATCACGGTCATGAACACTGCTTTTTTGTTGTTGTTGTTTAGCCCTTGAGGAGGCCTTTGTCGGCCTGTGAAAAATCAAACCCACAGACGAGAAAAGCCCGGTCACCCACGACCAAGTGGTGAGAAGCAGCTTTGAGTAGAACGTTGGCGGGCGGCATTGTGGATAGATAAAGGATACATCGCAGCGCATGCAGGAAATAAATACATAGAAAGATGCTGGGAAGCACAAATTCAGGCTCTAAACTTCAACTGTTCTCTTCGCAAAGTAGGGCCGAGACATATACAAGAGAGAAAATTAGTGATGTTCTGTACCAGCTGAAACTCGCTTACAAAAAAAAAAGAGAGAAATGCAGACATCGCTAATGTTGCTCGTGTTTCTCTTTTTAATCTGTTCAGCCTCGAATAGTTTTCTTGCTGAGTGTCGTTACGTACTCCTCCCAACTTTATTAATCTTGAGCAGTAGCTGCTCGATATACAACGTGCAGGTAACATTTTTTTCATAATAGATAATTGACGCTCCTATTATAGACAATTCATGCACGAAGCAGCGATGGCCGTATCCCGGTGCACGGGAATTGTGTGCGGGTCGTGAGAAACCTGAGCATATATATATGCTCGAAATTCCTTTTTGAAAGCATAGCTGTGGGCTCGGCGCATTTACATCATTCCCCCTTATCATGGTTGCTATCATGATGTGCTTGCCTGTGGGAAAAAAAGAAGGTGCTTCATAAACAAACAAGTAGCAATCATTTCGTCTCCCTGAAGCGATCGAAGTTTTTCATTATCGGGACACCCCTTCCAAAAAATACACAAATGCCCGGTGAAAATTAAAGTAGGATAGGACAAGAAGACGACACGTACAACGGACAGCTAACAACATAATCCATGGGCCTTTACGAGACAAAACCATGAGGCAGGCGTGCATTCCTCCCCCATGGGACATTCACACGTGCGCTTAGATTATGGCTGTTCTACCATCTTGCCGTCATCGAAGTGAGGCAGCCGTGAACGGGAAGCGAACGCGCGTTGCAACGGCTATCATTGAAGTCAAGCAAATGACTTTAAAAATGAAAAAAAGCACTGCTTCAAGTTTTCAACTTTGCGAAATCCGCAAAATAAAACGCGCTGCAGGTTTCACTCAGTCACAGCTCCCGTAACCGGCGTTCGCGAGACAGAACCGGGAAGAGCGCCCGGCCGCCCGCAACAGGTCGCGACGGGTTTACGCGCGCGGCCGCTACTCGCGGCGCTGGTTGTTCCAGCGCCGCAGCGCCACCATACCAGCCCTCTAGCCCCATACCACACTACACCATACTGTACTGTACCGCACTACACAACATTAGCATCCACCCATTTTGTAACGCAAGGCTACAAGGATATCCATACGAATTTCTCAGAAATGAGAGCTTCCTACTTGCTGAAAAATTCGTCGTGATCCGGGGTTCGAACCCGAAACCAACACCTGTCCAGGACACTCGCTCTGCCAATTGAGCTAACCAGGAGACCAGCGACTGACAGCGCAAGGGAAAATCCATCGAGAACACAATGGATTGATGTCGATGGATTAGCCCTCGTGCTGTCAGTAGCTGCCCTCCTGGTTAGCTCAAATGGCAGAGCGAGTGCCCCGGACAGGTGTTGGTTCCGGGTTCGAACCCCGGACCAGGACGAATTTTTTAGCAAGTAGGAAGCTTTCATTTCTGAAAAATGTGAGTGAATTTCCTTGTAGCCATGCGCTACAAAACGGGTGGATGCTAATTTTCCCTTTCATAAACGTTACTCCACCTTGTGAGTTTCCGCAGAACTCATTTTTCAGAGAGACCCTGAGTTCTACTGATGGAATCAAGCACCCTTTCACAATATAAGTAGGATTTGGGTTTCTAAACCGAGTTTCAAGATCACGGCAACATCAACATAGGGTTGTCTGGGGGTGAGGCCTTCGTAAGGCTTTGTGAGATGTGAGGTGGTGAGGCTTTTTAGAAGCTTCCAAACTACTGATGATGCTGTTCAGACAAGCATATTTCTGGTTTGAAATTATAGTCAGTATACAAAAACACATTCCTGCCTTACTCTTTACTTATTACGCAGTAAAAGGAAATTATGCTTAGAAGCGGCGCAGCCTTTGCAGCAACTGAAAACCTCCATTTAACCGTGGCGCGCATGCTCAGCGTCTCTCAGGCGTCGCATCGTGCACATGTGCTCCATCTCGATAGAACCTGGTGCAACAGCATCCAGCCACTGTTTGTAACATGTGTTGCGCATAAGACTCCATTGGTAAAGAATTGTGATAAATGTTTCACAGCGTGTTGGTGGAGTGCGTATATGCCAGAAATACGGCCACCACCATGGGTTCGGGCTTAGCGAACCACAGGGCCGCGTAGGCCATCACCTATCAAGCGCTCTGTTCAGACATCAAAGGTGTTGAGCGCAGCATGGCAATGACACAGTACTGCTCTCAGATCAACTGCAACACTTTATCTGCCTACAGCGACACCATCAAACCTGCACACCGCCCACTGCAAAAGGTGGTGGGAGAAGCAATGGGCTTCGCCACGCCACGGACGAGAATACAGACAAAGGGCACTGCTAGCACATCACCAAGGTCAATGGCTCGCAGACACACACCGCGAAGAGAAAAGTGGTACTTTGTGACTACGCTGCACATTCGCGCGATCGCTGACCAATGGACGTTCAGAAGGGCAATGTAAGGGTAAGCATTCGCTATTGGTGCACAGTCACCGCAAGTGCACTGAGTCTAAGGAATGGAAGCATGCTTACCCCTCTGCTGTCCACAGAGTCCCCCTTTCCCCCCTGCGTCGCGTGCGACGTCTCATGAGACATCACAAGACTCCACGTGCGGCGCCACCATTGCAATTTGCCACTGTCACCGGGAGAGGAGGCAGACCAGATGTGCTGGTGCCTCCGGTGCCACCCGGCCCGACGCGCAAGCGTGACAGCAAATGGTTAGAATGGGGAAGAAACGGTTGAGCGTGGAAAAAGCAGAGTTAGGCAAATGCCCGTGCAATGGCGACGGGCATGCCTCGATCCCTCCAGGCATTTTCCCTATTGCCATTGCATGATTAGACACTCTGACCGGTAAGGTTTCTGTTGAGATGAAAGGGCAGGTACTTTAAAAATTAGTCGTCGGTCCCTTGAAACTTCTCAGTACCTCAGACTTCTGATTTCTGAAGCGAATGTCACATGCCGATAACACCATTAGCAATCACTTTACCTTGTGCTTGTCTATGTATGTTCACTGCATTCTTTTCTGCTCATGACTGCCAAGCATTGCCACTGCAATGTTTGTCTACAAGCCAGTACAAGTTCATGTTCTGCGCTCTTCACAGATTTAAAAAGGCATCCTTGTTCCACACAACATTTTTTCCAGATCTCCATCTATTCCACACTCAATGCTTCATTATGGTGTCATCCCCTTCACCTTTTCCGCCACGTCAGTAGCTCCTGCTGCTTTGCCACATTTCTGTTGCCGCAAGGATAGCTTCATGCAAAAAATGCAGAAGTCACCACAGCTAAGCCCAAGTTTAATTTCCTTTGCACCTTTACAAATTTATTTACTTACTTGTGATACCTTAAATGGCCCAGTGAAAGGACTTAACATAAAGGGTACGTTATGACAGAAACAATAAAGGTATAGCTGTTTATTTATAGCGCTGACGTCATGAATATCGGAGTGCAGCATCAGAGGAAAACGCTCTTCTTGTCTTGTGATATCTTGACAGAAAATTAAGGTGGTGCAGGGCACAGAGAAGAAATGATTTTGAAGGTTAAACTCTACTTTTTCCCAAGTCATGATAATGTTGTGTGGTAGTGCCATAGTGGATGCCGTGACAGTGCCACATATCGTTAGCAGGACAAAACTGTTGCACAACACGGCCTCAAACGCAGCCTAGACGCAGCCGTGGGTGAGCAGCCATGCGAGAGCCACATCCACAATTGATTGTGGGAAAGAAACAACAGTTCCTAGCATCACTGACAAGTGTGCCAAGCTTATGTTTGCGAACCTGCAACACACGGTGGTCTGCAGCAGCACAAGTAAAGTTGCAAGTCTTCTCCTTGCTCGGCATGACATTATCACGACGTGTGCCTGCACTGACGCCATCACAGTTTCGCCTCCTATGGTATTCCTAGTCCTGAGTGCAGGGGTACACAGAGTTGTGCATGAACAGGCAGTGCACAGATCTTTTGTGGTTGGTGTTACAGCATAATATTGACCATGACAGATCAAGATAGAAATTCACAGGCACAAATTGACTGCAGAATGGCAATTACAACACTTTACATATAACAACAATTGATATATGTGAGCAATCTCAGAAAACATGATGCAGTACACGGCTATGAGTAGATTCTGAAGCTTTCTTAAAAGCCAACTCCAGCAATTTTTCAGAGGTCAATGGATCTCAATGAAATTTGCTGGCCATGTTCCTTGGTAAATATATGTCATTTATGCAAGATTACAGGCTTGAGAAATGCACATATTGCTTAAAAATCAACTTTACTGATTACCTTAAACAGCCTACCTGGCTTCTTACACTTATTGGCCACATTGTGCTTGACATCGTGGAGAAAGTGACAAAAGCGCACAGGAGACAGGAGGGCGTCGGTACTATACATGCCCTTTGAGAGTTGCATGTGCGGCCTGCTGGTGCATCAAAACTCGGAGGCCATGACCATTTCAGAGTGCTTTGTGACGTTACTCCCAGGGGAAGGGAGCATGCACCATCTGACTGTGCAAAGGCAGACCGACTTGTTTGACGTCACGTAAAGGCGGCACTTACACTTAAATTTCAGCCGTTGGTTTTGCACTTCTTGACTTCTTAAAATTATTTTCGAATTTGCTCAGCACTTCTACTATCAGGCACGTGAGAGGAGCATGTCGGAACATAGAATCACCATTACCGTGATAGTAAAAATAACGCCAGAGTTGGCCTTTAAAGGGACCCTAGAACATTTTTCCAACTAATCATCAAGTGACCTTACTACTGGAACTTATTGCCTCATGAATTGCCTGCAGCAAGAGGTTTTGAAATCAGTCAAGCACAAGATAGAGTTAGAAGGATTTACAATTGCTTTCACTTTTCACAGGGTGCCACTAGGGTGCCTCAATGTCAACACCGTTTCTCCTGGGTGCAGGGTGGTAACACCCCTTGACCTCTGCGCCGCCATATTGTGCCAAAGAACTTGACGCGGACGCCACCGCTTTTGTAGTGAAGTGTAAAATAATAAATGAAAATACTAACAGAAGCAAGCACAAATTAGCGAAAGTAACACGATTTATCAGATTCAGCAGACTTTAACGTTAAATTTGACATGCCTGCCATATATCATGCCTCTGCGTGCCCCGCATGCCTGCTACAGGGTGTCACCGCATGCTAGTGGCACCCTGCAGCAGGCGCATTAATTATGCAGCTAAATGCTGCTGTCTCGCTGAACTCTGCATGTACTCAGCACACACCAGTTCTATGCTGCTTAAATTCTGCTGTGTGCAGTGTAATAAATGTGCTATATTCAGCCCTAGCTACCACCAGCTATGTTCACAACTGGTGAAGGGCCCCTTAAAGGTTCCATAGGTGAGGGTGCATGCTTATTTGAGTGCAAGTCTAGCACCCAACAGGGTGTGCAGGCTGATGGAAGAGGAACAGAGTGCTACAGGAAGCTAAGTGTGTGGTTATCTTTGCATTTCAGGTGTGGTTTGTGATGAGCACATGTTAGATACAACTAATGGCCCTAGCTTTCCATGATTCCGCGAGTGTTCGCGGAATCTACGTTTTTTTTTTCGAGGAAATTCGAAAAATATCAAAAGCCTCACTTCCGGAAACAATGCAGAAAAACACTTTCTCCTACTCATTGGCACAGCTTTCAGACATGCAAAGAAGAGTCAGCGCAGCTATTTTCCACGTGTAAAATAAGTAGCAAATGTGTGAATATCTAAAACTTCGAATGAGAATAGAATATTTATCTTATTTAAAGCACAACCAATTAAAAAAAGCATATTCGGGTGTTCTCGAACATTCAAATATGAATGTTCCAGGCAAGAGCATCGAATATTCTGATGATTTGTGCTGTTATTTTCTCAGTAGTACATCATTAACACTAGGCTTGTGTGAATATTTGAACGAATATTACACATTCTAATTCTCTTCAAGACAAATTGCCAAAATTTTCAAGTATTCAAAACAAACAAGACGTCTTCTGCATGTAACTCGCCTGTAAAGGTAGTTTCATTGCAGTACAGATATCTGTGCTGTGAAACAGCCTTTACAGAAAAAAATCTGCACAGCCGTGAAGACTCACTCCATGAGGAAAAGAGCATATTACCTGCACCTAATTAAATTTTCTTACTGCCTTGGAGCGAATTACATAGGCTTACATCGATTAAATATAGCAAACTTTAAAACAGTGTTTTACCACTACTACAAAATTCTACTACTATAGTCTAATTCAGTTATACTAATTACAATTTACTGTAACTTTACCTCGAGCCAAAAAAGCAGTCTTCAGATTTTCTTTTTATGTGTTATTAGCTTTAGGAAGGGGTAAATTTTATTGAATCTACAGCAGCTACTGTTTGATGCACCTTTCTGCCTCTAAGGTGAAGCGTGTTCTCTCACTGCATCTAACATTTTGTGACATGAAGATAAGCTGAGCCTCTCAATAATGATGCCTAAGCAAAATTTAATGTCTGGAAATAAACAAGACTATGCATGAGCATTACAATGCATCCACTTTCAAGTAACCTTAAATACCCATCAGTGCTCATGCAGTGTTGACAAACTGAGATCATGCAGTTATGGTGGTGATGTGACCCAAAAATGTCATAAGCATCACTTGGTGCTCTGCCACAACAGCTCTTTCAAGTTTTAAATAATGCAGGCATGTTTGGAACCCAAACTGTTTATTAAATAAACTGCTGCATGTACTTTATGTCTCTTCAGTGCCGCCGTGGAATTTTATGGATTCTTCAATCTGGATTTGCAGAACTTCAAAATTTACACTGTAAAAAAATTAACACCATCTTCTCAAAGGGAACCCTGGTGGGATGCGAAGCACCCGCGTTAGCGCCGTTCAACCCGTGATGCCACCCGTGCGCAACTCTGTTGCTTCACATCCCATCAGGGTTCCCTTTGGGAAGATGGTGCTAATTTTTTGTCGGTCGCGGTAGCGGAGCGAGTGTCGGCAGCGGCAGATGTTGCGGGCGAACGGACGAGGCGGCAGCTACGGCGAGCGCGCGGTAGGCGAGGGAGAGAGTGACGTCAGTACGCACTGCGAGGGGAGCGTGACGTCAACGCGCAGCTGCGGCGTGACCTATTTGGCACCGCTCCAACACCTGCGGTGAGGGCAGCGCGTTGCCCTCGCCCTCGCCGTACGGACGCACAAAACGTTACACAGGCTAGTCAAAGAGCTGCTTCCCATCTAAAAAGGTAGGGGCCCTATATATAACTAACGCCTAGGCATTCTACGCTTGAAGGGAAAACATTTTTGTTAATCAGTCAGGTGTTTGCTACATTTATTTTATTTTGAGGGAAGTCAGCAGGTGGTAAGCGTACAATATATTATTTATTCAACAATACATAGCCGTAATCTACAAAATGCATCAAGGAATGTTAAATGGCAAGCTCTTGTTGAAGGAATGAAAGAAATGCCCTCACGTTGATGCTCAAAAGGTTGGAAATGGGCACTTGTGAGGAGGATGCCTGTAAACAACCTTATTCATAACCCAGTGATTCTCAGATAGGGTCCAGAGATCCTAGGGGTCTGCTAAGCCACGACAAGGTTGGGGGAGGGGGGTCCACAAAATTCGTGCCTGCTCTCCATGCAGGCATGCAAGATCATGCATGCACAAAACTTGTGCATGCATGGTCACCCCCTTTTTCATGCTGCATGTTGCATTCATTTAGAACTGTGCAAATAGCAAAATTTTCAGTGTGAAGCAAATTCAAATACTTATGTTTAAGTGCTAACTGAATAGAACATTTCTCAAATAATTTTCAAACATTTTTTTTATTACATGTCAAATTATGGAGAAAGGCACTGCTAAACATGGGCAAAAGAAAAAAAAAGTTTGTGTGACTAGTATATTCTCAGTGTCATTCCAAAATACAAAAGAACAGCCCAACAGAGAACTGTAACAGAAAGCTGAGCTAACTTTACCACAGTACGTGAGCGTTAGCTTCGCCGCATAACACAAGCATTAGATTCGCCACCGTACGCGAGTGTTATGCTGGCTTGAAACATTCCAAGCAGCACTGCTCAAGTGATGGCCTTTGCAAGGTCACCAGGACTGGAATTCACACACACAAAAAGAAAAAAAAATTCACAGCTTATCCACGGAGTGAATGATGATGAGTGGGTGAAGCTCCGAAGGTTCATCGTAGATCGTGCCGAGTTCCGGATTAATTTAGTTAACGCGCACGCTACAAATCCTTATGGTTCAACTAAGCACAAGTGAAATCTCCCACCGGCACGTCATTGCAAGTCAAGATCCAGTGCCTATATATATATATATGGGTGGCGGGTGAACGGTTCTACAGCGCGAGCAGTCGGTATTTTTCTATCAAGAAACTCGCTAGAAGACGCTGCCTGTGTCAAGCTTGTCTCTCGCTGGTGAGGGCGTGTTCTCCTTTGCAAGCTGGTAGCGCGTTCATCGAAGAAAGAGAATTTCCATAGTCAACATGCGCCTTTCGCTCTCTCTGTCTCTCTCTCACAAGACAGCAGATGGAAGAGTGAGAGAGCTCGCGCGCCTCCCACATGTAGCATCATTCATTTCTTTGAAGGTAACGCGCTACTAGGGACAACGGACAGACAGACCCAAACCTTAAGGAGCTTCGCCCCTAAAAAACCATGTCACACTGGAATCAGAAAATTCCAAGCAATGTCCTGTAACTAGAAACTTAAGGCAGCTGGACAATGGCAAGTACCACTCACATACTTGAACCTTCTATGACTTCGCTCTACAGAACTTACATTTTGCAAATGTACATTTCATTCCATTTTTGTTTCCAACCCAATGCTGCACAGCACCCATAGCAAATATGCAAGTTTTTTCAAACTACGGAAGGGCCCACTAGCACATCAGAAGGATCCAGTAATTTTTCACAAAAATTAGTGAAAACTTAATGAAAATAGCTAAAGCAGAAATGGTGAGAAACAAGGTCATGTTATGAGCACTGCATTACATGGCAAGCGTTTCCTCACCTCCGACACATAGCTATCTCCTGCACATCTTTCTTTCCGTTGCTAGTTATAAGGAATAGAGTGAAACAGTGGAAATTCATATGAATGCTCTAAGAGCTAAATGTTCAAGCCGTGCCACATAAGAGTGTCAGAGAGAAATAATGTTCAGTATAGAGTAAAACAAAATCAAATGCAATGTTTTGTAGAGTCGGCTGGCCACAAAACAAGCACCCTATGCAATTTGATACATGTACACCACACCAGCATTGCATCCGGAGATTCACGCTGTATTAGTAAAAAATGGGCAGTTATACGACACAAATGCTTCTATTGTGGAGTCATTGAGCAAGCTTGCAATTACAAGTGAATACAAACATGCAGAGAATAGCGACAAATTAATTAGCTCTGTCTAAATCGACACAAAGAATTGATCGGTTGATAAAGGGGAGCCTTGTTCACTTGCAAGTTTCTTAAAGCGGCCCTGCGACACCAACTGAACCTGTCGTTTTCATCGCTTATCCTAGAACTATGGCATGCAAGGATGTTGCAGTGAGAGTGGAAGCCCCAAAAGTGAAGTGGTTATAATTTTACTTCAAAGAAGCTGCTGCCTTCTACAGAGTTCTGCTTTAACCATGACAACACAAAATGGTGAATTTTTTTACAGGAAGGGATGTTCGATTATGTGGCAGTGACAATGGTGGCTGTGCATTGTGACTGGTTTCACATGCCAGTTCGCATTTCATATTCACTGATCCTTGCTCGGCCATGCTGTTGAGTACAAAATATATAAAACATAAATCCAATGGTGTACTTGGCCCATAAATGCAAGTGTTTTAGATGAAACTTGTTTACTGTCTGCCTTCAATGGATGTAGCAGATGAACTGGCAAAGGGAGACAAGGGGAGACAATCCTTCCTTTTTGCGTTGCTGTGCACGGCGGGAAAGGGGCGCCAAAGAGTGGTCGAGAGCAGCAGTGTTGCTATTACGTAGTGCAATGTAGCGATGTGCCGGTGAAGTTGAAAGGGTTGGAGGCTCATGAGGGTCAAAACAGAAGCTTTCCCGACGTACTCTCCTGCCTCTCCTGACTGACACATGAGGCTCACTGTAACATAGCCAGTGTTGTAACCACGATGACAACTCCATCAAAAAGAGCGGTGGCAACGTAATTTGTATGGCATTGCAATTTATACAGCTATCAGAAGTTTTGCTATCTTGTTTTACATTGCGGTACCTCTGTGTAAGAGGTGCACACTGATTGGAAGCAATCACCACCGTCACTGGGAGAGAAAAATACGAAAGGAAACATCTTTTCAGGCAATCTGCTCATGTTTTGAACAGTCAGGACTAATAACTTCAGTTTTTGTGCACTGATTCTTAATATTCTTTTTGCGTTTATCTTGGTACTCAATACTACACACAATCCTGTGCTCCAGAAGGCAGTCAAAAAAGTGCCGCAGGTCTCCTTCAAAGGTTGTGCTCAAATATCACAGAGTTACACAGCAAAACCAATACAGATCTTAAGACTGCTGGTCGGCCTTGTTCGTTAGAACATATTTTATTCAGCTCTTGCCGGTGTAAGCAACGCAGTGCGCACTAAGTATATTTTCGCAAGTTTACCAGAAAATAGTTTTCTTAGCTATGGAGAAATTTCAGTTGATGGTGAAAGGAATTGTTTTTGTGCTCCACTCCAGCATGCTTAACTGCATCAACTTTCAAAGGTGATTCTGAAGAGAAATAATATGTAGATGAGATCGCTGAAGGAAATAACACTTTTTTTCTGTAGCCCTTCTGGGCACGAGTGGGGAGTGGAAGAGCGCAAAAAGGCAAGGCATGCCGTGGTGGGGACTCCGGAAGTTGTGACCACCTGGGGTTTAGTGTGCACTGGCATTGCAGAGCACACGGTCCTTAGCATGTCACCTCCATGGAACTGCAGGCTACATTTGTACTCGCGTCATTCAAGTTCACATTCAAGCACAATTAGACCAGTGCAGTGGAAAAGAGGACATTCGTATAAAGAAAATGAGTCAAATAAGTAAACCAATACAGTCAATGACCAATTTTGCAGGCAACCGATTTTGCAGACATGCACGATAGTTCGGACATCTTCGCCACAAGCCCCATAGAAGTAATGTATAAGGAAGTCTAAAATTTTGGACGCTCGAACCTTCTGCCGTCCAATTTTCTGAACTTTCTCACATGACAAAACATCCAAAATGGTCAAAACTGTGTAGACTCAAATCTTGCTCCAAAGAAACTGACGGGCCATGCAAAAGAATTCTTAGTCATGAAACTTCGTCACAGTGAAATTTCATCTAGCATACCACATAACTTAGAAAAGTATGATTATTATGACTAGTCCTCTTGTCTCCGTAAGCACATGCATCATTTATTGGCATCGAACTCTGCTAATATGGACTTACTCGGCTGCACATTGAGCTGTTCGCACGCACAAATCTCGGAGAGTCCCGAGTGCAGACCGCTGCAGCTGCACATCGCACCATATGCACTAGAGGCCAATCGAAAACGGAGGGTCAAAGTCCGCCCCGCCGTAGTGCCTTTCTATGACTGTTTTGCGTTTGGACTACCACTGCGTTGGCCGCATAGATCGGGAGGTATATAGTCGCTACTAATGATTGCGACAATAGCGAGAGCTTTCTCGTCTGCAGCAGCCAGTAACCCATAGTTCCATTTTCACTATGTGTACGCTGTCGTGCCTTCATAAACCGCGTTACTGCTATCTGTGATAGCATCTGGCACGGTTTCCTCCGCAGTGTTTGTGCAAAGCAGCTTTGCTTCGACTCGAACGCTGGACGTGCACATACTTTCCGATTGGTGGTGGCCATACAAGACCACGTCGGTCCCGACCATGGTTTTTAAAATGTGCGAATGGTCAAACCACTGTTCGCGCATTCGACACGCACATACTTTCAGAGCTGCATCAGTGGCATTTGTGATCATGGCAACCGCGGTTTTGTCTGCGCTTTCAGTGCGCATGTACTTTGTGTGTGTGCAGCGGCCACCATCCATGAACTCGTCAATACGACTGTGATTTTTGGCAGAATTCAGTTTCACCCGGGCATTGCATGTTGGCTGCGCACGCCCATGCCGTCAATACGGCACATTGGTAATCCTTGACAGCAGGAAGAGTGACAATGAGCAGTAATTTCATTTTGCCTCAGTGTAATGCACGCTATCATACACACAAAAGGAGTTGAATGAATGTACTTTATTGCGCACATATCTTGTACAAACTACGCACAAACTGAATGGTCCCGTAGCCAAAGGTCAGTGCGGCTCCCATATTGAAATACAGTAAAACCCGGTTATAACGAAACTGACAAATTCCTGAAAAACTTCGTTGTAGAGAGGATTTCGTTATATGCAGGTTCAGCAAGAAAATTTGAAAAAGAAATGCTTAAGTAATCAAAATGGTAACAGACGGCAGAGCTCACCCAAAACATTTACTTTGGGTGAGAAAACATTTACAGCTGAGACCACTTAGAATGTACCCACTTATTCTGATGGACCGGCTATAATACGGGAAATCCCACTGACAATCAAGGTAGTGAGCAAGCTTCACAATGGAAGTGCGCCGCCCGAAAAGAGTGCAGTGAATCGCTGTGGAGGAGGAAGGAGCACGGAATAAATGAGCGAGAGGCGGGAGGAAAATAAAGGCCACGTCAGCAGCATGTCACGTGTGCGCCCTCTGCGGATAGCATTTCCAAGGCGACGCAGAATGCTGCTATGGCCGTTTGTCAGCTGCGAACGCTCTGCAAGGAACGCGTGCCCGTATTCGCTTTACTGCTGTTTGCCTCCAGTTCTTTTTTTTAAAAATAATTTTACGCACGCTGCTCTTGAATCACCCCGTGAGCGCGATTTGCTGCGCACCCAATCTCTGTGTTGTCAAGGGCCAGCAAGCTTCCTGTGAGGCGCACCGCCCGCGACCCAGTGAGATAGACCTAACAAGCTCTGTCACCTAGTGTCAGGTTAGCGAAGTGAAGTGCAGAGACTTGCGTAGTAACCAAAGAGTGGCGCTGCCAGCACGTTGAAAAAAAAACAAACAAGAACTTGTTTTCTTCTCTCTCTCTCTTAAGCCGATGCGGCTTGGCGGGCTAGGCCAGCTGCAGCAAGCAGGATCAAGCTTGAAGTGAGGGGGAAAGGACACACCCGCGGCGGCAAGATTGCCGGGTCGAGGGATGCAGGCCCGCCTCGCGCACGCTCGCATGTACGCGCATGTGCGCTCGCTCTCGCCTCGCGGTCACCGTGCCTTCGAGCACGCCAAGCGCTCCGCCGCCTTTTTGCATTCCGTCACGGCGGAGAAGGTGCTTCCGGTTGCTGCTCGCGCAAGAGTGACAAAATTTGGGGCATCATCACATCATCTCTCGGCTGTCGGCGGAGAAAATTCGTTATTTTGACGGGGTCTCCCGCTGCCACTTCGTTATGTAGAGGTCTCGAATACATGTGCTTCTATGGAGTAACGGCGGGAAATAGAAAAAATTCGTTCTATCCAGGAATTAGTTATATGGAGGTTCATTATAAGCAGGTTTAACTGTATACATAATGGAAACTGTAATAATTGTAAAAAGTAAAGAGTAGAAAATGAAATTACATATCACCATGCAAGAAATAATGTCAGACTACTAAGAGGAGTCAGTTGAATTCGAGAAAAAGCAAGAAACATGACTTGTAGTGAACACAAATAAGTTTGGTAATAGAGGTGCACAGACCTGTAAAATGAAACTTGGGGTAGCAAGTATCAATAACGTATCCTGTAAATACCTTAACAAAGGGAACTAGGTGATTTTGATGAAAAGACGTATTCCAGCCTAGGAAAACAGACAAACACAGGAGAAAACACAAGGAAGACAGGAAAGCCGCTGACTACCAGCTACAGCAATTTGCAATGAAACACAAAACATGCACAATAAAAGAAAGACGAAACCGTATATGAACATGGTCAAAAGATGATATCGCAATGTACCAGTCAGCTCAGGAAGCAGAGAAAATTACTTCAAAGTAGTATTTTTTTTCAGCGATCACGACAAGTCCTGCGTATTCTTTATATAATGCGATTCCACAGTGGCCTGCAGGCACGTCACACCGGCTAGCCACATGGGGTTGGTGCTTCTGAAGCGTGGTATTTAGTCTTTGACACCCTTGATAAGGACAATATCGGTAAGTTTGTGTCTTTTTGGATACATTCATTTTTATGGAGTGCCCGATTTTCCGGATGTTTTTGTGTTCCTGAGAGGGTCCGGAAAATCTGTCGTTGACGGTACGGGCCAACAGACCCACCGTAGATTTTTGGACCAAGTTCAAGCATGTTCTGAGAATATAAGTTCGGGTTTGGTTTCGGTTCAACACCCTGACTGCAGTGATGTTAACCCTGGTGCACTGTGGTGGAGTTAACTCATGCATATGCACAGTTCTCTGTTGGATTGTTCTTTAGGGCTCCAGTGTCCTTTTTCTAGCGACAAAATGCTGGAAGCGCACTAGTTGTGCAGTAAATCCTTTTTTCCAAGTTTATTTGTGCATTTCTCTGTAATTTAACATGGTATTATTCAAAAAATGTTTCAGCATTATTCGATTCACACTCCCACATTATTATTTAAGTTCACTTCACACTCAAAATCTTGCTATTTGCACAGCTCTACTAAAAAGATTGTTAAGTTTATGAAACTATATCACGATGGTCATTCCTTGGAAATGTATTGGTAGGTTTTTATCAAATGCCATTGTCCTCGTCCTAGAACTAATATTGTCCACAGGTGAACTTCACTGAGTATCAGAAGAAACACTGTAAACCTTGTAGACATTAATGGAAAAACTTGAACGTTAGAATGCAACCATACAGGAACAGATAACATATTTCATTACTCTTAAGCGCATGCTTCAGAACAAGATAGGATAATTTTGGATGTGGTACCTTGGTGATGCTAACCCATTCCCACTTTCCAGTCTTGGGACACCACTCCAGTAGATAGACGGTGCTGAAATATATGTGACAGGATGACACTCGTTACATCTTCAGGATTCTTCAGTACTTTGACATAGATGCTGTCTATGCCACTGGAGGACGTTAGCGTTACAGCGATATATTTTGGCAATGCAAATAAATGGTTTGAAATGTCGTTATGGGAGCAATGAGCACAGAGATGACAAAGAATTCCACATCGAGTTCTACACTAACGTGCCTAAGGATGGCGCATGAAAGCACAGCCCTCATCTTGAAGACGTGGCAGGTGGCACGTACATTTCAGAATAATTTGCATTTGCAGCTCATCAGGTGAACTAAAAGAATAAAATTACCATTTAGCCTGAGCTGTTTTTGTGGCACGCAGGAATGGATGCTTTATAGTGAAGCTGTTTGCTTCTAGTTAACACGAATTTTCCACAGCATTGGCTCACATAAAAGCTACCACCACGAAAAACAGATACATTCAAATAAATTGATTGATTGCTAGGGTTTTGTGTCCCAAAACCACATTATGATTATGAACGACGCTAGCGGAGGGCTCCAGAAACTGCTACCACCTGGGGTTCGTGTGCACTGACATCACACAGTACACGGGCCTCAACATTTCACCTCCATCGAAATGCAGCCGCCAGAGCTGGGATTCATTCCTATGACCCTCGGACCAGCAGCAGAGTGCCATAGCCACTAGACCAATGTGGTGGGGTGGTAGATTCAAATTAAATGAAAAAAAGGACACAGCAGTCACCCAGTAGTGGGCTTCAAATGGGGGCTGGTGAAATAGGCATATGAGATGACGTTACTACACAAATAGTAGTAAATTATAGTAGTAGTAGTAGTAGTAGTAGTAGTAGTAGTATTTTCCGGTGTACAAGATGCAGTTTTCTTCCGAAATTTTCGCTGGTGCTTCTTATACAACAGTGTGTCCAATATTTATAATAAATCAACCAATATCTCCCCAATCCATTCTATGGTTCCGTAATATGTGCTGAACAGCATATGGGAAAGAAAGTTAATCTCGGCTGTATAACAAAGGCGCATCTATTGCCTCAGACATAAGCCACTCACTGTTTGAATAGCGTGGCACCCGTGGTAAAAACTGCTATTGTCCCACATACTATTCAGCTGCTCTAGCTTCTTGTCAAAGCACTAAAGCCCAGGGACAACAAATAAGGAAAAAGTACTACTACGTCTAATTGTTGCGATGCAGCTTGCAACATCTATAAATTACAAAAACAAAAGCACTACTTCATAATCCTTCTCAGTTTCTGTAGAGAAGTCCACTAGTAATCGAGCTTCTGGCTTCTGGCAGCCATTTAACATTTCTAGGTGTGTCTTAAGGTGGCTGTCGTGCAACGTGCTATGTGATAACATTCATGCATTCACAATAAAGCACTGCCAACAACATTCTTTAATGTGTTTATAATGTCGCACACAAGTTGTTAAGAGGCCGTCAACACAACCCAGCGATGCTACCAACCAAAGCAGCAGTACTATAGACGTGCCGAAGGAAGAGGTCCTTGATGGCTTCAAGTGAAGTGCCGTAAGTAGCGGCTTTCTCTCACATCGGACCAGCGTTAGTCCCAAGGCTTGCACTATTAGAAGATGCCCACTTGTAGTACGTTTATGGAAGTTCAGTGCCCTTCACGACTACAACATTTCACGATTATACAGATGTTTGTAATTGCATTACGTCATGCCGACCGAGTTAAATGTGGGTGCGTCTTGTATGCCATATTTACCTACAAAAGTCGTAAAATACAGAAGGTGTGCCTTATATAAATGTGCAACTTAAATGCCAGAATATATGGTATGCGTGTATGTGCATATCCTCGGGTGTGTGCCACCACTTATGGCATGTTCAACTTTGCAGTCTAAATAAACCCATGAACTGGCAAAATAGTCAAGGAAAATACAAAGAAGCTTAGTGAAATTTTCTTAAGGCGAAAGCTTTCAGTGGCTTATTGGCATCTCCCAACCATAGCTGGTTTCCGGACATAAAACACCAGAAATCGATCATTAAGTGGCTCGTTATGATAGTGTGGAAAAAGAATTGGGTAGCTACACACTAGTAGTTCAAAGAATGAAGATGCAGCAAAGCTGGTGATGTTCCCCTCCTCTCCCTCACTTCCCTTTCCCACCTTTGCTATACTATACTCTGCAATGCGTTACCCTCTCCCCTTCTTTCCATCCTTCTCACCCTCACTGTTATGCTATACTGCATGTGCTTATGCTATGCTACAACCGCTCCTCTCCTTTCCCTCTTCCTCACTTCCCTTTCCAACCCCCTTGCTCTCCTACCATACAAGGCTATGCTATGCTTTACAGTCGACTCTCGCTACTACGAAATTGACGGTGCGCGGGAAAAATTTCGTTGTAGTGAAATCGAAAAAAATGTAACTGACCTGAGCTGATAGAACAATGAAACTTTTATGCTTCAATCTCGCGCGCGGCACGCGGCGTCACGGCAGTAGTCAGAAGGGTTAAGAAACAGCTAGTATTGAAACCATACCTGCCAAGTTTGGAGAAACAGAATCCGGGAGATCTACGTATTTACTCGATTCTACTGCGCCCTCGATGGTAACGTGCACCCGTTTCCCGGGACCAAAAAAAAAAGTGAAATATCGATTGTAACGCGCACCCTCGAAAAAAAGAAAATCCTGAGTAATCAACCTTCTCACATTCATAAAAAAAAACGTCGTACTCGCATAATGAACGTACTCTCATAATAAACAGACCGTCGACTTTGGACCCCTGCAGTCCCTCGAACGACCGTGCTGTGGCTTTCCCGCTTCACTTGATCCGCGTCGTCTTGATGACGTTTGGCGTGCCCGTGGCAATCTCGGACGTCATGCAGCGCGCACGACCGAGAGGCTCAGGCTCAGCACAGATATGAGGGAGAAATGCGATGATGAGCCGTTTTGGGTACGGTTATGAGAGCATCTTTTCCCCCGTTACGGCCACCCGCGAACGCTACCGAAAGCTGCTGCGGCTGGGCGTCTCAGAGATTGCATCGGCGACGTAGCAACTTTGATTGGCCGCAAGACGGCCAAGCCGGCACGGTATCGTCGGTCTACGCATCATGTGCGGCGACATAAGAACTACAGAAACTATGTGCGCCAAAGACTGCCGCATCGCTAGTTCGTTTTTCGCCGGTGACCGTTCGACAGTGCCCGAAGCAAGTAGGAGGCGGCCATTTTGATGCCAACGGCGATATGGTAACGTTGTCGTTCGTTCGCACTCGATTCTAACACGCGTACGACTTTTGGACACGTTTTATCGGAAAAAAGGTGCGCGTTAGAGTAAATACGGTACTTAACGGGGGGGGGGGGGGGGGGCTTGAACCATAAAAAAATAATGTTGTCGACCCAGGTGGAGGAGTTATTGCAATGATATGGACACTGTTAGTGGGGTTTTGCAGTTGCCGTTTTTCTGTACGAAGCGCAACTCGATAACACCGCCTGCGCATCGTATGTTCTACGCGCGAGTAAAAGCGCGCTAACGCTGGGGACGAACGCGGCCGAGGCAGAGATGAAACGACCCGGCCTTCTCCGCCGAACGAACTGAACAATGCGATAACATCGCACCGCGCGTGTGATTGCTGCCGTCGCCTGCTTCTCAAGCAGAGAGGAAACGCCCAGCCCTCCTTTCGTCGGGTGAAGGACTAAAAGGGACGCCGGTGGGAGAGGGGTGGTCGCGCGCGCTATCTCGACGGACATCGGTAGACGGCAACAATAGACATCGGCAATCAATCAAGCAGTCAACAGCGGCCATTTCTGGTAGTGCCAACACGCGATTTTGATTTTGTAGACGCATTTTTATCTTCTGAAATGCACCAAAATCTTTCGGGTTGTGCTTACTGCATAGCAAATGGAATTTTCGAGACTGGAATTGCATCGTCAAATTTCATTGAAGTGAAACGGCACAAAAGAATGTGTTCGTTGTGGCGAGCATATTTATGCATTGACTCCTATGGACTCCTGACGGGGATCCGAGAATTTTTCGTTGAAGCGGCGTTCGTTGTAGCGAGAGTCGACTGTACTCTTTCCCACTCACTTCCCACCTCCTTGCTGTACTATACTAGGCCACGCTATGCTTTAGTCTTGCTATGCTATGCTCTCCTTCTCAACCTCACATCACTTGTTCTCACCCTTACTTTCCTTTCCTACCTACTTGCTACACTATACAAGGCAACGCTATGCTATGCTATCAAACGCCGCAGCTGTAGGGATCGTAATAAGGCCCTGAAGTTTTTTGCACTTTCTCCAGAAGCAGCCCACATTTTTCTGTTCGTGGCAGACATATTACACCTGGCTTAAAGAGTCCCGCTCTTAAAATTAGAAATGTATGGAAATGGCTATACCCACTCACGTTTTGGTGCATGCCCACATTGAGCAGTAACCTTGAGGATATGTAGACACACATACCCAGTCAGATTTGGCCCATATCTGCATAACTCCAACTGGGTATGCAGATTTGCACCAAGTGTGATCGTAAATGGAGCAAAAGCCTACTGCACATTTCATCATGCATTAAAGGGCACAGGCTCTCACATATGCCACTGAAAATGTCGACCTAAATTCCAACGTGTATTTTCTTAAGGAAAGTAATTAGGTCTTGCAACATCTCGACTTAAAATGTTTTTGCGAAAGTATGACTTAATGTATGACTTCATGCATTACCAAATGTGCAGCAGGCTTTTACCATCAAAGGTAATATAGGTATAACATACCGTATATACTCGTGGAAGGGCTGCACTTCTTTTTCTAAATGTTTGCTTGGTGTGGCCCTTACACAAATAAGGTCGATGACAGCCGACCGAAGGTTTGTACTGTTTCCGCGACAGTAGCAGGGTGCAAGAGAGTCACAAATACATGCCATGAATGTTTTTATTATTATTCCATTTCACTATCGCTTTTCTCTTTCTCGGAAGAGCTTGCCTCATCCTTGGTACCGTCCATGCAGTTCGAAATATTGGTTAGCTTGAAGCTTTTCGCAACCGTTTCAATTGACACACCATGCCACGCACTCAAAATCCACTCGCACACTTCTTGGAGCAATGCTCACTTCAGCCGTCTTGTAAGGGTCTTCTCATGGTGACACCTCCAGCCATCCATTCCGAGTAGCAACAGATTCCGCTTTGAATGGACGGTTAATGCAGACGTCGAGCAGCTGCAGCACACTTGTCAGTCCTCCAGGGATAACGGCCAAGTCCATACGAGTAGTGGCGAGCCGGTCCTTGACGCTTTCTGTCAAATGGCCCCGAAGCTGTCCAGAACAAGGAGAGCTTTCCGTTGCAACACGCCTCCAGCTCTGTTAGCCCAGACGGTCTTTACCCAACCTAGGAAGAGTTCCTCAAGCATCCAGCCCTCTTTCTGGGCATGCACGATAATTCCCTGAGGGAACTTCTCTTTTGGCAGAGTCTTTTGAATACAATGTACGGTGGAAGTTCTCACCCATTTGCCATGATGCACAACATCACAGTGCATCTTTGGCATTCTGCACTGGTCGTGCAAACAGACACAATTTTCACGCCTTTGAAGTCCATTGTGGTGGTTTCTTGTGAATCGAACCACACAGGAGTCTGGTCCGCATTTCCATTTCGGGAGAGGTCATACTTATGCTCCCTCCTGAGACCATTCACAAAGCAATGGAATTTAACCACCTGGCTTTCAACTCGCTTGGAAGCTTCTGATAGATCACCATTCGGCGGCGGGCAGAAAGCTCGTTACGAATCACAAGCCACGCAGCCCACTCCCGACTTGCCTTGAACTGTGCCTGTGGTATTCCCCATGTGGTGAGCGATGTTCAGGGCTTTCACACATATCATGTCAATTGATACAAGACGAAAAACACCCTTGTCATACAGGCTGAGCCTTGTATTTAAGTGCGGTGAGTGAGAGTGTACACATGTATTGTTTGTCTCACTTTTGGGACAAGCCATGATCAGACGGAATATTCCAGGCTTTCCACTTATTTTGCAGGTGCAGTGAACACAAGTGTTGTGGCTGGAAATGCTAATCCACAACATCAGCAAAAATCGCCCAAGCTTAATATGCTCTCAAAACGCTCGTACATCATAATGATGGCTTGCAGAGAAGCGGTAGGCAAAGTGAAAAGGGCAAATAAGCCAGAAATGTAGCTGTGCAAAAACATACACTGCCCACAATGCATGGATGTTGCATTCAGTTGCTGTCGTGAAAACAACACATCCCAAAAGCCTCCTAAACACCTCAACTGGCTGTCAGCTGGAGAGCATCCAGCAGCGACAAGAAGTGGAAAGCACATGTTGTACATGTCCTTACGAATAACATGCTGGCTACACATGCTAAGTTAACAACAGCACTTAGCCAAGTCATTGCTTTATGAACAGAATGTGCCTATTGGGCAACTTAAGAGGCACTTCAAGGCCTTTAACACCCACTTTCAGGATTCCAGAATTACCATCATAACAGCCTCATTATTGCTTTAATGACAAGTACCTCAAAAAATTCAGTCAATGTGAAATTTCCTGGGAACTCACATGATCGCAATGGGAGTTGGTGCATTTGTGAAGCAGGGCAGGCCACATTTATAAACAACAAAGTAGTTTAAAATACAGTAGAGCCTCATTATAACGAACCTGGATATAGTGAACTATTGGATATAACGAAGCAATCGCAATTCCCCTTGAAATTCCCATAGATGACATGGATATTGGCAATAACGAATTAATGGTTATAACGAAGCAATTACAACTCCCCCTTCAACTTCATTATAACGAGGTTTTACCGTAGGTGCAGTAGCTTTATACTATAAATCCGCTGAAACTTTGTTAGAATATGTTTTATGACAAGGTGATGAGATACTCACTTGACACACTGCTTAATGATAAGCTTCGCAAGCTCATGGATACGTGGGTATGGCTTAGGGCTCTTCACCAGTTGTTCAAGCATCTGAATACCACCTTCTTCTTGCACCAGGGGGCAGTACTTGCCAGCTGCAAAGCAAATGACATACATAAAAACTCGTGAAAAGCAATGTTTTGCTTCATTGTTCAGGTCAGTTATCCAATTCAGTTCAGTGCATCTTTTCCACGTGAAAATGCATATGCTACAGACTAGTGTGACGTAACACTTTATTTTTTGAACTACCTCTGTAGGAGGATATTTACAAACTCCTCGGTATATTTTCTGAAGAACAAAGTCGTTAGTCGAAGTCATTTTTTGAACTTTTGAAATCCTCTCACGCTATAAGAGAAGACTTCAAAGTGTTTCAATCGTTGATACTGTAATGCCCTCCGAACATTCAACTTGATCCTTAAACTGGTAATCTTTCAGGCAAATGCAAGATCACTACACAGCTACTATATGCCACATTTGCATGAATATGCTACTATTAAGAACACAGTGGGAGTGAGACCTTTCAAAACTGAAAAACAAATTATGAAAAATATTATTAGGTTAGTGGAAATATCAATTTTATGTTCAAAGTGATGTAAAAGCAAAGAGTAGAATAACGTTTATACAATCAGCTTATCAAACCGTGACAGAAGTGGCACATGATAAGTTTAAAAGACACACAGTAAAGAGTTCTCACAAAGAATAAAAAGTTGTAATATCCGTGATCAGTTTAGTTTCACAGTACTCATTCCTACAAAACAAATTCAAGTACAAATTTTATTTTTCAGAAAGTCAAGAGCACACAAACTTCATAAAAAGCTTTTCATTGGGCAGTACTTTACAAAATATGGTGCAAAATTCAAGGGAATATGTGTTCTACATTCACCCATCATGACATCAAAAATAAAATAAAATCTACCATAAAACACCGACCAAGCGCCCCCTTCGCACCATCTGAGGATTTCGAGTTGTCATGTAGTCAACAACCAATTTTTTGGAGCCTCTCTGCAACGTCAGAACATCTGAAAAATCAGACGGTCTGAAAAAATGAATATATATGTAAAAAGATGCACAATTTTACCAATATTTTTCTGATAAAGAGGGTCAAAGGCAAAGTATCATGCTCCAAAACCATGATGCAGCTGGCAGGTTTCATGCATGTGCGGGCTACCATGGAATTTCTACACAATAACTGCCACTGTATTCATTACGCTGAGACAAAACAAAATTGCTATTTGTTGTCCCTGTTCCTGTTGCCAAGGGTGACTAACGCGCTGTTTCGAAGGCACGCGAACAATCAATGCACACAAAGTTAAAACAAAACTGCGTTCTGCCTATGTGGTTCTGCTGAAAATTGCAACTGTGCTGACGCGGTCACAGATGATGGCTGCCACTCATAAAGTACATGTGCGTCGAAACCACTGTGGACAAAATCGCGGTCTCCATTATTATGAATGGCAGTGACACAGCTCTGAAAGCACGCACAAGGCCAGTGCACACAATGCCCAAATGGAGGCTATAGAGTTTGCGAGTTTCCAAGCCCACAGTCGTTACCGCTGCAATCGTGTATGGCCACTACCAAGCTCTGCATGTATGTGCACACCCAATGCAGTGAGTCAAAGCAACACTGCTACCTGCAAACGCTGCACAGGAAACTAGCATGTTTTTATCTCTAATTGATTGATTTGTAGGGTTTAATGTCCCAAATCCAGCTCTGATCAAAACGCCATAGTGGAGGTCTCTGGAAATTTTGACCACCTGGGGTTCTTTAACGTGCACCGACATCGCACAGCACATGGGCCTCAACATTTCGCCTCCATCGAAATGCAGCCGCCGCGGCCGGGATTCGATCCCGCAACCCTCGGATCAGCAGCCAAGTACCATAGCCATTAAACCATCGTGGCGGGGCGTTTTTATCTCTAGCTAAAACAGCTGCGGTGGCAGGATGGCTTTAACTCTGCATCCTAGGCTTGGGCAGCAGTCACGGAAGAGAAGTCGCAAGCTTCTTCAAGGTTTGCGACACTGCTAATGCACTGAATGGTTCCGAGGATGGTCAGCTGTATGACTGCCTTTGTGGCATTGGCAGCATGGCACCAGACCTCAATTTTAGATCCGACTCTGGAGTCAGCTCTGAACAAAAAACAAAAAATTCACAGCATATCCACGGAGTGAATGATGATGAGTGGGCGAAGCTCCGGAGGTTCATCGTAGATCGTGTAGAGTTCCGGATTAATTTAGTTAACGCGCACGCTACAAATCCTTATGGTTCAACTACGCACAAGTGAAATCTCCCACCGGCACTTCACTGCAAGTCAAGATCCAGTGCCTATATATATATATATATATATATATATATATATATATATATATATATGGGTGGCCGGTGAACGGTTCTCCAGCACGAGCAGTCGGTATTTTTCAATCAAGAAACTCGCTAGAAGACGCTGCCTGCGTCAAGCTTGTCTCGCGCGGGTGAGGGCGCGTTCTCCTTTGCGAGCTGGTAGCGCGTTCATCGAAGAAAGAGCGTTTCCATAGTCAACGCGCGCCTTTCGCTCTCTCTGTCTCTCTCTCTCACAAGACAGCAGATGGAAGAGTGAGAGAGCTCGCGCGCCGGGAGGCACTCGCCGAGGGCGCACCTCCCACATGTAGCATCATTCATTTCTTTGAAGGTAACACACTACTAGGAACAACGAATGGACAGACCCAAACCTTAACGAGCTTTGCCCCTAAAAGTGAGTGACCTTATTTTTAGGTATGGTGGTTCCATGCTGCCAATTTCCCGCAAGGGTGGGTGACTTCCCAAGTGCACAGTACCTTTCTTCTGCCGAGCAACAGAGCAGAAGCGTACTTGTCCTTACTTTAACGGAAGGTATCTGGCGGCAGTGGTGGATGCCTCCCTGCCTCCCACAGTAGCGGCGGACACTCAACTATTTCACTACCGCTGTAGTGATAAGGTGCGCCTAGGGGACCTGCCACATCCTTATGGGGCCACCTTTCGATACGAGTATATGCAAACAACCGAGCACCAGGTGTCTACTCCTCTACTCATTGCGGAAAAACCAATGGGTGTCTGGCTAGCACCGGCATTTGAACCCGATAAGGTGCTCAACCATTTTGCCACCAATCCAGTTTATTGGAACGAATGCTCCTTGATAAAGGTTTTAGTTCTGGTGTTCTGGTGGTTTTGAAAGCAATTAGAACCGATGCCCTTTAATAATCTTTTTTGTTCCAGTGCACTCTATTCTTTTCTTTCTGCCGAGAAGGGGAAGATGGGAGCATTTTTGGCTGCATTCTTGAATTTTGGGGCAGTTCCAAGCAAGGGGCCCCTGCCCAACATTCCCTCCACTATCATCACGTCGATGGGGGGCACTTCCTAGGTATTTTATGGCAAGTTTCTACTTTCCAAAGCACGTCTGATTACGAGGCGTACTGTAGTGGTGGTCACCTCATCAATTTTTGCCATCCAAGGCTGTTATTGCACCTAAAATTAAGTACATGAGCATCTCTACATTCTATTTCAACTGTTGACACCAAACATTTGACATCAGATGAACAGTGCAACAGCACAGGCACTAGGCATTTCATCGAAATCATAGATTACAGTCCAGTTAGAGCAGCCACAGGGCATTCAGAGAATGAAATGAAAAATGCAGGTCCAATGCGGTGTATTAAATAGTGAAAGAGATTTACTGCCTATAATTCCTCGCCTCTCTGTATTCTCCCAAGAGCCATGAACAGGTGCGTCATGAAATGGTGCACATACGCGACACCAAACGAGCAAATGAAATGAGGTGGCATCTATATCACTAATCCTGATGTAAAGGTGAACATTTGACAGAGATCTGTCTGGTTGGGACGAAATTAAAGGTGAAAACAGGGGGACACCAACCAAATTATAATCATTTAAAAGTAAAATTTACTTATAAAGATGAAAAAACCCAACGTTTCGGGTCCCACTCGGACCCTTCAGGGGTGACTGGAGGGCACCAGACAGCAGCAGTGCTTATAAGGCCTTCTTTCTTCTCTCTTCCTTCCTTTCTCACTTTCTCTTTTTTTTCCGCATCCAACTCCCGCATCCCCCGCATCCTCCCGCATCCTCCCGCATCCTCGACTTGGAAACCAGTTTTCACAAGCGGCTCTTTGTGGAATCATGGCACATTCAGGCGACACCTGGAAACGTGAACCGGTCTGCAGGTGCAATGCCAAGTGTCTATTTTAGCGGACTCCGGCACCTGGTTCAACACTAGCATGACCACCCTCGGCTTGAAGAACCAGAAAAAAAAGAGAAAGTGAGAAAGGAAGGAAGAGAGAAGAAAGAAGGCCTTATAAGCACTGCTGCTGTCTGGTGCCCTCCAGTCACCCCTGAAGGGTCCGAGTGGGACCCGAAACGTCGGGTTTTTTCATCTTTATAAGTAAATTTTACTTTTAAATGATTATAATTTGGTTGGTGTCCCCCTGTTTTCACCTTTAATCCTGATGTGCACTGTTCTTGTGACTGCACCACTGCTGTCTGTGCAAACAGTGCTTAAAGTGCAATGTATAGCTTGTTGAGCTAATGCAGTGACAGTGGGATGTCTACCAAATATCAAACACCCACGTGCCAATGCATCATTCAATATACTGAATGCTGCCATGCCGAAGCTTTGAAGTGCATTCTTCTTTACAAATGTTGGTCACCTTTGAGCCGCATTCGAATGCACAGTGAAGTGGAAATCATCATGCATCCATCTGCAGCACAAAGCTACAAATCCATACAAATTTTCCAGAAATAAAAGGTTAATTGACCGAAAATTCATTGTTGTCCAGGGTTCGAACCAATGTCTGTCCAGGTGGCTCGCTCTACCAACTGAGCTAACCAGAAGGCTAGTGATTTGCAGTGCAAAGGTAAACTGATGGACAACTCTAAGCACATGGGCATGAGTACAGTAAATGAGTTCTGTCATTTCTGCAGAACTCATATGGAGACGCCTGCTTGAATTTCTTAATAAACTTTTTCCAGCAGAATGAAGGTACTCGAGGATTTTTAAAATAGCATATATATATATATATATATATATATATATATATATATATATATATATATATATATATACATACATCTTCCCACAAGGGCGGGGTTAACTGGAGAACTAAAGAAGTGGCCTATGCTTTGTAGTAGGTGCGAACAGGCTGATGATGCTTATATTCACGCACACATATGTACACATGAACTTACACAAAGGGTGGTTGGACAGCCCTACCCAAAATTAAATCCTCACTAATCACTTGATTCAGTTTTACTGCATAGAGAAATAGAAGTACAGTGCAGTCCACTTATAACAATATCGAGAAAAACTAAAAATATGATCGTTATAACCAACGATCGCTATATCTGGACTGCCGTTAAACAAAAAAAAAACACTGAACGTACCTTTGTAGCTCCGATCCCGAATTTACCCCTTGCACTAAAGAATAGATGTTCTAGAAAGCAGGCTGTCAAAAACAAAGCTTTATTATCTTAAGCTCCAATGAGTGTCAAGCTTTCGGCGTGCTGAAATAGTCCGATATGTTCACCTGCTTTTGCGGCAGTCGCCGCTTCACGACTGCAGTGTGCATGGCTGCCAGCTGCTGTGCAAAACAGTTCCGGCAGTCCTTTGGAATGCACAAAGTCAATCAACGAGTCAATCAAAAACAGTGCCACTGCCAGCCTGGTTGTCACTGTCGCTACTGCCGTCGCCACCATTGCACAGCAGTACCGCCTGCCGCAACAACACATCCCCAGCGATCGCGTCGTCCATGACGTTCTTCACAGGATGCTGCAGCACAATCTGCCATCAAAAACTCGTCTATCGACACAGCCCCTGTGTCACAAGCAGCAACATGTGGCCAGAGCTCGGCTAGGTTGGCGGCTTTAGCTATGTCGGTCACGCTATCAGCAGGCGGGGAATTTTCATCCTGGCGCATGAAGCCCGCCTTCTTGAAACAGTTGCTGATCGTGGACTGTATTACCTCGTACCAAGTTCCATACACAAAACGCATGGCCTTCAGAAGGCTGATGTTCGACTCTGCATCGGCCGAGGCGCCAGGAGATGAGCGGTCAATGATCAATATCAGCCACTCCAGCACGCACCACTGATACAAGGCTTTAAACTTAGCTATGATACCGGCATCCAATGGCTGCAGACCTGCCGTCATATTCAGAGGCAGAAACATCACTTCGATAGATGTTAGCTTGGGTCTGACGGCGTGTGCACTACCGTTGTCGCGTAGCAACACCGCTTTTCTGCTTTGACCTATTATCCCATCCACGCCTTCTCGTTGCTATGATAGCAGACCGGGCTTGAGGCAATGGTTCCCATCCATGTTGGCACACAGCAACACTGTCAACCTCAGCTTGGAATGCTTCCCGCTGGGGCACAGGTCACCTTTTAGTGCATGCGTTTTTGATGGCACCATTTGAAAAAAAAATAAAAACAGTTTTGCCGCAGTTGTACACATCGTTGTCTGCATAGCGCTCCAAGACGACGGGCAGCTTTTCCAGTAGCCACTCCTGTTTTGTCTGGGAATCCAACGATGCCGCTTCTCCAACCACGTTTTTATAAACAATGCTGTATCAATCTTAAAAAAGCTGTATCCAGCCTTCTCCAGGCTTAAAATACGGCCGTGTGTGAGGAAAGGCGAAATTTTTAGCCTTCGCAGCAAGTATTGGCCAATTGATGAGCACTTTACAGGCACGAGCAGTCAGAAACCAATTGTACAACGGCTATTCGATGTTGTCATACAGAGGCTCCCTAAGCCTTTTCCGCTGGTCGGCGTGGCCACTCATCCCGGCCTTGGCAATCGCTGTGCTCCCAGTTTTCAAAATGGTGGATACTGTCGATGGGCAAGCTCGTACTTCTTCACGAGGGCACTCACCTTGAAGCCGTGCCAAGAATCCTGCAATATTTTCAATTTTGTGTCAAGTGACACAGCTTTGCGCTTGACCGGCGCCATCTTTAAGGATGCGTGCTGATTTCGTGAGGGGCTACTTGCTTCGGCCGCAGCTTGCAAAAAAAAGAGGCTGAGTGAAGGACGGGCGGCACCGTCACCATAGAGAAAGAAAACCGTCGCGCCTTGCTTTTTGCTTTCTTTTTTTTCTTCTGTCTCTCTCTCCTTTCAGTGTGGGCCACGTGCGAGGCACATCAACGCAAAGCGGCTGGCACCATCTTGTGGCATGCTGCGCAAGCTCGCAATGGCACTCGGCACGTGGGCAGCGTGGGTGGGACGCACAGCACGGTAATGGCAGCAGATACGAACTCGCGTAGGTAAACGTTTTGCCCCGTCTTGGCATTGTTTGTTCCAGGAGAACTTGGAAATGCACATGTAACAATTATTATACATAGAAAATGCTGCCCAGATGGCAAATTTCGATCGTTATATCCAATATGTGGTCAATAATGTATCATTATGTTTTTTTTCCTCATAGACTTAATGCATAAAATGACACACTTAACTCGACCCATCGTTATAACTAGGGGTGTGCGAATATTCGAAATTTCGAATACGAATAGAATATTTTCCATATTCGAAACGTATTCGGTTAGAAAAATGCGTGTTCGAATATTCCCGAATATTCGAAAATAGCCGAATATCCAAGAGCGGTGACAAAAGCACAAGCACACCAGTACCGAATGACAACTGATCACGATAACAGACCTTCATCCATCTGATCGGCATCGCATGTAAAACAGCGATGCTGTAAGCGTAGTACATGATCAAAGCGCGCCGCTGTTTCGTACCAGTGTGGGAATGCGAAGTACATCGCGGCGACACGAAGCACACTTGACCAAACGGAAGCAGCATGCTGTCGCTGCGTTGATCTAACCCGACGCTCGCTGCAGTCCCGCAGTCCTGCATAGTCAGAAGAGCCGGTACGGAGAACGCTCCGATGGCAAGGAAACGCGCACAGTGCAACAAGAGCCTCCGTGGTGGTGACCGCGCGAGCAGTCAGTGCACTGCACGCAACTAGGCCGGGAGGACCGGCTTCACGCGGCACCGACTATGTTTTGTTAACGAAACCACAAGTGGCGCCGGTTCTCATGCCATAGAAGGCCGCTGTACACAACACGCGCATCACACAGGCCGCTCGACGAAACAGACTGAATTTCTTCCATGCTATATGAAAAAAATAAAAGGCCAAAAGGCCTTGTCGTGAGCATTTTGCCGTCACTGCGTTGGACGCCTCATGGACGACTTTGCATCATGGATGACTTTGCATTGCCATCGCAAACTTTTTCTCCTGCGTAATAAACGCACCCCCCAACTTCGAATCCGTGCAGACCCGCGAATGGCGACGCTGTAGCTTTCCCATGTCACTTAATCCGCAATGTTCGAGCGCCTTTCGGCGTGGCGATTGAAAACTCCCGTGTCCCGATAAAACTGCCGCGCATAGCCGCGTGCAAGTAGCAGTAACGTCACTTAATCACACTGCTGCATTCCTCCACGCTATCACAGTTCCCTCACACCGCTCACTACTGCGTGCTGCACAGGCTGGTGCTGCTAAGCCTAAGCATGGTTGGGCATAGTCTGCGAGATTGCATCGTGGCTATCCCGAATGTCGTGCTTAATTTAACGCACACGACTGAGAGGCTGAGCACAGACATGAGGGAGAATATGAGTGATGGTGAGCTGTTCTGCATGCTGTTGTGGGAAACATTTTCCTGTTATAGCCACACACGAACGCAACCGAACACTGATGCGACTGGGCGTCTCCAAGATTGCATCCGCGAGAATCATTGGCCTACGCACTGTGTGCATCGTTACGGGAGGGACCCACGGAGACATACTATGGAAACTATAACGCGCCAAAGACCGCCGCATGCCGCTTATTCGTTTTTCACTCTTGACCGTTCAACAGTGTCGCCATTTTTCTGGTTTCGTGGCACTGTGAGCTAACCAAGAGTTAATCGGAAGCGAAAGCCATTGCATTGGAGCCACCATAAAGGCTGTTGCCGTGGGTGCCGAGCCATGTGGTACTGACGCTATATAGCTTTTTTTATATGCGAAGCAGCTTATGGTGGAGTTCAATCCTGTGGTCATGGTGGTGGTGGTGTGCGGCGTGGCCACCCTTACTGCGTATGCGCATACCCTCTCCAAACACCTCCTCTCCACGTGACCCTCTCCAAACACCTTTCCAAATGGCGTGCGTTGACTATCGAAACGCTATTTCTTCGATGGACGCTTTACAGCTCACAAGGAACGAGAACACGCCCTCACCCGCCTAGTGAAACATGCAAACGCGGTGTGCACCCCCCGTGCTGCTTCGCATTGCCTCATGGTCCCCTTTAGTGGGAGATAGTGTAATTTTTTTTTTACTTTTCTTTAAATAAAATTTCATCACATGCGTGGCTGTAAGTATTACCATGAGTCACAACACCGTATTTATTGAGCGTTAAAATGTCTTGCACAGCTTGAAAAAAAGTTTTCATAAGATTTACCCTGCATGATAAACGCACCCCCCAACCTTTCTTCTGTTTTTTGGAAAAAAAGGTGCGTCTGTTACGCTAGTAAATAAGGAAATTTGCTTTCATATGTCTCATCAACGTGCTGCAGCATATTTCATGAATTTCTCTTGAAATTAATAAATCTTGCTCTTATGTTACCTCTTGTTTTGCAGGTCTCTATTACTACACACATATTTAATATTCGATTCGATATTCGAGGCCTGTTTTCTTGCCTTATTCGTATTCAATTTGTATTTGACAATTTCAGTATTCGCACATCCCCAGTTATAACCAACATATCATTATATATGGAATCGTTACAAGTTGAATGCACTGTATGCTATCATTTCAAATCGACAGCACATGTACAACACTTACGGTAGACTTGAGTAAGGTTGGCCAAGGCCCAAACGGCCCAGTGCTGGGCCTCTGGGGTGTGTTCACACTGCAGCAGGCGTAGGATCGGTTCAAATGAGCTGCACAGAAACAAGACCATCAAGCACACAAACAAGACCAATCAGCACATTACCAGACACCATAGCTTACTGAGCCTTACACAAAAGCAGCTTTACATGGTGCCTTATACAACAAACCAAGAAAAAACTAGGGACCAAATGATGGACACATAAGGGTCCCTTGTGTATTAGTAAAATCAAAGCTCCACAGAACGTGTACATTTCCCTTATGTGTGAATAGACTAGTGCTGTGAGGGAGCTGCAAGATGCTGGTGCTGCTTTTCTTGTCACGCAGGTCATCATACAACAACCCATGATAAATTTACAAAGTACCTTCATCACTTTTCTTTTCCCCTGAACAAGAAAAATGTGTGTGTGTGTGTGTGTGTGTGTGTGTGTTGAGGGGAGGGGGATGCTTGTACCACCTGAAGGTATAGCAGGCGCAAAGTAAAATGCAAAATAAAATAACTAGAGGCATGAGGACCAATAATATTTTGTGGAAAAGCCAATTTTATAAAATAAAAGGTGTGGAGGTTTGCCGACAGTACCATGCGGTTCAATTTGAAGTAAGGTGAGGTTGTTGAAGTGTATGCCAATTTATTGAAATGGTAGGCTGGTAAATACTGGTTGGACCCATGAAGGTAAGGTGTTACTTTCATAACAGGGGGTTTAGCAGCCATTCTGAGCTTCCAACTGGCTGCTTTGGCATGGATCGCTTACTTTAAGATGCATTAAACATGGAACATGTAACAGCTCCTTGAATGCGGCTTGAAAGGAGGGTCCTTGTGCAAATCATACCCAAAAAACACTCATTATAAATGCTCTACCAATTCAGTAACGGCCATGGTTCATTGTCTGAGAAAACAGTCACAATCACGGTCATTGAGTGCCACTGGCTGGCACACATAGTGCGCTCACAAAACCTCAGACAGATATACGTAAATGAGGGGATAACAGGCTGTCATCATCACGGCTGAGCCCGTGGAGCATTAAAATTTTTTGTGAATAAGATTATTTTGTGTACTCAAATTATAAAATGAGCCAAAATTCATGCTTTCCAGAGAGACAGCAACTATGCCTTCATTTAAGGGGGGAAGCAGGTCATTGAGACGGAAAATCGCGAAAAAAATCGATTTTTTAAAAGTGTTATTTTTGGATTCTGCCGCTACTGATGCCTAACCTCGCCAATTTTCATATGTCCTAGATCGGTATTTTAGCCGTGAAAGCATTTTATGTGCATCAGCGAGCTAAATTTCCAGCGATGGCCGCACGAAAAATGGTTTTTTTTGGGGGCCGCGCTATTGCCGTTCTATGTTCTCTACGGCAGCCATCTTGGTGTCATTCGAAAGAGCCGCTCTTTTTCTTGAATATCCCTCCGCAATCGTTCCTGTGCACTCAGCATTCACATAGAAAATCCGCGTCGAAAAATGGTCCCACCGAGTGAGCTTATTGGTGCAGTGAGCACACGTGACTGAATCACGCGTTCCGATTCGCCGAGCCTCCCGCGCCGTCTGCTGCGCGCAACAGCTCAGCGCGCACATGCGGCAAGCTAATCTCGCGGTGATATGACTGTGTTGCTCTCATCGGTTTACCCTATCCATGGAGGAAGGAAAAAACTGACCCTACCCTACCCGCGCACTCCAAAGACTGCACGTTGTGGCGGCGTACTGGCACGGCGCCATGCGAGCAAGACGAAGTGCGCCGCGGCCGCCGGGAGTGAGCTAGGCCTACGCTCTTGGCCACGTTTTGATCCTTTCATCACGGTGAAGCCATATAGAAAGTTCTGAAGCGAGCATAAATTTGGAAAAAAAGCGCAAAAGAACTGGGGAAAAGCGGGATCACGGCGCGGGTGCATCAGAAGTGCACCCAGCGCAGGACGGCGTGGCGGCGGAATGCGACGAAATGCCGACTTCTCCAGCTGTTGCGGCGGCCGCCTTCGACGATGTCGGCGATAGGCAGCGTGGCACGAGGGTCGACACTACGTTCCTGACGAGCGCCGATCGTGCGCAGCAGGAGAAACAGACTGCAGACAAGATCTCCCGCTTATCGGCAACTACCGCGCGCGTTCAAGAACGTTCGCAGCAGCGCGCGAGGACTCTGACCCGTCGGCGGCCACCTACGGGATCGCGATCAATAAGCTGCTTGGAAGCACTACAAAGTGCCGGAGGTGCAATGGAGGTGCAACGTTTCTATTGAAAAAGGTCTGCATGACTACACTCCCGGTGCCTTCCGAGGCATTTGCGTGCAAACCAAAGCATTTTTAGTTGTGTAGAACTCCGTGAATACAAAGTTTTGTTTTTTGCCATTTTCTCAGTTTCAATTTTTTGGCCACTTTTCATTCTTCTGACAAGGGTTTCTAAGCTTTGGCACACTCAATTTTTACCATTTTTGTGTTGCTGAAGAGCTGAATGTTTGCTGAGTGCAGGAAGGTATCATATGTTACTGTAGGAAAGCGTAAATTTTTACTAAAGATAAAATAAGAAAAATATTATTTCTCGATAATCGAATGGTGAACATTGAAGTTCCATAACTTTCATTGTAGGAAACCTAGAACCATAAGATTTGCTTTTTGCACTCTCTGGTAACTGTAGAATGCAATGATGTTTTATTCAGCGAGATCTGTACAGCCAATTTATTGAAAAGGTGATCAAATAAAATTTTAATTAGTGATTAATTAAAAAATTAGTGGTAAGGGGTACTTAAAAACTGAGTTCATATTAGATATGTACACATGTAAATACATGATCACTGAAGTTTTCATCATTTTAATTTAATAAAAAGACGTTTGATGTCAAAGCGCCTCTTCCCCCCTTAACACTATTCTTTAGCCAGTACGCAACATAAATCCCAAGAACAACTGACCGGTAGTTGATGTTGCGCTTAGTGACCAGCGCCCAGCGATCGATGGCCTGCCGCATGCGCACCAGCACTTGGTCACGTGAGACGGCCTGAATGGAAGCCTGATCCCAGCTCTCGACCCCATCGGACAGAATGTGTGCCAGGATGCCTGCTGCATTGTAGCTCACCTCGATGCCATCACTCTCACTGTCCAGCAGCTCACTGTAACAAAGGCAAACAGTGATCAAATTGGTCAGACAGCCTTATAAGCCAGCAAAGTGCACATCACAAACAAGTGGAAATGTAGTATAATTAGGTTCAGCAAGTGTACATGTGAATGCAGTGCAGTCACTTTCTTTATTAATGCATTAGCACTAGGACTGTCAAGTTGAAAAGAAGAAAATGCCCTCCTCATTAAGTAGGCATGAGGTCAAGGGGCAGTTGTGCACCGACCTGCGAATATAGCCTTTGCTTTATACAGTCAATCCCGGATATATAGCATTATTGGCTATATATTGGCAGGGGGTCCGAAAAATCGGTCGCTGACTGTATACGAATCACTGTCAACTGCACATTAACACAGTGGGTCAACACTACTGTAGCTGTTACTATGAACAGCAAAGCATGCCTCTTCACATTAAATGAACTAATACCACACACTGAAATAAAACAGAACTTTCTCTGTGGAATTAGCGTACATGCATAATCTCTATTTGTGTTAAATGGGGAGGCTATAACCTTTAGATTTCGTTCCATCTTTTCAAAATGATTCAACCAGAGGAACTTGCACTGGCAGCAAGCAGCCCTTCATGTCGTGCCAGCGCGACCACAGGCATGTAAAAGGCACTCCCAAAAAAACTGTGATGCAGTTTGCATGGCCACTATATTTTCCAATCGAACCACATTAAACAGTCTGAGATTTTTGAAAAATTTTGCTTCAACTTACATCAGACAGCAAGTACAGCCAATAGCCATGACTGACTTCCCGACATGCACATTTGTACAAGTTGATATTATGACACAAATTGGGTGTTTCCTTTCACTTTGGCAAAGAGTTATACTAAAACACCATCACCGAGTTCAGAGTACTGAATACAGCATTTGATGTATTCCATAAACTGAATACAGTGTGACTATATGAAATAAAAAGACTGTATTCAGTACACCAAAACACTACAGTATGTGCACCACTAAATTTGGGATTAGCTTTCACAAAATATCAAGCACACACTTATCACGTCTCTGGAATGCACATAGCCAACATGTGCACGTGTCTACCTGCATCACACGATTTTTGACATCGTGCACAGAACCTACCTACCTGAACACAAGCAGGTACTCGTCACGCATGAGTCGTGGCCTGAGCTCTTTCACTTCAGCCACGTTGCCCTGCACAGCAATGATAAAGCCATTAAAGCACAGGCCACATCCCCAACTTCCAAGATGACCTTAAAAGTCAATGCACCCCTTTTCAACAGCTGTCAACTTGGGTTTGAAGTTAACCCGAGCTCTTTCAGGGCCAAGCTTGTTTGGTTTAAGACTTGCAAAATTTGGTCCTGTGGATATGCACCACTGGTATGTGCCACTTCACTATGTGGTACACATTTCAACTGTCTATTGTCTGGCTACGTGTACAAACAGGCCGCTCCTGCAACTACGCATGTGCAAGTGGTTACGTGCCACTGTAACGTAAGAACTTGATAAGCCGCAGTGTATGGAGACATACAGATGCAATGTGAAAAAGAACTCAGATTCACTATGTCAGTTACACTGCAGATAAAAAATACCCAATGGTCTCCCATTCAACGTGAACATGCAAAGAGCCCAACACCCTCTCCTACTGCAGATTTCTGCACAGCACTGCAGCACTTGAAATTTTCCCACACCAAACAGTAACAGCTGCAAGGCATGCCAATGTAATAAGCATTTCTTCATTGCTTCTAGTCTGTGCAGTAATTCAACACCATGTTAAATTGAGAATGTGTCTGGCCCCTGAAATATCGTTATCGCATTTCTACTACAGCAAACACCTAAACTTACCTTAAACTTTAAAGGAAGTTATACTATTCCTAGGCAGATATCTCAGCTGCACAAGCTGACGACTCATTTTCCCTCTACTTTTCCTTTCCATAGTGCAGAAATTAAATTTCAATAGTATTGAACAGGTTTAAATGCACTTAACCTCGCAAACTTCAAAATCTGTGCATCGGTTTAAAGAAGACACTTTTGTGTAGCACTGCCCATTGACCAGGTAGTCCTTAAATTTTTTGCTTGTGAGAAAATTCAACAAAGGTCGTTTTATGCAGGATATACCCACACAAACTTAAATATTCTAAAAAGGTACATTTGTGAATTTTAAGTCCCCAGAAATTGTATGTCATATATGATGGACCGTGCAAGTTATGAGTACATATCGTCACATTTGAATTAGATAACTGGTAAAAATATCAAAACCCCTATAAACCTTAAACTTTTCAGCTAAACTTAATACTAGTTGCGGGAAGATATAGTAATTAAAACTATTATTCAATTTATGAACCAAATTTAAAAATAGTTTATACGATATTTCGTACCTTCTAGTGGGTCAAAACAATCCACTTCAAGTTACTTGTTATAGGCAATGATTTACAGCGATTATCACGTCCAGTCAATAGCACCAAAGCTAATTAAACAAAAATTGCAATAAGACTTTTATGTTGCTATGTTTCCAAAAGCCTGTCCAGAGCTATCAAATGGCCCCTAAACCACCCCAACATTTTTTTAACATTTCAAGTTAACACACGCATCAAGTTGAGAAAGCCGTCATGCGCTGCAGCCACACCACAAACTCAAAAAAGAATCCCATGTGCCTCTCCGGACTTTTCTGGCATACCAGAGTTAGCTGTGCTGTCAGCAGCATGTTTTTGGTGATGTCAGCAGGTACAGAGCTCCATCGATTGGTCAAAGGAGAACCTATGACTTCTGGTTAGCCTGCTAGCAGTTACATGCCCTCCCTGCCTGTCTGTCTGCTTTTCCTCGTCATGTGGGGTGTGGTGTTCGTGTGTGCACGCTTGTCATCTGACATATGGAGGAGCACCGGCAAGTGGCGAATGAGCGAAACAAGCAAGTGCCGCATTTTAATAATCAAACGTGTGTAACTCCACCATTAGCACCATTTCAAACATTCTTACGGCTACGTGTTCGTTGCGGACACCAGCACCCTTTAAGCTAGTGGTTTATTGTTTCATCCTCTAGAGCACAGCAAAAAATTTTGGAAGCCTTCCAAGTGCATTAGCGTGCAAGCCATATTAAAAAAAAAGGAAGTTGCAGAAATATTTCAAGCAAGCAACAAAAATGAATAGGATTACTGCATTCCAAATGCCTCAGAACTGAGGTTCAATAAACAGAACCTGGCCCCAACCTCCTACCATTTTGAGTTGTTGAGAAATGACTGATGAATGAAGACAGTTACACAAAAAATGAAATCAGAAAGCTGGCACTAATGTTCACTTGGTGAAACTTGCTCAAATATTGTTCAAACACCTCAACATCCATCCAACAGACCAGAAGTCCATAATAAAGGCTTGTTGTCTTTTGGTGTTTGTGCCTTTTTAAAAGGTAGCTGCGGTTGACCCGACAGCTTTGCCAATGCCAAGCCCAGCGCTATCAGTGCCTCAATTATACCACCAACCCTTGCTGACAGTGCTCTGTCTAACCGCAAAGTGCTTGGCTGTGTGTCCAAGGAATCAACACACCTAGCCGTGGTTTCGAGGAGTTGGGCATGAGGTATTTCACAAGAAAACGAGCCCGAAAGCTGTTGGTGCACTGAAATTGGGTAAGAAACCACAACCATTTTCTCAATGCTGGTAAAGAACCCCACTCAGACTGGTTAAGTGCAGTGCCATCGCCATCACAAAATCGCGCAGCAGCACATTTTGCAGTGGCAAGTTTACAGTGTCCACTTCGTGCTTGACTGTGGCTTGTGTGTGTCGTACCTGTTCTCGAGTTACCATGCTGACGCACCGCATTTGTCAAGTTCTTGTCAAAGAGAACTTATTTTGCACACTGAAGATAGCTGCGTCGAGTCTTGTTCGCGTGTCGATGAAAAATGAAAGGAGCAATCGGGAAAGTTTCTGCGAGCCACAAACGGGAATATAACCAGACCTTGAAGACTGGCTTGCAGCCTACTAACAATAGAGTCAGGTGCATTTTATCGTGATCTCTTGAAAACTGGGTCCATGCTAGATTGGTGGGAATATGGCAACCCTTGAGGATAAAGTGATCGCTGCATCAGGTGTACTCTGCAGCAAGCTATACATGCTACTGAATGCATGAAAATTAACCACATGTTTGTCCCAACTGTGATTTACTGAGCGTGCTATTGGCAGTGAAGGTCTGGATAGCCTCAATAAGGCTCACCAAAGCAGGCTAACAAGATATTGACAATAATGGTTCGCTTTTCATAAGTTCCCTCATTGTACTCTCTTATTTCACAGCAGTGAAATTCTCGCAGCAGCAATTTTTGTTTTCCTCATGGTTTTCATGATCGTAGGGTTCAACGAACTGTGTAGCAGTCATCTCAACCACTATGCATTCATGAGGAGATAAGAATAGATGGCACACCCATGTAGAGAGGCCAGACCAATGGTGTACACTGAATCCGCGTGGTGGACGTAGCCAATCGAAGGACTCTGAACAACCTGCAATCACTTGCTTTTTGACACTTTTTGTTCAGCGAAGGTGACATATAAAGTAGAAAATATGATGACATGACATGACAAGAACTTTATTTGAGTCCTGAGGAACTTGAATCTGGGGAACCAGGGTCCCACCAGATCAAGTAGGTGGCTCCGCCCACGACGGTACTGGAAGTCGAAGTTCCGTCGCGATGTCGTGGGCCCTCTGGACGGCCTGGAGTTGAGTGTGGAGATCGCTGCTTTGCAGGGATTCCTCCCATTGCTCCTTCGTGATGTGTGGAGAGGCATTAAGAGCTGGGCACAGCCAGAGCATGTGATCAAAAGAACAAAAGTCATAGCCGCATTTGGGGCACAACTGTGAATGATCGGGGTCTATTTTATTAAGAAACCGAGGAGTGGGGTACGAACGGGTTTGGAGAAGTCTGAATGTGCAAGCCTGAGGCTTGCTCAATTTGGGGTGGGGGAGCGGGAATTTTTTCCTGGTTAGGCGGTAATGGGACACAATTTCGTGAAAAGTACATAACGAATCTTTATGGATGTCGACCTCGTTACGAGCGTGGCTATCCACGGCAGCACGGTACGTGAAATCGTGCGCTAACCGATGAGCCTGCTCGTTAGGATTACATCTGAGCGGGTTAACTGAGCCATCGAGGTGGGCTGGGAACCACGTGATGTGACACGACTAAGGAAGAATGCCTGGTAAGCTCTGAGCAGATTGTCCTCTTTGAGACCACCTCTTCGATTTGAAACGCGAGCTACATGTCTCAGTACATTACTAGCCTGTCCAGTGAGCCTGTTGAGGGCCTTTGAGTTACAGCCCCTGGCATCGATAAGTAGACCTAGAATCTTTACCGAGTCCCTCCTCGGTATGGGCTGGCCATTCTTAGCTCGAATTTCTATCGGCAATGTTTCCAGAGGCGCAAGGTGGCAGAGAAATTTACTTTACCCGAGACAAAAATGGCCACACTCACCTGCATTACAGCTTCAAAAACACATTTTTGCCACAACTTCTATGAAAGTTTTAGCTGTGTGGATGAACCACTTGTATGTGATTTTCCATGTGATAGTCCAGATTAAGATAAGGAGTAAGGCACAGACACTGAAGTCATGATTTAAAAAAAACTTGCTTTCCAGCCACGTTTTGCTATGCAACTGTGGCGTCCTCCCCTTCATGTCCGAAAATGTCACCTTTTGCAGACCAAATTACACAGCACAGGCAATTATACAGCAAGAGTGCTGTATGCAAGGATACAGGAGCACAAGTGATGCATCCAAGGAGTGGAAGCAGTGGGCGCAGTGACTATAGACAGCAACCAAACACACTGTGCCTAAAAAAGCAGTCAAAGTCCACAGGCAGAGACCACTCAATGTTCTCAGCCTGAGACAGAATTTAACCTCATAACTTTTGATAATGAAAGTGTGTGTTATCGGTGGCTTTTTTCAAGGTAAAAGAGGAAAAAGCCTAAAAATATGGTGCCTAAAAAGATGGTAATTTTCATGTTGCCTACAAGGCATCAAACTAGGACAGCACTGTTGCGTACTTGCTCTTCCACCCCTCCGAAAAGTTTTTAATGTAAAACTGCCACAACCTTCCTGTGAGGCATGCAATCATCAGGCCAAGGATGTTGGTAAAGGATAAAAGTTCTAGAAGTGTGTGCCCACAACTGCTTGTGAGCTTAAGCATCCCTGCTAGCCTTAGTAAGAACCTTTGGTTGATATCACTCACCAGCAATCCCATCATGTTTCGCAGCAGTTCAGGCTTGTCTGTGAAGATCTGAAACAAGAACGCACAAATGCCTATATAACACAATATAAAAATTTAATGCTTGTTTCTAAGCATGTCAACTTTCTGAACTAGCAGATACCAGCGAGACAGAACGAGAATACAATAGGACAAACTGCATACTGCAAATGCCTTGCAGTGACATTAGGCTCAAGTCACTGTAACTTAGGTGATAGCCAGCAGTGCCAGTTGAAATTGGCACACGTGGGTGCCTCAATTTCAAGCATCACAGCAGGGCTTTCAACATGACTTTTCACACCATTAAGAAAATTTGCACAAGAGAAAGACACTGAACATCCTGTACTGTACTGCACACTAAAATGTATAACTGAATGAATTAATAAACACATTGCTTACGAAAGGGACATTCCATTTGTTTGCAACACAAAGTTGCAATGAAATGCATACGAATTTCTCAGAAAGTAAAGCTTCTTTATGGCCAGAGGGCACTTGCTGAAAATATACTGTTCCATATAGTGCCTTGCAAAATAAAAAATTATGTGTGGGCTGTTATAATGTGACGAGGGAAAAAATTCTTACCACAAACACAGTTATGAAACAAAATGAGAAAATAACCTCAGCCCCTTTACTGTCTTGCTAGCTAGCTGAAAAACCACAACAATGCCCAATTTTTCATTTCTTTTCTAAATGTCCAGATTTTATTGGGGTCACACTTGGCCACACTTTGCCCTTGCAGAAGAAAACACCAAATATCATCAAATTTGATTGGGTCAAAATGCTCCCTTTGGTGCGGTACACTTACCCGCAAACATTCCAGAAACAATGTCATTCCCCCACCGTCCAGAAACCTCTCACAGTTGATTGGTGTTTCATCTGCAAATGAGTATGGCAAATGTAACAGCTTTTTACACATCATCTCTAAAGGAAACAAAAGGCCATCGCATGAGAGCAAAATGCAGCAACCATAAAGACTCTCAGCAGACAGCGGGAAGCATGGCACTGACACCATGGCTATCTTTACTGCTTTTTTAAAATAAAATTTCGCCGCACATGTACATTTAAGCAGGCCACAACGCTGTCTTTTTTGCATATTAAAATGTTTTGCTCACCCCAAGAAGGTTTTCATAAAATTTACCTTGCACAATAAATGCACCCCTCAACTTTGCTTCTGCTTTTTGGGGGAAAAGTGTGTTCATTATATGAGTAAATATGGTATAAACACATGCAGAAAACAAGAGACTCACAATGAAAAAATGATTTGGTCAAACTAACTTGCCTATAACACACGTTCACACAAAGAATTCCCCAATATTATGAAGTTTTGGACTATGTGGTTCTGCTTTCTTTCTTTCCTTCCATCCTTCCCCCCCACCCCCCTCCCTGGGCGACCGTGCCATTTCTACTGAAGAGATATTGGATATCGCATGGATGGACAGTGTCCGTTATCACGGAGATTACGATGAAACTTCAAAGGTCAATTCGAGCTTTGCCCTACCCGTTTTTGCTGCAAAATAAATGTGTTCTGGGTTTAGGCATAAACACAATGTAGCGCAAAGCTTTGCCACGTCATTTTGAGCTCAAGCATTCCCGCTTCACAGCAGTTTTCCCACATGCCAGGAAGGGTTCTTTGCCAACGACCGAATCACTCCATGCGCTATTTTTGCCTCTTGAATGGCTTCTGCTCAAACCAAACAGCGGCTCGCACGGACACTGCCATAGCAACGAATAGGCGAGGAGTGTTTCCCTTACCCACACCACCTGACTTCGTCGACCCAAGACGATGAAGGGGCGGCTAGCACGAGCAGCAGCCACGGGCTGGCTCGCGCGGCAGTTCAGCCATTACCTTTGACCAGGCCAGACAGTTCTCCTTCTCTGTATTTTCGTTGCATTCGTTCTGGTGCCAAAACCCGTTACATTTGTATGGAAAATAACCGGACACGACTGTCTGCTCTGGTCGAAGTTAAAGGGCCCCTAAACAATCCCGAGGTCCAAAATTTGTTTTAAAGATATAACTGCGCTCCTGTGCGGTGTGAACATGCTCCCGCAAGAATTTTGCGAATAGGTGCAATAATAGAGAAGTTACACGGGTTTAAGTGACCGCTTGCGCCGGTTTCGTTTTCTCGGTCGGCCTCCCCACCCTTCTCTGCTGAGGAGAGGGTAGGGGCGGCGCGCCGTCGAGACTCCGCCCACTTTTGACACGTGACCTGACGTGATCATTTGACGTCATTGACGCTTGCGCTGCGGAACCGGTTGCTCCCGTTCTAGAAACGTTGGGTTGCTCCTGCGCTCACGCCGGTGGGATGGCCAGGGGATCTGACAATAGACGTTTCGACCAATCAACGAGATACGACTACGCAAAGTTGTTCGCGGTACGACATGACGACACCTAGGATGCGAGCGCGACTGGTCAGTCGCCGGAAAGAAGCGCGCGAATTGTTTTTTGAAATACGGCGTCTGTGTGGCGCGCAGCGCTGTCATATTCGCAGAATGTGATCGTCGCAACCTTCTCTATGATTGAGTTAGCTTGTTTGGGCTGCTTTGAAAAAAAGTAGGAGCCTGTTCAGTGGCCCTTTAATGGCTGAACTGCCACGCAAGCCAGCCCACGGCCACTGCTCGTGCTAGCCGCCCCTTCATCGTCTTTATTTTGTAACAAGGCATGCACACACATGGGCAACGGGCACAGACAACTCAAGATCCCAACTCTTCGTAACGTGAATCCGGCCTGAGAAAAATGACGCTCCGATGTTGCCAAAGTCCAGCTGCCACGACAAGCCTGTAGCATGTGTGCGCGTGCCCGTCACTCCAGTTATTCTCTGTTGTTCATTCGCATTTCTCACTTTCAAATTTCTGTGCCAAAACTGGGTATAATGAAAACTTCTTCATAACAAAATTTTTTGGGCATTCGTAAATTTTTTTATATTCAGTTTTAACTGTACTTCCATACCTTTTGTGAGATGCCTCAGCACTATGAAAGACCATAAAAGCAGAGCCCATACAACAGAATTTCTTTCTATCAAACCTGTTTTAATGAACAGTCAAACCCATTTATAACAAACTTGAAAGTGCCGCAAAAATGGTCGTTATATCAGTAGTTTGTTGCATGTGGACTTGTTCTTCGAAACGTGCGAAAATAACCACCAAGTTTTTTTTTTTTTGCCAGTTTTATCACAAAGCGCCAACTACCCCTCCCGTGAATCGTTAAGCCTTTTCACTTCGTGAAGCGATGGCCGGTGCGTGCTTATGAGTGGACTAATCTGGCTCGCGATGGATCGTATCTGCGCGACAAATCGTATCTGACACTTCCGGGAAATTGCATAGTACCCGAAAAAAAAAGGAGATAGCATGTTTTGAAAATGCAACCCGTGTAATGGCTATCTTAATATTTTTTTTATTTTGCCACACATCAACGGCAGGATAAGCGTGACGGTAGCTGCGTAGCTTCGACTTGAGAGCACGGTGTTCGAAACGTTGAACATCACGATTCTGTATCAGCAAATGCTCAAACGAAATGCCGACCAGGAGCGATCTCTTGATAGCAGTTTATATAACCACCTATCCATTGCACAGCGCACTCTCACCAACTCAGACTGTGTAAAGATCGACAGCTGTGATAGCAGCACTTGAGTGGAAATGGGAACGAAGTGGCGTATTAAACATTTATGGCTTCTTGCACGTGCTTCAACACGCAAGCAGCTAGTTTCGGTAGAATTATTTGTGTTTACATACACCTAAAGCGCCATTGTTTCCCGACGAGTACGAAACCAAAACCACGTTCGTGGCGCTGGCAACAATTCCCCATCCTTGCTGCCATCTGATCTGTCAGGAACTACCAGAACATCGCCACCACAAATTGGCAGCGGATCGATTGCGAAGCGAGTTCGCGTGTGTCCATTTTGTGCACGCCTGCGGCTCATGTGCGCCGTACCTGCTACGAATTAAGTACACATGGTGGTGCACCACCATGTGTACCAAGCTAAAGTTCAAAGTGTGTTTGCGCCTGAAACCTGTGACGTGGGTTACACATATAATCTGCAACTGAATATTGACTGGGATAAGTTTCTACGGGCGACAACAGGAAAATAACTTAAATAATCACATCTACATCATCCAAATTTGAGGCAACAGCACCTACACGGCGCGCGAGCGCTCGTCGCTCTCATGTTTAACGTCTCATGCACCATATTTTTGTCACAATCGTGTCTGAAATGTTCATTGTAAAAGTAGGATGCTTAGAAAAGTGCTTGCTATATCTAGACGCAGTTTCAATGGGTAGAATAGGATAATCATAAGTGCACCAAAATATGGTCGTTATAACCGATAGATCGCTATATCTGGGATCGTTATAAGCGGGTTCGACTGTATATCATTTCGAGTGTAGTGTGAAGAGCGATTTTTAAGATAGAACAGAATACAAATCAAATACATTTAGTGGCAAAAGCAAATTGAATCAAATACTTTGCTTATTAATTCTCATATATATATGAACAGCCATTCTTACCTCATATAAACTCATGCCCATGTTTACATATTCTTAACGTTAACATTAAAAGCATAAATGAAGCATGTAATGGAAATAGATGAACCCTTTTTACCTACAGAACTCGAAGCGGGAATGATCATCGCATAGCTGGTAAAATTTCAGTCCCAAAGTGAAGCAGCCTGCTGCACTGCACAAGCTCTCATGAGTTAGGTCTGTGATATGCCAGTGCCAATGAAACATATTGTACATTTGCATGAATTCTGGGTTTATTTACGTGCTCTTAACATTGCAAAATATTAGCTATTTGAAAAATATTCGAGATCATGAACACCAGCTATCTGATTCAAACATCGAACTATTTGAATAGGACACTATTCGATTCACTATTAGAAATTTTCAAATATTCACACACCCCTGAAAATTCCTGCCAACAATAACTTGCACATCCATATTCAAAGACTTATCAACACAACGTTCCACAATGGAACACTTTACACAGGCGGCCTTAACAAACCAGTCTTTGGTTTGTATTTAGCCAAGTCCAAAGTTGCAACACTGGATTTATAAGACTTAAATGTCTTTACGCAACATAACCACAAAGAGGCATGCCACAGCAGGCAATTTCATATTAATCTTAACCACCTTTACCTTTAACATCTGCCTATAGCCAGGCACATGAGCCCATTTTTGATGCTGCGAACCAGACATAGCATGTTCCCCTACTGTTTGGTATCTTCACCTTAAGTGGCTAACAATTTTCAATGATGGTTTAACGCCGTCTAGTGACATATTACATGCCTCTAAAAGAAGGGGAAAAAAGACAAACAAAACTATACCAGTGACATTCCACATGGTGCTCCATGCAGTCTCCATGACTTCGTCAGATGTGTGGGTCCTCAGTCGACCATCAATCAACTGAAGCATTATCTGCAAGTAGCAAAATTACCCACTATAAAATGCAGTACTGGTACCTTGATTTACACAGACCCGAATTCACTGAGATTCTAATAGAAATAGTTCTGCGTACATTTTACCAGAATAAATTTGTTAAGTGTCACCACACATAAGCCATTGCACAAAAACAAAATTTGTTTGCATGAACAGTGTGTTCACTGGTCTTTATCTTTTACCCAAACACAGAACCAGCAGAGCCTACCAAATTCTACAATAAATTATCCAATTTCAGTGAGCATTCCTAGGCACAAGGGCAGCCTTGTAATGGACAGCATAACTGCTGCACAATTTGGAATGACAACCACTGAACATGCTACCTGCCACCAGTGCCACCATAAAATTACTGAAAGTTGAGGAAAATGGCAGGGACCAGGGAGGAAGACTGGCACGTTGACACTGCCTTCCCTTGAACATGAACTAAGTTTTGCATTTCCCTTGTGAGCCACTGTGAAACCCTACATGTGACAGTAGGCCTTAGTGCTTCTTTCAAAAGCAAGTCTCACACAGTGCCCTAATGATCACAATTAAGCCCAATTGAGATTAAATTTCTCAACAGTGATTGGCTCCCTTCTAAAGCTTGTGTAAAGGAGCCAATCATAACCAAGAAACTCGGACGGGGTCAGGCCTAATCCCGATGTAATGTGACCATGTGACACCGGTACAACTTGTGTTCCTGTCTCCATAGCTGCCTTTATATTAACAAGTATGCAAAGTAGAAGAGAAGCTCAGGTGAAGATGGAGGCTTGAATCAATGAACAGATCGCTAAAAACGATGCAGAATGGGGAATATCACTGATGCCAACGTTTTGACAAGTGGACTTGCCAAAACATTGGCTCCAGTGACATTCCCTGTTCTCCTGTTTCTCCTGAACACAAAGTGTTCAGGAGAAAAGCAGGCTTAATAAACAGTTTACCTTTAGGTTTGTCATGCGAGCGCTAGTCACCTAGTACCCGCCGCTATATTATCTGACAATAGCAAAGCGCTGCTCTGACCAGGAGTAAAATGCAATTCCTCAACCAATGTTGGCTGCTTCTACCAACGTCAAGTGCATTGCACAGCTTCGATACCCAGTTTTTCTTCAATGTACGAGAAAAATAACCACCTACACAGCAGTCTGCTCAATGGTCAGGCAGTTAGTACTACTCAATTATTATCCTAATGGCAGACGCCAGCTCATAACTGAACACGGCCGGTCCCAAACTCATATGTAGGTTGAATCTTTTTTTTTTAAATCATGGCTAATGTTAGGCAGGACACAAGCTGCAGCACCATTCTAGAGAGAGCACATGTTACATACAGACATCAAGACTAGATGGTCTCTATGTTTAGCTGCAGCCAAACAGTAACAATAAAGGCATTGCTTGAAATGGGCACCCATCACTACACAGCTTCAATGGCTGATAACTTAAGTTACCAGAATCACTACACAGGCGCAAAACATGTCAAGCAAGCAGTGGCACGTATCGCACAATCAAAGAACCTACCCGGGGTGATTTCTTCTGTTTAAAATTTCAAACATTTTAAGGATAAGCATCTGAGGTCCTGCTGTGCCAACAGAAAACAAAGGAAAAATAACTAAGTGCTGTAGCGAAATGCCACTGGCTAACTTCAGTCCTCTCATTTATGCACCCTTCTGTGTGGAACAGCATTGTAAAGGTACACTGCTGATATGATGTGTGCTGCACAGCATCTCGTTCAATTTCTTGCATGCATACGCGAAGCCCTTTTTGAATCGGCAGCAAACCCCAGTTGCCGGCGGCCACAATTGAAATGGTAGCTGGCATTCTTCAGCCAGAGGGTCTCAGGCACACCACTACCAACGTTACTTGCCATGCTGTCACGGGAAGCTCGCCCTCAACACTGGGGTCCAAGACAGAAAAGCCTGCAATTACAGCACATGGGCTAAACAAAGGCAACACGTGTGATATAGTTAAGGTTCACAGCTTGGAGATCAGCTGCAGCAACTATCTTGCCCAGCTCGCAGGTCCTCGTATTGGTGGCAAAGGCAAAAACTCGCATCATAAGCTTGTAAATTTTTCACATTTGTGGAAGGCTGCACACACGATACCTGCCCTCTGTGATGATGCAACTGTCATAGTCTGGAAAAATAAAATAATTGAGTAGTCAAGTAGCAATGATGTGCAAGCAGTCGACAAACAGCTGGGCTGCTGAAGTAAAATCCCTCACAGCATGCAACCACATGACATGCTGCTGCCACGGCCTTTGTTATTTTTCCCCCTCTGCCACTTCTCATTCGTTCTGCACATGATTCTGTGCCAGCTCCTCCATCTTGCCATTTTGTTGCTCTCTGCTCTCTCCTCAGGTGATGCGTAGGAGAAATTGTTTTCATAAAGATGCATCCACAGTGGCACATAAGTTGCATACTGCATCAGTTGCTCATTGCTAAACGAATCACTAAACACAATGGATACAAGGATGTTCAAACACACGCACACTTAATGTTCTTTAAAAAGCTTCCTATAAACTGAAGTACAGATAGGTACATTTCTTTTTACGCAGGAAATGCACAGCCAAATGTGACAAGAAGACTGCTATATCAAAGTAAGATACCAACAAATACACTGACGCAGGTACGCAATATACCAATCAAAATTAAATGCCTGAAAAGCAAAAGAGTTTGCATATACTAGACAGTTAACTGCTTTGCACTGTCCATGTAACGTAGCAATGATATCACTCAAACATGTTACTAGATACAAAACATATAGTTCTGTTTCCTTAGGAGGGAAGCATGATATATTAGCACATTACAGTGTTTCTTAATGGTTGAATGTGGCGGCATTGGCCAAACCAGAAAACAGTCATATAAGGGCCATATACCAAGAAAAAGCCATTCTTGCTCAATGAATGAAAGTGAAACGTAGGCGCTCCCTGCTGCATTTCTTAAAAAGCACTGCCCCTCGACCACCCCAGCTACATCATTCTGCCTCTCTCAGGATGCCGGGAAGTAGTACAGTGAAAGCTCGTTAATTCGCACCTCATTAATTCGAACTTTTGGGTTAATTCGAACTGACGGTCATGGTCCGGTCGCGATACATAGGCGTCTATGGGTAAACCAACTCATTAGTTCATGCGCGCATCGGCTCCTCTAACGATAATTCGAACTGCGCGCCGCCATGTGGTGGTGTTTCATACTGGCGCTGCAAGCTTTCTTGGTGTAACAATAGATGGCGCGAGTGCTCAGCGCAGTGCCCGGATGTGTGGTGTGGCCGGCGTGGCGTCCCCGCGTGATCCGCGCTCTTTCTTCGCATAGTGTGGTGCTCCGTGTCGGACGTACTCTGAAGTCTCCCTGTCCAGTTTGTGCTGCAGACGTTTGTTCAACTTTGTTCCGGTGCCGGCACACTCGGTCGCTAGGCCTTGGGTTCATCAGAGCTGCGAAGTCGTTCTGTGCCGTGTCGTGGGTTTTGGAAGTGGTGTGTCGCCTTCGTCTGTTGGGCCTAGCGTCACCGCACTTCACTATGACTCCTCGCGGCAGAGGACACAGTGCAAAAACACTCAAGGAGAAAGTGGAAATCCTTCATGAAGTGGATGCTGGCAAGGAAAGCAAACTAGAAATTGCAAGAAAACATGGGATCCCTAAAAGCACTCTCTCAACTTACATTAAGAATAAGAGAACGATTGAGGAGGCTTACACGACTGATGCCTTCACCAGCAGTCGCAAGAGACTTCGCTTGGCGAAGCACCCGGAATTGAAGCGCGCAGTGCTTATGTGGATCAAAGAAATGAGAAGCGAGAACATCCCGCTGAGTGGCCCGATCGTTATGGCGAAGGCAGCGGACTTCGCGCTTCGCCTGAACATCGACGATTTTAAAGCTTCGGAGGGCTGACTCCATCGTTTCCGGGAGAGGCACGAGATCGTGTTCCGCACCGTGTCTGGCGAAGGCAAAGAGGTGGATGGTGATACGTGCGCGAATTGGCAAAGCAATGTTTTGAAAGAGTACCTTAACGCCTATTCGCCGCGTGATATTTTCAGTGCGGACGAAACCGCACTATTTTACAAGTTGCTGCCGAGCAAAACCCTGACTTACAAAGGTGACAACTGTGCTGGCCGGAAGCGGAGCAAAGAATGCGTTACCGTCTTGATCGCAGCAAATGAAAAGAAACAGAAAGTCATAACGGATTATTTTCGCCAATAAATATTTCTGTTGATTTCAAGCAACCAGACCTCAATTAACGCTGTTTCTTTCAATGAATTTCATTAGTTCGAATTCGGTTTAATTCGAACTCGTTGAGCGTCCCCGTGAAATTCGAATTAATGAGCTTTTACTCTAACACTATGTCCGTACCATTTAAAACAAACCTTTAACTTTCAATAGCAAATTCTATAACCAAATATGCATCAACTAGCACATATTACTTCATTTATGTTCAAAATCTCCTAATACATACAACAGAAACTCACTCAAACCTCATTATAACAAAGCTGTAGAGAAACCTGAAATTACATCGTTATATTTATTATTACATTCTACCTATAACATATTACTCTCAAACTGCAATATCTGCTGCTTGGGTACAAAAATTTAAACATCCAAAGAAGGAGACCATGCTGCGGGCAGTGGTGATGCTACAAAGCCATGTATGTTATGAAATTTTATCAAAGCAGTAATAAATAAAAATATCTGCAACATCAGCATAGTAAAAGCTCATTAATCTGACTCAATTCAGCAAACTAGGATCATTCGGACTTGTTCCCTGGTCCCAACAAGTATGTGAATTATTCTACGGCACCAAATGCTAAGCCAACTGGCTTGTCTTAGCTGGCATGTGGGCCCCAAAGTCGCCACGACGCTGATGCAATCTTGGAGGCCACACCCAACTGCAACTGCGTTCAGTGGCATTCAATGGTGGCCATAACGAGAGAAATAAACATGTCATTTTTTAACACTATGCTCAAACAATGGCCCCCAGCTATTTCGAATCTCACTGCACAGTCATGCATTGAGGAGGCTTACGCGACTGATGCCTGCTATGCTTTCACATCTGGCTGCTGCAATACTCGAAAGGCCCCCTCCATCCCCCCTTCTCACCTACCATGACCACACTTAGTGGCACTGGCTTGTACAGAGTGACAGAGAAAAAGAGTTGAAGCGCACAACTGTGATAACACGAAGAAGGTTAACAGTCCGAGTAATGGTGCACGGCACTACTTGCACAAGGCCTTGCATATACGAAATTGCCATGGAAATTTTCGGCTTCAGAGGCCATTCTGGTTTGTAATATCTACTGAAAGACAAACTTTACTTCATCAAAGTGAGGTGTCAAGTGAATGCACCTTTACGGGGATTTCAATGTCAATTTTATTCATTTTGTCATATCCACCATTTCGTTATATCATGTTTCATTGTAAAGAGAAATTCTCTGTATAGGCTTTTGAGCAGAGTGTACTAAGTGTAGTGTCTCGGTGGAGAAGGGAGATGGCCAGCACTGAATGTCGATGGACAGACAGCCACTGCTCAAGGTATCACTTCACTGGAAATATTTGTGTGTCCAACACCACACAATTTTACAGAACCTTTACAGTTAAGCAGCCACCATTTTCTTCCTTACATATCTTGACATTTGCAAACACACAAAGCAGTAGCTTTATCATCAGACGTCCAAGCTTTGTCCTGGGTTTTGTAAAGCACATCATAATAATATTACAGCCCGGTTTCACCATTATGGAGATATTCAAGGTCTTTTCAATAGTATATGGCATCACACACCTGTCTGCCCCAAGTATGTTCCACACCTGAGGCAGATAGGCATGTGATGTCAAATACTAGAGAAGAGACCTCAAATATTTGTTGTGGAGGGACGTGCCCCTCCCCAACAAATAAGGCTGGGCCTCCAAATCAATGTTGAGGCTCACTCTGGAGCTCCCAGCATCAACTGATTTTTGCAAAGGGGCAAACATTACCTAGCACAGGAGCTTTTTTTCTTTCCAAACAGTGACACCATTATAGCTCTAGGTAAAATCCTTCAAAAACAGAAAACTTGGCATATGGGGTATGCGGCACAGGGGTACTAAGACATAGCCTCAGTGTCCTCTCTCATTAAACTGAAACAATTCTTCTTTGACCTAGTTAACATTTCACGCAACCAGATCAGAATGCTTTACCTCTGGTTAACCCTGTGTCTTTCCTTTTCTTTTCTCTCTCTATCAGACCACTTTAGCTGCAACACACTTTACGATTTCTTTAAGTCCTTTATGCCAACATTGCAAGAACGCTAGCTGGGCTGGAGCAAGAATTGAACCCAGGCCGTCTGTTTGGCAGGCAAGTGTTCTACAAAAGAGCCACGCCAGCGGCTGATGAGGCTTCGGAAAAAGCCCCTATATGTGAATACCAAAGCATATCCATGTATACTATGGCACAGCAAGGAGGTGGAAAAGGGAAGTGAGGCTGAGGAGGAGGGAAGAAGGGAAGGGAGTAAAGCTCAGGATAGCCTTGCATAGTATAGTATATCAAGGGGCTGGGAAGGTGGGGAGGAAGAGGGAAATGAGGAGGGGATAAGGTAAAAGCGTAGCATACCCATGTATAGTATGGGTATGCTACGCTTTACCCTATCCCATGTTGCCATGTTGTTATGGAAGGAGGTGGGAAACAGAAGTGAAGGTGAGGATGGGGAATGGAGGAGAGGAAGGCCACCAGCTCCACTGTGACCTGGTTTTGTGCTCCTAATGCAAGCTGCCCAACAGTGACCAACACTTAAACATGGCAAACAGCACAAAATTTCTTTAGTCTTTTTCTTTCAAGAATGACAGCATCGAGAGCACTTGACACACAGGGCATGTGCTGCCAGTGATAAGAAAAATCAGAAATGTCTCAACACATGTGAACTTGTCACGACATACATTAAACTGGGCGACACACTGAAATAGTTGACGTCCACAGATGCACCGCAAGATGGTATGCCACGTTTGTGGGCAGTTTCAAGTTCAGTCACCACTGATATCTAAGTTTCTGGCTTGGATGCTTTCTTGACTTTCTAAAAACCAAGACCATAAAGTTACTTCTGTTTTTAAGTAGGTTTCTAAAGCAGTGTGTCTACATCCTTGCCACTTGTACATAAAAACTCTTCTTTCTGTGTATTTTCTAAATTGACCCAGCCTCACTGTCCCATACAAGGTACCTTCTGGACCGCTCTCTAAGGAGGTCCACTGGAGGCCTACTCCTGCAATACTTTTCAGTGCATACACATACACAAACATTGGAATAAAATAAAATGTGGTCTTATGCATACCAAGGCTTCACTTTTTTAACTTTTGTTCCCTTGGAACAAGTTCAAACCCTCATGTCACTACTGCTGCTATGTATTACTCATTTTATGAGGCAAAAGAAAGTACCGTGATGGCTCCCTTGTCCCCGACAAGGCGCTTCTGGCCTCCGTCCACTTGACAAGCCAGCGAGTTGAGCAGGTAGATGCCAATGCGCTGAACAAACTCGTCCTGGTCATACTGAGACACTATGTACAGCAGCATGTCCACCAAACGTTCATAGTCGAACAGCTGCAACACACCAACAAAAAGGGAGGGCACAGGCTCACAAACAGGCTTGCTGACTGCAGGCTATCCAGGCCAAGCCACTGGCAATGGAAAAAACCTACACAAGTAAAATACTCGATGAAATAAAGTAGAACAAGCCCAATCTTACAATTATTTTCTCAATTCTATAACTCATTTCTTCGTTCATGATATGGTGATTTGACTATATCAAGCCACATTGCTTTTATCACCATGCCATTTATACTCAAAGGTACCTAGACATTGTATACTACACAAGCGCAATCAGTATCTCTCTTCAGCAAACTTCCTCCTTTGTGACTTCCACTCCAGGACATCTTTGAGCAGCGCTGGCACCAGTAATATTTCTATAAACTGTACCCTCATGCCTATGTGTTGGTTTTTGTTCCCTTTGGTATGCGCGAGAAGACATGCATTCTTTACAAGGAAGTGATGGTACTCACCACATCCTGGGGTATCCTAAAGTGAATCATGGTCAAGCAGCCATTTCGCAGCATCTATGACAACAGGAGAAAAGAGAAACAACCACTCAAGGTCAGCACACTCGCTCATAATTCAAACATGGTAGCAGTAAAAACCCCCCCGTCTCCCATACACAGCGGAACCAGCAAACAGTTTTAAATGGACCACATAATACTTTAACATACAAAAACACCGTGGTTCACTAGCCAGAGCTGCCATAGACATTTGGGCCTCATTCACAGATGCCTCACCTACAAATTAAACCTTTTTCTCTTAGTGTTTAAAAGTGTTTCAGGGCCCTAACAAGGGGATGGAGGTTTAGACCACAAGTTAACCCATAGAGACGATGTGTCAGGAAGTTGCTCTGTTTTCAGCAAGAAATTCTCAATGTACAACTCTCTACCAAATACTTGAGTGCGAGTAAAAGGAATGATCTGGTATTCCAGCTACCACCAGACATCAGCTGTGATCCTTTACATGTAATGAAATTCAGTGCAAACGTTCAAGACAACCACAGAGAACAGGCACAACACAATGGCACTGTACTAATAAATGTTTTTATTCTGCCCCTGTCAAAACTCTGTTCTCGGCTAGCCTTGGAGTCTTTCCACAGCAAGAAAAGAGCATATTCTTGCATCAGCGACACTTCAAGGACTTCAAGTACTTGAATGAATATGATTTAATGTTATCGTGGCTTGGATAAATTCAGCTTTGTTCTCATTTAAGTATAGTTCCTACAGGAGTGCATGCGTGGCTCAGTGGTTTGTGATGCATATATGCTTGGACAGAGGAAGAATAAAAACAGTTGGCAGGTACAGCACCAGTGTGCTGCGCCTCTTCTCTGTGGTTGTCCTGAATCTCCTGTGCTGAACTTCATCATACTTCATCATCGAAGTTTTATCAGCTGTGATACTAAAGGCTGCAATCACACCTCTCCAATTGCTCATTCTTCTGTTTATTTCCCAATGCTCTACAGCCCTTTTACAATGCATGGTTTCAGCTGTTACAAGACTGACCAACTAACTCTAGCATGTCTAAGGTACCTTTAACAAGAGCTGCTGATTCAGTTAGTACCCGCTGGACAGAGCTCCTCTGTATAGTTTCACTTGGTATACATCCCTCTACAACAGCCAAGTGCTTGCTATGAAGGCAAGCAAGGAAGAGGAAGCAGTAACAGCATCGAACGACAAAAATCACTATTCCACAGAATCTGGCAAACCCTGCTGTCACATCATATATCATCACTTAGATGACATTAAAACAGGAAAATAAATAATTATGAGCTGCTAACTGCAAGTGACTACTGTGTTAGTCACAACATCATACCATAGCCAGGCAAACAAACGATTTAACTTTTGTATCTTCCAAGCAGTGCATAACTACGATAATCTTATGCCGCTTCCTAAGGATCCTGATGGTGTAGTAAACACACTTCACAGGGTGTTGCCAGAGTGTCTGGCCAATGCACAGTTCTATATTCCCTGACTCACCTACACATACCCAAGCAATTCCTGCTAAGATTCCCAACAGTTGTGGAAGTGAAAAAAAAAAGTGCTCAACTGATGACAACTCAAAAATATTCTGGCTGTTTAAAGAAGTGTCACAGTCATCAAAATGCTCCAATAAAGCAGTTCAATTGTTGCGGGTAAGTATTCCCTTACAGATACAGAACCCAGACTTTTCCCAGTGCCTCAGAAATTGCTGATTGTTCCTGGTTTTCCAGAAATTAAGGACTCTCATCCATAGATTGCTTTCCTGCTCTAAGCGTGTGCGCACCTGCACATTCATCACACCATTCATCCCGTTCAGCGCCCATATCTGCCTTTCGTTCCTTTCGCCTCTGTCCCTCTCTTTGTAAATCGGCACACTCACTGTGAGGCGGCTCACTCCTCTCAATATATTTGAGATGCTTTTTTGGTGCTCATGCACTTAGGATGGAATGTGTAGACCTGAACGCACTTACAGCAGAAAAGCAATCTGTAGACTGAAGTTTTCGGTTGAGAGACCCCCTTGTGGGAAAGCCCCCTTACCGATTTTTGCAAACGGTCAATTGATCTACCACAAAGCAACCCCAAAACATTCCTCGCCTGCAGTTTTTGATGACTCAGCATAATTTTCTTAGCCCCACAAAAGTAATTCGCATTAGTTGTAGTGTACTGTGGTATAAAATCCATCAAAACAACTGATTTTCATCAAAAGAAATGATTTCCAGGGTTTTACATCCCAAAACCAAGACATGATTAGCAGAGATGCTGTAGTGAAGGGCTCCAGAAATTTCAACCACCTGGGGGTTAACGCACACTGACATATTGCATAGTGGGCCTCAGAAATTCGCCTCCATCGAAATGCAGCCGCCACAGTCAGGATTCGCTCCCGTGACCTTCAGATCAGCAGCCGAGTGCCATAGCCACTAGACCATCATGGTGGGTCGGCGCTGGTACTAAGTGCTCAACAGACACCGGGGCCAAAAGAAACCCCGGTAAATCAGTTATTCAGTTTAGTTCAACCAGTGAAATAAATGATAAAAAGCAATATTAAATGAGAAATCTAGTGAGAACTAGAAAGACATTTAAAAAAAAGTTAAAATCCTACTCTTTTTCATCTGCAGCTTTTTAATATATTGCAGTTAGGTTAATCACTTTTCTCTGCCTTCCCTTTAGGTTCACCGCAGAATTGATATTCAGATTTGCCATGGTTCATTTTAAAAGCATATTCCACACATTATGGTTCTGGAAAATGAGTACAATAATGATGCTCTCTGACATCATCCTTGGTCATCGCTGCTCTAGAGGACAGTACCACAGTCCATACTCACCGTTGTATCACTTCGATGGTACCCCATGGCATCCAGCAAGCATTTGATGATCTTCCTGTTAACATAAAATGCAAACTTTATGCACCACAACACTGCAGTATTAAGAGAAAGACAGATGCTTCACTTCAGCAGCGAATATTTTTCAACCAGTTTTGCGAAACACAAGCTCCAGGGATAGCCCCAGTCATTCAAAGAACGACTAAGAACTGTCTGAAATAAGTCTGTTTGGTGCAACTTAATAAGAGAATAAGAAAAAAATTGGATCAAGGTGTCGCATAACTGTGGCTTAACAGTCAACAGAAAAAAATGTCCATAGTTAACAAGTAGCACACAGTACTCTTCACCACACACAGTTTCTGTAGTTCCTATGTTGATGTGGATCCCACCCATAACACGCCATGATGCGTAAGATGTGTAGGCCAATAAACCTCACTGCCTCACGCCAGCTTGGCTTGGCCACCTTGCAGCTACCCTGCCCCCAAGGTCACCATGTCGCCAATGCAATCTCGGAGGCCCCGCCGCATTAGTTTTTTAGATTTCACAGGTAGCCGTGATGGGAGAAGACATTCCTCACCACTGCACACAAAACAGCTCACTATCGCATCTCTCCATCAGTGCAGGTCATCTCAGTAGTGCACATCACGCATAATGTCAGAGATTGCATCATAGCAGTCTTGCCAACCACGCCCTGACCAACCACGCCCTGACAAGTGGGCATGCATCATCGCGACAGAGAAAGTATTACGTGCGCTGTGTCGTTGAGTATGCCATGGCGAAACTGTTCATAAGTACAGAACATTCATTTAAACTTTCTGACGTTTGTTTTGCAAATGCCTGCTATCAGTAGCATTCTGCAGAAGTGGGAGACTGCTGTTCGCAACGTGGCGGTAGATCAAACCAGCTGTTCATGCAGAGTACGAGCACATGATCACTGGCGACTGTCGCAAAGAAACCTGCACCTGCTCAAATTATCAATATTATAGAATGGCATTAGTATTATATGCATATATTTTCATATACTGGTAGCGAGTGCCTGTGACACACATGTTCAGCTGAAGTCTCTTGTGGCAAATAATGCGATTGTGTCAGCTCTCTTAGATTACTTGCCGGGCAAATTTAATTTGCAAGAAGATCTGCAATTCCGATACAGTCAACGCTGAAAATTTGATAATTTTGTTTCTAATGCTTTAGGACTTACATCAATTGCCTAGTCCAAGCGAATTTTGTCATGAAGATCTAACGATTCATATTTTCGTAGCACCGATTTCTTGAAACACGCGTTGAAAATGTGAGCATTTAAACATGTGATGAAATGTCTTGCAGTTCTGATTAATGAACACCTTTCTGAAGCTGCACCTTTTATTGTTTAGACAGCAGTTTGCCTTTCTGAAATGTTATTACCCACCTTTCATCGGGTTGGTTGGTTCTCGACAGCACTGAAAATCTGCTCCTTCTACCGTGAAATGTCTTTATTACAGAACGGAGTTGTACAACCACTGTTGCGCAAAAGAACTAGGGTATAAATACTGTAACACAAATACAAGTTGGGGCTCAAGCATAGCATTTCAAGTATAGTCAAACAGACATAGCGGTTCAAAAAGATATGAAACAGCTATTTTCTGCCACTATCAGAGGGCACTGCTCCGCGCTTGATGGGCACACTGCCATCCACGCGGCTACGCAGGGGGAGGCGATTGCCGGTGGCGAAGCAGGCGAGCGCGAGAAGTCCTTACCACAACAACACATCGATGCGACCGCAGCAACGGCCGCGTTCGTTCTCAGGGCCAATAAGATGCGATGTTGGGGAAAATTGGATTATTTTTAACCATCTACAGTTATCTAGCATACAACTAAAGTTATTCACATGCTTTTCGCATTCTGTCCCCCCCCCCCTCCCACAGTGCAATGGCTATGCCCAGGAATCGAACCTACACCAGTACGGTCAGCAGTGGAATACCAGTGCTACCGGAATCGAACCTACACCAGTACGGTCAGCAGTGGAATACCAGTGCTACTGCAAGAGAATTTTTTTTCCAGTGCTCAGACAAAAAAAGGAACAAAGGCAAAATATAAAGCACCAGGAGCGAAGGAATGTATCCTACTGCCCTCTTTTCTGTTCACTAAGCATAAAAAAATGAGCCGAACTACGCAAATTTCTCACTTACCTTCGAATGCTGACATTAAAGTTGGCCCTCTCCTCGCCTTTCACCAGGTAAAAAAGTGATGCACTGCCAGAGAATAGAGAGAGGTTAGAAAACATCATTGACTAAAGAACATTTTGAGAAGGACAAGTGCCATGTCATCACAATGATACAATACCGCCATCCAGCAATTCTTTTTACTGTCCGAAGGACACCCTTATTTTGATGCTAAAGATGGCTAGTGTCGCACAGCTGAAGTCAGCTGGGAAGACAAATACATCTGCATGCACACTGACCTGCCAGCTATCTGAATATGCTTGTCGCTGGGATGCCTAGCCATGGAGGAAAGCACGACATCCAGAGCCAGGCGCGGATGATCACAAGCCTCGTAGCGGAACACATGGAAGAGGTCATTAAGCACCTTCTGCAGCATGATGGGCCGTGATTGGTACATCTGTGCAGACACCAGCACCTGCTCCTCTGAGGCATCCCCCGACACCTGCAGTGGAATGCACATCAATGAAAGGTGAACAGGCATATGCACTTATCACTTCTGTCCCCCTAAAGGTCAAATGCAGCCTTCTTTGAAAAAATTACCAGTAAATCAGTGGTGTATGGCACTAAAGCAACAAGGCCAGTACTAACCGTCTAACTGGAGTGTCTAAGAATAATACACTCCACTGTCGTTCTTTTGATATAATTCGAAAGCCTCTGTTTCAACATTAGAATTGCCACTGAATGGTTGACTACAGCTCGATTACAATGACAGGACACGTAGTGCCCAATCTTTAGTGTACATTGAGCAGGTATATATCAAAGAATGCATATGCTAGCAATGTTTACAACCACACAACACACTTCACACAAACGCTTCCAGACACATGGACAGGCGAAGTGACATGCAAACACGGCATCAGTGCTTGTGTTCGTGATGAGTAAATAGCAAACGGCCAACCAAAAAGAGCCTTAGAAAACTCATTATAGATTTAATATGTTCAACAGCTGACAAACATACTACTAGTCCACTAGCCCCACTGTTACTCACACTCATAGTCTTGCCAGTCACCATTTTTTGCGGATGTCAAAGCAAACCCATTGCACATGGAGCCCGTTATCCCTGACTGCACACTAGAAGAGACACTGTTGCATCATGAACAAGTACTCCCCAGCAGCATGTGCTCACCCTGAGAGCAGGGATATTCGAGCGGTAGCAAGCATCACATGGTGTGTTCATGAGCCCAAGAAAGTCCAGGGGGCAATCCACACGGCACTGAAGACCCGCAATTGACGACAACATCCTAGTCCTGCAACAGTGAAAAGACAAACCCCAATTCACCGGAATTCGGCTGCGCACGTACAACATACAGATAAGAACTCAATATTCCAAATCACAAAAGTCGGTCGGCCTTTACACTTCGTCAAAACACAGTTAAACCTCAACATTATGAGCTTCAACATAATAAGATTCTCCATATAGAAGTACAGCCAACTCCCTTTGAAACTAACTCAAAGAGACCACAAAAACTTGTTCGTCTAGTCAGAAGTGCCCTCCAAAAAAGGACTTGCCACATGCCTAAGTGCAACCAAACATCTTACTTCAAGAGGTCACTAAAGTGAAAGATATGAAATGAGTCGCTAGTCTGCACTTGTGCATGCGCGTCTCCCTCGTCCCCGTATATTTTGCACAGTATGTAGAATTTGAGTTGCACAGTATGTAGTTTGCACAGTATGTAGAGGTTCAGTTCGTTAAAATTATGACCTGCCATATTAAAATGCCATGCCACTGCCTTCGGCAGGCTATCCGCAGTGTCCGCACGGTGCCCGTTTAATCTAACATTAACTGGTTGACCCGTTTTACCGATGTATTGCTTGTGACAGAGTGAACATTCCAACATGTAAATAACGTTTGAACTGGTGCAATTGAAACTTGATTTTATATGATGGACAAAGTGACTTCTCGTGCTTTTAACTTTCAGATCATTTTGAATATGCTTGCAAGTCTTACGTCTGGGACGGGAGCATGTTATTACGCAGGTGGGCACTGAGGGTTTACTTTGGCAAGTACTAACAGGTCCTTCAAGTTTCTATTACAGCGGTAGGTGACTCTTGGTATTTCGGGAAACGCTTTTCTAAGGCGATCGTTGCTTGTTAGTATTGGATAGTATTTGCGAAGAATATTATTTATGTTTGGAAGCGCATTGGAGTATTTCGTTATGAATGCTAGCGGCTAGTTGGCCTGCGCTACAGTACACCTCACACCTGCATATATACTTTCTAAAAATTATAGCCCAGGTCACAACACATTAGGCAAAAATGATGACTTATCAAAATTAATCCTTAACAGATGCCCATGTGTGGCCCTTCCTGGAACCAGGCGAAACAGTGATGTCATATTTGGACAAACAAGGAATGTATAAGCATGGTTCTACCGTACACAGCTACAACATCTTAAAGTGAACACAGCTTCAGAGTTCATAGAGCACTCAAGCCAGACATACCACATGATGCAATAACAATGCATAAAGCAATATAATACTCTTACAATATGAACTACACTCACCCAGAAGCACTGTTTTGATCATTAGTGGTGGTTGGTTCTTTGCCAGGTAGGTTGGTGCCCGAGAGGTCAAGTGAAGTGAGCTCAGGTAGTGACTCTACCAACGTAGTGAGCCATGTATCTGGCTGGGGATACAAGCCTTGTCCCTGCTTGTTAGAGCTCTGTGAAAGGTCCAGGTGCCTGCAGAAAACAAGCCTTGAAGCACCTGCCAGCATCCCTTAACTGGACTCCAAACACTGCAATGGCACGGCATCATGGCATTCCTTTGCACTAGGACAAGGCTAATGCCTAGTGCTCATGTTTCCAAAGCATATGCAAACATTCAAAATTAATCTTGAGCTACATAATGCAGCATTACTATCACATTTCACAATTTAGAGTCTTAAAAATATATTCAAGAATTTTTTCCTTGCTGTCTTGATTTGTCAGATACATGTCAATGTACTGCAGTCACAGTATAAGACTCCAATGTCAAAAGGCACCAGCATATGTTGAACTATTACCCCAGTTCAATGCAATAATTTCAGTATGGACACGCATCATGCTTTGGTTTATTCACACGGATCACCTTTATCACCTCAGCGTGACGCAAAGCACAGGCCACATTTTTCTTGTATGATTGTTGTTTTGTTTTGTGGCGTTTAACGTCCCAAAACCAGTTCTGATTATGAGAGACGCCGTAGTGGAGGTCTCCGGAAATTTCGACCACCTGGGGTTCTTTAACATGCACTGACATCGCACAGCACACGGGCCTCAACATTTCGCCTCCATCGAAATGCAGCCGCTGCAGCCGGGATTCGATCCCACGACCCTCGGATCAGCAGCCGAGTACCATAGGCACTTGACCACCGGCGTGGGGCTTTTTTCTTGCATGAAGCTTTGCAAATGGTGTGGACAGTTCTCCAAACTTTCCATGCGCAACGTGCATGTTTAAGTGCCTTCTAGAACATCAGTGGTAGGGACGCACTGTGATGAATACGTAAAAGCAGACGCATTTCACCATTGTCAATTTTTGTCATCAACTAACAACTGTTCACACTGCAATCATCTTGCTGTGAGTTTTGCTTTTCTTTGCTGGGCATAGCTTTGCCCAATAAACAGTTCAATTGTCAACGCTTTGAAGTCTGCTGCATCCTTCATTGTCCCAACCACGTGACAATATGTGCACCTAGCGATGCACCAGTTCTCATGTTTAAGGTGAGACATACCAAATGAAATTCATTTGCCTGCATCAGGTTTAACCAAATTATGCAGGTTACAAGTCTTTTCCCGTCAATTTCAATGCAAGAATCAGCTAAAATCACAGCTCTTTTTTTTTATTTGCAGCAACTAGCACCCACCTCAGTTGATCATCCCATGGTTACTTAAGGCTCACATTGTGTGCACAGTTAAGTTTGTGTAATTTGTGGAATTTTAGTTGCAGTGCACACTCTGGGCTTTTAATTCATAGTTGCAAGTACAGTTTGTAGCATGCGAGAGACAATTCAGGAGTTCTCCAATACGAGAGCCACCTGTCCGCCTCTGGCTGGTCAACTCTTGTTGCTGACGAATGACAATATTGGCTGTTCAAACGGCAGCCTTTCATTAGGGGTGTGCAAATAGTGAATCTTAGAACCGAATTGAATACGAGTTGAACAGCAATGAAACCAAATCTAATACGAATAGAAATAGAGTGCTATCCGAACAGTTTTCAAATAGTAGGGCAAAGATTTTGAAAACAGGCCAAAAATTCCACATGATCAATAAAAAAATACTGTGAGCACTTTTAACATACAGCGCTAAGCAAATGAAAGATGATACTCGGACCACGTGATGGCCAGCGCATTTTGTGCTACTGGAGTGTGCTGGGTGACCAGAGAGGGACCAAACTTAATCACAATGTTTCAGGATTGATTGATTTGCGGCATTTACCATCGCAAAGCCAGCTATGATTATCAGAAGGTGCTGTAATGGAGGTCTCCAGAATGGACATTTCGACTGCCTGGGGATCTTTAATGTGCACTGGCATTGCACGGTATACGGGCCTCCACATTTCGCCTACATCGAAATGCTGCCACCTCAACTGGGATTCGATCCCAGTGGCGTAGCCGGAAAATTTGTTCAGGGGGTGGGGGTTGAAGCTGTAACTTCATTAGTTCGCATGACTTTCACTGTGTGTGTGTGTGCATGCGTGTGTACGTGCATGTGTGTGCGTACGTGTGTGTGTTCTGAGAACAATATGCGCGCCAACAAGCTCTATGCCGAATTATGCATGGCCGTCAATGCGTCGTCTTGAGCGAAACCTCAAAGTGATTCTGCCATACCACCAGTACAAGTGAGAATGGAACAATAGAGAAGCTGGCAGATTGATTTATTTTTCTTGATACCTATAACAGACAATGGCAATACGCTGTGACTCGAGTGAGTCATACATTTGTCATGGCCAAGCGTACTTCATTCTGTGCTGGTGCTCGTTACAGAGCCTCTGTGGCCTACTGAGCGCTGGAATAACGACACTCTCGCACAGTAAAAAAAATTAAACAGATGGCAAAGAAGTGTCGAAGAAACCTAGCAGAAAGACAGTTGTTTCCTCACCACTAGTATGAAGATCTCTCTCACTTGAGCATGCTACTATATACCTTGGTCCTTTGAAAATAAATTATAACCATGGCTTCTGTCCCAGAGACATATTGCCACGAAAGTGGCAATATGAATATGATCACCTTGTCTTGAATAAATGCTGCGACCACTGTTTGCTGGTGACCATTGTACACGCTCGGCGATGATCCACAGCATGGTCTTCTTGTAAACTCGTTATTACCTAGTCGTTTAGCTCGTGATCACACTGCAAAGCAATGCTGTCCAGTCGCAAGACTGGTTGAAATTTCCTCTCTCTGCGGCAACGGCCTTAGAAAGGGAAATGCCGCACATGCACATTGCGACCACATGTAAGTGGTTAAGAAAGATGACGAAAGCGAAGCTGTACTGGGCTACTACCCATGTAGGGGCACTGCTAAAAAGAAAAAACAACGCACTGGAGTTACTGTATGCTGTTAGAACGTCGGCGCCTCACAGAAACAGGAAAAAGAGGGGAAGAAGAGTTGGCTGACACTTGGGGGAGTGTTGCACAGGGAACAGCAGGATATTTTGCTTTGTACCTGGTTCACTAGCTCGATGGCCTTCGGCCACGAACATTTTACCTCCAGGAAAATAACGCATGTTTCCGTATACTTAGACCCATCGTATTCTTCCGTCAGATCGGAGAACTAATTGGTAACACATTGCAGGAGAGTCTCTCTGCTCTACTCTGCGCTGTGCTGCAAAGACTGCAAGCTGCCTTTTGAGACTCTTATCGTAGCACTGTGCACCGATAAATGACAGGTGTCCCTCGTTTGCCGCCGCCATTTATCGCAGACAAATCGCAACTTTCCCCGCCATAGAGTGACAAGTCAACCTCCTTTGCAGAGTTAAAAAAGCTGCATTTGTTTTTAAGCCCTCCGCCGAGACGTGAATGCCCATAGCGGCACGTTCCAAGGATCCTTTGTTCATAGGTTACAAGCTAGCATATAGGCAGGAGAAGCCGGCTGGAAAAATTTCGGGGGGGGGGGGGGGGGGCGGGCTTCAGTCCAGTCAGCCCATGCCTGCCTACGCCACTGTTCGATACTACAACCACTGGATCAGCAGCCGAGTGCCATAACCACTCGACCACTGTGGCAGGGGGCACAATGTTTCAGGAAGTCTCTTGCTTTCTTTCAGCACCACAACAAATCAGCTCGGTGTCCCCAGCACAAAGTTATGACAGAAAGCATTGGCACCCATGCGCTCTTGAGTATTGCATTTCATTCGCTGAGCACTGTACATCATTTTCATTTGCACATAACCATTATTGTTTCTGTTCTCCTTCTTCATGCTTGAGGCTGGCGAGTGCTTTCGGAATAAACGGATCTGCTGAAATGGTCTGGTCATCTTCGGCCTTTCAATGTGGTGGAGGCACAGGTAATTATGTAAACTGAGGTCAGCTTGCATACGGCAGTCACTAGAGCCTTTGGGGTATTAAGGGGGGACGTGACGTTGGAAACCAACTTTCTTGTTTCTTTATGGATTTTGATGAAATTTGGTAGACTTATTAGCAATGATTCTGTGATACTACTGTATAAATTTCATGAGCTTATCTTTAAAACTTTCTGATTTACAACAATGTCCTTCTTCTGACCTTGTTCCGAGCCTCAATCGCTTAAAAAATGTGATAGAAAGCTTTTTCAAAGTGCTGTGAGCTCTATGATGAACGGTCCAGGGCGTAACATTCTTAGATTCTTTTATTTGCTACACAATTTTTTTCAGTTCTCGTTTTTTACAAGGTGACTGCACCACAAGAGCTCAGGCTGTGAGCAATTAGTCGTATTGTTAAATGTTGTGAAGGAAAACTGGAAAAGCAAGAATGTCACGCCCTGGGCAATTCTTCTAGGAATATAGGAAAAAAAACGGAACTGAAATAGACCTAGTAGTCATGAAGAAATCAGCGGAACAAGCAAGGCAAGGAGCAAGAAAAGTCGTTTTGAGAAAACGGCTTTCAAAGTTTTTCCATGGATTTTTATTAGAAAAGGGCACTGAATACGCAGTGTTTTGTGTCCTTTTTGGTGCACGGCTTCTTGAATGTCCTTTCTTTAGTTTGGTATGCCTTGCTGGCCTCTTTTTTCCTAAAAGACACCTTTCTTTGCTGCTCTGGGAAAGGCATGTTGTCCAGGCTACAGTCAAAGTGTTGCACAATACTCAGCATAAGCATGGTGGGCTCAATGACTGTACTTGAAATACTGCCTCATGGACAGATCTGCATGCCAGAAAGGCATTGGTACCAGGGTACACAAATACTGTCAGCAACTGTCTCACTGGAAGGTCTGGACTGAGCCTTCAGACTTTTCTGATATGTTTTATGGTGCAACCCTCAATGTGAGATGTTGATTGTTGACCAGTGTAATTAGTCAGAGCTCCTAGCCCCTTTTCAATACTTTTGAGAGCCTAATGCACAGAAAATCTTACGATATTCATTTCGCGGCAATTACTACCGCTAGAGTTACTGTATATGTTCCTCTACATATACAGTTACTCTAACCACCCGTTCGCGAGAGCGCTGCCAGACGCGCGTACACGTCAGTATCATTTGCGATGCTGACCCATATCTAGTTCCTACTTAATTAAAAGTTATTAGGAGCGCTGCTGACTCCTACAACGCCGAGAAACGGGTTCAAGGTCGTGATTTTGAACGATCGGAAACTTGTTCGCTTTTTTGCGTACCGGCGCCTGTCATTCCGTTTTCAGCACGGTCGCACACAAACTTACTTGCACGTACGCGGCGACCTCGCGGAATGCGTTTGGTGATACAAAATGCGGCTCTAGGCGCGCCTGAAGGGAATCGTCCATACTTGCGGACGGCGTGGCAACGTGACGAGATTCGGGCACATCCGTGGCGCGATCGCTACATGCAGTCGGCAACGTCGGACGCCGCGCGACATGGGCAACGGTGCCACTGCCGCTCGCACATGATGCTTAGCCCGCGTATGAAATGCCACAAAGCGACCCGTCAAAGTTGACAAAAGCAAGCATACCGGCCGCGCGCGATTGATCGGGAGCGGACGCACCATCGGCACTCGCACGCGTTACTTCCGAAACCACGCTCCGCGCGCACCGACAGCGAGCCGAAAAGTCTAAACGCGCCCATCACAACAAAAATCCGCCGCTGAAACTACGTTCCGCAAATACCGACGATAATGGCGTGCTGAGATGTCAAGAGGCGCACAAAGCACTCGCGGAGTCCGCTGCCGAAACCGCTCCATACGCGCTGACGAACATGGCGACGCGATCGTCAAACGCGCGGCGCCACGAGGCGCGAGCACCGCGAGCGATAAGATATCAGCTTTGGGATCAGCTGCCGTTCTGTCTACACACCGCCCGATCGCCGACACTGCAAATACTATCGGGGAAGGCACGCACAGACGAACATACAGCGCAGAGAGGCGCGCCGGCGCGGTAGCAGAAGACGCGGACCGCCAAGGAGACCAATGGCGAGGCTCCGATTCGTCACGTGACGGGCGCGGCCAATTGGAGGCCTCGGCACGGCCTTGAAACTTTTGCTTTTTGTGCGCTTGCTTCTGTATGGAGGAGCTGGCTGAAGCGGCAGATTTGAAGACGGAGAATCGCGCTTTCCAACGAGGGCAAAATGGCGGCGCTCGGTTGCGCCGTTGCGGAGATATTGGGACTTGAAAACTGCCGTTTTTTCACGATTTCTATCGAGTTTTTTCGCCACGTTGGCCTCTATTAACATTTTTTTTAGCACTTCTACGCGGTTTTCAGCGTTCATATTTCGGAATCAGATAAAAAAGGACTTGTAGAAACTGACTATGTGGTTTTCAAAAAATCGATTTTTTGGTCATTTTTCGCGATACGAAGGCCGCGTCCCCCCTTAAAGTAATTGTGGATGGCACTTGACCATACATTATTCTACCACTTGCTCATCACATTATAAGGCCTGTTTGCCATGATTTTCTCCTTTAATTTTCTTATGGCTAGGCTTTAAGACTGTCAGATGATACCCACTTCTAGCTTTTTTCCTTCCCCTGTGCACTGGAGCATATTAAAGGGGGTTCTGACATACTGACAAGAGCTCTGACAGCAAAACTACTGATATTATGATGATGACAGTAGATTGATGACATTTTCACTTCCATAACACCAAAATTTTAAGCAAAAACGTCTACATTTGAGGATCAATGTAGCCTCCATAGTCCCATAAAATGTTGGGCTACATGCTTAGCGCCAGTTCAGAGATTAAAAAAAAATAACGCCTTGCAATTTCAATGTTTCCTTCTTTGAAGTTTTCTTGTCGGTGCTGACTATTCCTGGACTATTAAAGAAATATTCAGCATTTCGAATATTCACTCTTTGATTCAAATACCACTTTAAACAGAAAGCTATTCGGTCCATTATGAGATATTTCCAACGGGCGCAGGCAGAAAGCTGCGGTCCAGCTCGAGAAAGTGACAGGCGCTCCAGGGAAGAAAGCAAGCATGAGCAAATCAAAGATCAAGATCATGCTCATTGTGTTTTTTGACATCCATGGATCGGTTCATCGTGAGTTTGCAGCACCTGGAACCACTGTAAGACACATTCATACATTAGTTTTGGGTAATGGCACATTGGTGTCTACATGTTTGCAGTTTCCATACACTATGGTTTGGCAGTGCACTATGACAAGGTCATGATCAGGTCGCACCAAGAGCATTTCAATGCATGAAGTAAGTGCCCCTTCATGTCAGCTGCAACGTTTGCAAGCTGCAACATAGCATCTTTCATGAATGTGAAGATGCAGCGATGCACTCACCTGAGGGCCTTGAGTTGACACAGGATTTCAAGCCCAAGATGCAACTTTGGCACATCAGCTAAGCTGAGCCACGTAAGAGTTGGAGCCAGGGCATCCAGCCCAGCAAACTGCTCTCCAAGTATGCTGCAGTAAGACAGGTCAAGCTGTCTCAGCGACCGCAACCGATTCCAACGGACGCGGGCAGAAAGTTGCGGTCCAGCTCGCGAAAGTGACAGGCGCTCCAGGGAAGCCTGAGTCCACACCCATGACAGGCCAGTCAAGCTGTAAGCAAACAAGTGGCACCAGTGATGCACACTGTCAGTAGTCAGCCCTACAAGTTTGACAGAAGTACAAGGCTTGGGCCACATTCCCCATCCCAGTTTGACAAAAGTACAAGGCTTCGGCCGCATTGGCTTGGGCCACATTCCACATCCCAAAGAACAAGGCATCAATGCGGGCGCCACTTTGTCTCTTTAGAGCCTTCAGCTTTTTCGGCCATATCGGATACCAGATGAAGTGTTGCATCGTTTTAGTGCTATTGGCCTTTTAACGCGACTTTTATGAACCCAGATTACTCAAATATGTGACAAAGAGGCATACGATTTGGTGCAACCACAGTAAGGCACCTTGGGTGAATGCGAAAGGGCACCAAAACCAATCCGGCACCGATGTGCTGTGCGGTGAAGGTGAAACAAAGAGAAGCCTTGTGCAGCCGTGTGATTGTTAACTTAAAAATTTCTTTTCTCGATTAAAACAAAAATTACTCCTCTAAAACTTTTTTAGTGAAGTACAGTCGCCGACCGATAAATCGGACACCGATAATTCGGACATGCTCGGTAATTCGGACAGTCGCGCGGCACCGCCGATGGTCCCATAGAACTAATGTGTAAAGACGACCGATATTTCGGACAGCTGCCAGACCTACATTCGATAATTCGGACCCTGTCCGACTGTCGCGCACGCCGAATCGGCAGCCATTATTATCTCCTCCGGCCCCCATACCATACAAAGTATGGCCTCAGAAATCAAAACGAAAGCTAATTGGTAATCTATGAGGCTTTATTTCGATCGAAACTTTATGCCTGAGAGATTTGTAGTTGAAAATGCCGATCTTGGAGGCACGGCTCAACTGTGGGGGATCGTATCGACATCGCGATCATCCCACATTCCGGTTCCTGTAACTCTTCGCTGTGCTGCTATCGCCGCCGTTCTGTCATATGTGTCTGCGGTACAGCGTTTTGCTAAATTCTGCGCGCGTTCATCTTTATTTTGAGACTTGCTTTATTTTACGTCCAGCTGTCTCACAAGATCCGAGTTAAATGGCACCAATGGTGCCCTCACAGCCAGCGGCCTTCGGCGCTGGCTGTGAGGGCACCGTTGGTGCCATTTAACTCGGATCTTCGGCTGCATCTTCGGACACCGTTGGTGCATTTAACTCGGATCTTCGGCTGCAGTGTCGGCGGTGTCGGGCTCACTACGCAACGTAAACGGCACCGTTGGTCCCGTTTACTTTGCGTAGTGAGCCCGACGCCGCCGACACTGCAGCCGAAGAACCTGACAATGCAATTGAAGAGCCGGACCTGCTGCCCAGCGCAACGAGCTCAGGTGCGGACGTTATTGACGACCTGCGAGGCTGCGGTGTGCCGATTCCCGACACTGTTACGTTTGAAGACTTTGCAAACGTCGACAGTGCGGTGTCGTCGTGCGCCGAATTGAATGACGATGACATAAGGTTCTGCAACCGTCAAACAGCGGTTCTGACTCTGATGACGATGATGCGCCGTGTGCTCCGGAGCCGTCGCATCCGTACCTGTCTCGAGCCCTCGCTGTTCTTTCGTCATCGTACAGCGATCATATCGCACTGGCAGAGATACAGGCGGACTTGGTTGCACGTAAGCGGAAGTGCGTGCAGCAACGCAATGACAACTTTTTTCGGCCACCGGTACACTGAATTTTCAATAAAAGTATTTTTTTTTCTGACGCATTCGTTTTTTCGGACTTTCGATAATTCGGACTTATTTACGTTCCCCGTGGAGTCCGAATTATCGGTCGTCGACTGTACCCGCAAAGAGTAATACGTAATGAGTTATATGCCACATTTTTAATTGGGCCCCTAAATAGCGAAATTGATGCGTCAATATGGGTCAAAATGCTATTTTTGCCAAATTTGTCCCTCTCTAGCCAGAAGGTTTCTGCTTTATAAGATTTCACAGTATATTTATCGCTTAGTACTAGAAGCTAGAAAGTGGGAAACGTAATTACATTTCTCATAATTCAGTCGGAGTTTTTATTGAAATTTGCCAAATATGCTGCATTGAGTGATCCTTCGTCATGGCCTAAAATAATGTAAATTGAGGAAGAGATGACCAGACTATAGTAGTAATGAAAGAATGACACCTTAAGAATGAGAAAAAAATTGTTCTGTAGCAATTTCTTCAAGAAATAACTTAGTACAAATTTATTTGCGAGACACAGTTTCACTTTTTAGCATGAAGTTCGTGCGGCGAGAAAATTTTTGCCCCTGAAATCACTGTCGAATAATTACTACGTGCAGATGTAGCAATGTGATTTTTTTCAGCGAGATTGGAGATGGTCGAAAAACAACCTGTTACACTTGATATGGAATAACCCACATATATATATATATATATATATCACCCAACTGAATTTTGTGTAATTGAAATACATCTTTATAGACAAGAATTTTAAAATAATTTTCCCTTCTTTCAATTATAATGTGGGAAAAAACATACCAACCTTTTAGATCTTCAAATTTTATGTCGAGTTTAGTATTCTCAATGTATCCATTTCAACTATGCGCCAAACTTGTCAGTGTAACTATATATATAGTTTCTCCTAAAAGTAATGTCAGTCTAACCAGGTCAAACTGATAGTGGAGGAATCCAGCTAAGCAGCGCTTTGTCGCTCCGTGTGCTCCGAGAATCGGAGAGTGAGGACGGGCTTGTCCATGAGAGCTGTTTTTTATTCTTGTGAAAGTAAAAATTCAACGCTTGTTAGAACAAAGATTTGTGATAAAGTTTTGTGTGAAACTTGGCAAGACACTATGGAAACTGTTACTATGATAAGGCCTGTTACAAAGAACTTGCCCTCTCAGATCAGCAAGTGTGTCAATGGCACAAGGCCTTTTTGGAAGGCCGGAAAGAGGCTGACGACAAGGGCCGACTCAGATGGCCATCGACAACTACCATGGCTGAAAATGTGATATGAGTGAGGGAACTATTGAACTCAGACTGATGATTAAGTGCTCGTTTATTGGCCAACATGTTAAACATTCCGAAAACAGGTTCATGAAATCATCATTACAAACCATATCGGCATGCGGAAGGTGTACGCAAAAATGTTTCCAAAAGTGCTCACTGACGACCAAAAGCCACATCATGTTGAAATGTGCCAAGAAAACCTCGAAATGTTCAAACATGATCGATAATTTTTGGAAAATGTCAATACAGATGACGAGACTTGTGTATTAGGATGCAGTGTGACCTGGAGACAAGAAGGCAATCACTGGAATGGCACACACCCTCGTACCCGAAGAAAGCAAGCATGAGCAAATCAAAGATCAAGATCATGCTCATTGTGTTTTTTGACATTCAGGGATTGGTTCATCATAAGTTTGCAGAACCTGGGACCACTGTGATCTCCAAAGTTCATGTGAAAGTCCTCAAAAGACTGAAACACACAGTTCAATGCATACGGCCGGACATCGCAGACAACCAGAAGTTGCACCACGATAATGCGCCGGTCCACAGTGTCGTTATTGTCACCGATTACCTAGTTAATGCAGGGTCGTCAATGATCCCTCAGAACCAATTGGGACAGTGGATGGGATCAAAGCAGCTTGCAGCACAGCATTAAAGCCCGGGCCTATTCCGGAAGAGTTCTGCCACAACGCATTCAAGAGCTGGAAGTCTCGATGGAGCCGATGTATCGACACAAATGGAGACTATTTTGAAGATTTTTAAACACTTGTAGTGACAAATTCAATAAATGATCTTTAATGGCCTTACTGACATAACTTTCAGGACAGACTGTACATGTGTGCATGTGTGTGTGGAAAGAATAGAAAGGAGAGAACGAGAGAAAAGCTGTAGTGAAGGGCTCCGAAAATTTTGACCACCTGGGGTTCCATAACATGCACTCACAATGAAGGGTGTACGGGCCTGTGGCATTTTCGTCCCCATAAAAAATGCAACAGCTGCGGCCAGGATCGAAGATCGAACCCCCTTTTTTTTGGTTTAGCAGCTGAGTACCCCAAGCACTAGACCACCACGGTGGCCATCATTTCTACAAGCTTTCTTCAAAGCTTGCTTGGGTAACCTGTCCCTCCTTTCCCACTCTTCTTCCACTCCCCTTTCCCTGTAAGTGTTTTTGTCGACGTGTCCTCTGGTGCATCCCTGTGTGATGTGTAAAAAATTTGATTCGATATGCTATTTATTGGTAGTTTCATATCCTGATGAGAATTACACATCTAGAGTGGAGTCTTCCCTCTTTTTGGTGGTGTGTGTAAGTGTTGACATCTATGGACACAAAAAGTTTAAATTTGGATTGCTTTGAAGCTGGTGAGCACTCCTAAGAGCTCTGAAGTCCCTTAGACACCCTATTCGACGGCACGCAAGATGACTTAAAGGGAAACTAAAGTGAAAAATAAATTTTCTTGCATCAGTAGATTAGATTTTGACAATGCCAAGAACACCAATCTTGTGAAGAGAAGATGCTCGGGTAAGCTAAAAAATGCGCAGAAACAAAATATAAGTAGTGGGGTCACTATGAAGTTTCAGCACTAATATGCATGTCATCACAGACCTTCGACGGCATCTGCCAAAGCCTACGCAGCTATTTGTGAATGAGAAAGACATGCACTGTGTTCTAAGGAAGCCAGAGCCTTAACACCAGGAATTTCAGAATATCTGACGGAGTGAATTTGGCCATCATGAGGCCAATATTCTTGCACGAATTTCAAAACTAAAATTACGACTTTCATTTTCTCTTTTGATATTGCACGTGAAATTACGAGATTAACAACAATCGAGTTCTTGAAACACAAGTTATCATTTTAAACCATTTCACATTTTCACTTTAGTGCCCCTTTAATTTAGAAATGTGATGAAATTGAGTATAAGCAGCAGTGGTAGCAATAGCAAAGGCAAATACAGCAGACTGCAGTGAGAATTCTCGGATTCTGGGATGTGACGGACACACTTGCTTTCCATAGACTCAGTGCAAAAATATACCATTGAGAGGAACTGGCTAAGAGGTACTCCTCTAAGGCAATCTTTCACAGTCGCCAACACCAACGTTCTTTTTTTGTCTCCCCATCTTCTGTTCACCACACATGCCCATGCCCCATGTGCACTACTTGCCGCCCCCCCACCTCCTCCCCATTACCTTTTGTCGTCTCTTCATACTACACAAAGCCAATGCCCCAGGCAAAAGAACTCTCCTCAAGACCCATACAACCAGAAAGCAAAAGAAATGAAGAAAAAAAATGAAAACAGCAATGGTTCAAGCTATCGGCCACAGAAAGAGAGAACCGGAAAAGCTAGATGAAAAGTTAAAAAATAAAAAGAAAATAAAACAAAAATCTAGGTTACAGCACACTGGCCTCTCACAGAAAGGCAAAAAGGAGGAGAATAACAAAAGATAAGTGAATGCTGCTTTGTACTCTAGAGAGAAACGAAGTGGACTTTTTAGCTTCTCTCCAGCTTCTGAGCAATGCATGGAGCCCGGTGACTAAAGCCAAGATCTGACAGCCCAGTGCAGAAAAATTGCCATAGAGAGAGTGGTGTACCGTTCCTACACTGCTCAATAAAAGTGTCCTCGTAGACATCAATGCTTATGTGAGTGCCTTTAGAGAATACTGGAGGCAGCAGATGCCTTCCTAAGTTCACCGATGAACTTTTTCCAGCAGCATGAGGGCACTGAAGGATTTTTAAAATCATTAGGTCAGATGGTCATTAGGTCATTTGTGGCTGCTTTCTAATTAGCACAGAAGGAACAAGGACTCATCGAGAATTGCTTAAACCAAGCAGCATTGCTTGAACAGTTTTTAAGTAGAGCCAAATAATTGGTTTTATTTGTAATTGTTTTCCAATCTAAGTCCACTTTATTGACCTTTTGAAGTGAGATGTTTGGATGCACCTGAGCATGTGGCCAAACCCTTTCTGGGAGGGCACTTCTGACAAGTACAAATTTTCATGGTCTTTTCAAGCTCATCTTAAAGGGAGTCACTGCAGTCAATTCTGCAGCATGCACACACAATTAAGTACAGCTTAGACGGCTTATAATGTAATTCGCCAGAGTCATGAATACCCGCACCTATAAGCCGTACCGCACTATAACCAAAACAACATTTTTCAAAGTCTAAGCGCGTGTAAAAAGCGTTGAGCAGGTAGCGGCGCGTGTTAAACATTCGAGGCGTGCGACCGGGCTGCTTTCCCCAGTTAAAAAAAAAAAGAAAAAGAAAAGAAGAAAATCAGCATAGTTCGAAGATTTAATTCCGCCACTGCGTAGTGCAAAAAAGAAAAAGGCACTATAGAGATGTCGCTGTTTATGGCGGGCTTCCCACGGAACCAGCCTGCATGGAAACGGGAACCGATTACTGCACGCTATCCTTCATTTTCTCTGACGCGTCCGCAATGTCAAAAACATAGAGACTGCAAATCGCCATTTGAGTGGTGCACCTGCAATCCATGCCCTCATTTCCATTGTCGAAATGATTCGTCTGTGTTTTAAACGCAGCTGCCATGAACCACAGTCACTCACGGCACCCTACTTGCAGCCGGCACCAATAAGGTACTGCTCATTAGGCCTAGTTCGCGGGGTCACAGGCGGCATGCCTCATGGGAAGCTTGCTCTTGACAATACAGGAATCTAGTGCACAAGAACTCATGCTCAAGGGATGATTCAACGACAGCGCGCGTGAAATGATTTTAAAAAAACTTGACGAACAGCGGTAAAGTGGACATAATGGATCGCGGGTGCACTTTCCGTGCAGAGCGTTCGCAGCTGACAAATGGCCGTAGCAGCATTCTCCGTAGCCTTGACAATCCTATCCTCACAGGATGCACACGCGATGTGCTGCTGCCATGGCCTTTTTTTTTCTCCTTCCTTTCCTTCCCTCTAATCCTTGTTTATTTGTTCCGTGCTTCCTCGTCCTCCATTACAATTCGCTGTGCTCTTTTCAGGCAGTGCACTTCCTTTGTGAAGCCTGCTGGCTAGCTCAGTTGTCCGCGGGATTTCCCGGCAGCCGCATTATAACCAGTCCTGCATCTCAGGGGGCTGCACAATAAGTGGCATTAAGTTCTATAGGAGGGTAAACGGGGGTCAGAAAAAACCGCATATAGCCGGTCCTGCACTATAAGCGGTTACGTTATAAGTGGTCTCAGCTGTACTTGGAAAAAGAGACCACATGGTTCCATGCAAGAGCCACACCTTGTCAATATCACATAAAAAAAATTCGCAGCCATTGTACAGGCCTACCCAGTATTTAAAATCACGTTTAAACTTTATTTCACCCAAGAACTCTGGATGGCCTTCAAGACTAAAAGAAGATAGCTTTACTAAGTGCCCTTATACTAGTAGCATACAACATTCCCGGTACATTATAGCCAAGTAAATAGAAACAACAGGCCATAATAGCAATGGCTGTGGGTAGTCATTGCATAAAATAGAGCTACCTTAACTCTTTCGTTACCACGCCTATTCAAATCGATCACCGGTGATCGATGCTTAAAACTGCCGATTTCAACGCGTTAAAAACGTTTCCCGTGCATACAGCGGCATTTCGCGTTTAGTTTGGGGACTGCTCTTCTACAATCAGTTCAAATTTTCCCGCTCTGATGACATCGCGATTTTTGACGGAGTTTTTCGCGAAGTAATGTGCGTGTGCTGCTGGAAAAGGGGGCGTGGCCGCCACACATGAGAAAAAAGCACGCTGCTCGAGTTTGTGCTCCATTATTATCAACATTTTGTTATCAAACGATTCCTAAGAAGTCAATTATCAAACAGTGTCGTCAGTTTTCCAATGCAATAATGTTTGGCCGCGATAATTACGTGAAAATGACACCAGCTATTCACTAGCGAGCTTTGGTTCCGAGTTTGGACAATTTTAATCAAATACAGCTCGTTTCTGAAGGTCCGTCGCGTGTCTAACCTGTTGATCTGGCCTTTTCAGCGAGTTTGCAGCAGTTTCGGTTTCGCTTCTCTTTATCTACGCGAGAGGGGCGCATCCGGCGTTAGCGTCGGTGCGCTCGTCAAACTCTCCGCCGCTCCCATGGCGGCGGCGTCCCGCGGAACTGTGTCGCGGAAAAAACGTTCCGCTCGGAAGTATGCTGAACCCGCACACGAATTTAGTGAAGATGAGTCGAGCTACGATTCCGAAGACGACACCAGCTCATATTCAAGCTCTGAAAGCGACGGCAGTTCGAGCCAGCCCGGGTCATCCTCAGCTGTTCACCGGCAAGTTTCGTTTTCGGCCTTGGGCGGTCTCGTCCGTCAGGAGCGCTTATCTGCCGATCTGGGTGCACGCCCTTTGAGATATCCTCGTTATCTGCAGGGTACGTGCAGCGCTCGGACAGGATGTGCTGCCGCCGGCAGCCAAAAAGCTTCAATTCTCACCAATAAGGCCGCCCGGCGCGTATCTCGGCCTGGCGCACCGGAGTAGCGCAAAGCGCTTCACGACGTCGCGCGATTTTTTTTCCTGTCCTTCACAGCGGCGTTGACCAGAACCATCTGTGAAAATGCAGATATACTTCGATGCATATCTTCGAGCTTCCGACCTATGCTGAAGGAGACGTCTCGTGGAAACAGCTGACTCCGGAGGAACTCATGAAATTCATTGGACTGCTCATTTATATGGGCATTGTGCACGTCCCGCGCATTCACCAAAACTATGCCGAAAAGAAAGAAAAACTACCGCAAGTGTTACAAGGAAGGCAAAGTTGAAAAAAAAAGTTTTTTTGTGAAAGGTGTGGTGCGCACCTGTGCTTCACCTCATGGCACGAACGGTGAAGCAGTTTCAGTTTTTTTTATCTGTGTGTAAAACGGGCTTATGTGGATTGTTTATTTTTCTTTTAGAATATTCCTGGATCAATTACCTTCGAAATGTATATTTTGAATTTTCTTTGTTCGTAATATTTTTGTAGATATTGTTTTCTTTGTATTGTTTTTCTCAAATTCCTACAAAAATAGTAGAGTTAATATTTTTTTCAAGTTGTGTAATATTTTCTTTTCTTTTCAAACTTATGTTACTTATGAAGAGCATTTCATTACGCATAATTTGGTGTGCTGCAATGTAACCTAGAGCATTATTTGCACTAGTAAAAATTTTTTTCCGCAGACCTATAAAAGACGGCCATTTTTACGCGGTAACGAAAGAGTTAAGAGTCCCAACAAATGTTCTAACACATAATGAATAATGACCAACATGCATCAAAGGATGAATAAGATCCCCGTCACAAGATATGAATTAAAGCGCAACAGTAATTGGCTAAATACTCACCCACAATCCTGCTGCAGCAGGTTTGGAGGAAGGGTGAGAGACTGCAACGTCCCCGTTGAGACAGCAAGGCCCTGAGCCAGCAGTGGAAGCACTCGTGGGGTCAGGTCCGTGCACTTCCCAAGGTCCAGCTCCCGTATTGGGTGTGTCACAGCTAAGGCCGCAAGTTCATCATCGCTCAATGCCCGGTTCGGTGGCACACGCAGCCTCTCCAAGCGAGTGCATTCAGGTGCCATCACCAGTAAGTCAATAAGCGAACGCCAGGCAGAGGCATAACCTGCAGTTCGGAATTTGTTTTTAATTCATGTTTCTCATTACATGAAGCTCAGAGTGCACGTCATCAAAACTAAGCACAGAAATTAGGTAATACAACAAAATTCATCCATCTCTATCCCTCTTTACTTGTTTTAGTTTATGCTATTAGCTGGCCTCACAGTACAGGCTTTTCAAGTGGAATTAGAAGAGGCATGTTACTAGCCAGCTAGATAACTGCTGAATGCACTTTAACTCTGAAAAACAAACTTTTAATAAACTCCCTGTTTTAGGAATAAATAAACAAAAGCCAATGGTATAAAGAGAGTTAAAAGACATGCTTGACAAAAAAAGAGAGGAAGGGGGGGGCGGGAAGAGCAACAACTGGGGTGTTTCAAAGGCAACTGCCAAGAGTCCATGCCTTGGGCCCTTCAGAAGTGGAAGACAACAATACATGACCGTGCATCAAAGCGTTACTGCATGGGGGAAGGTATAAAGTTTAGAGTTACGAGAAGACAGCATACTGTTTCCCATGGCACCCCCCGTCCTAGGGGTGGCTTCGTGCACGGCACACACACAGAGCACACATAAAAATGACCCACTTCACAAAAAGGGCATGCCGTGTGTCAGTATGACACATGTGAAACAGCTTCAAATGAAAGTGAAACCTTATACTGAGGACGGAAACACTATAACCATTAAGAATACAGCCTTGCAAGCAATTTTCACTTCAGGCATACAGTACCCATAATGTCAGTGGGAAAATTTTGAGATTTCCTTTCTTATATTAAATAGCTTGTTTTATCCAGCTTTGTTATATCCAGACTGAGCTCGTAATTTGAATAAACCGGCTATCCCTCCACCCTTTTTCCCAAACAGAGACTCAGAGGGCATGCAGCATACTAAATCCTTCTGTTAAAAACCTGACACTATGAATCGGTTGCAGTCAAGCATGGCCCTGTTTAAAGCCACTTATTTTGTCACAAAACAGCCAAAAGAATTTTTGTTCACCCCATTAGCCTCTTTGGTTTGATCATGAAAAATAGTTTGCCCAAAGATAGTTATTTCAAATTTCTTTCTTCTTTTTTTGAAACTCTGTGACCTTTGAAGAAACAGACACAAGTGTAAAAAAAGAAAGCTTGAGGCACCTTGTCACATGCACTGCATAATAAAGTGTATTGCCTTTTGCCATCTGCTTTCATCAATCAACTGAATAATAAAGAGAGCAATGTATCTGGTGGTGCAAGAATCTTCGTAGAAATTTCAGAGGAGCAGACATGTTGTAGTCGGGGTTCTCTTTCTTATTCATAGAAGCACAACTATACCTTTGTTGTGTCAGCAACAGCCACACAACACAATCTTCAGTGCAATAAAACCTCATGTACTCCTATTTTCAACTCTATATTTGTTGGCAGCACAATAAAAAAAAAGTGGAATTTATCACAATCAAAAAAAAAAGGAGACAAACTTCGGTTGAACTGCTCTTGAGATGACAGTTGCTTATAGTTAGGCAAACATGCAGTGCAGCGAAGTGCACTTTCAAATTAGGCAAAGTGTCCAGTGACACGAGCAGAAAGTGACTACACACCTGGGTAATCATCATCGCCAGCCAATTTCAACAGTCGTTCACACAGTGGTGCCGGAAGCCTCAGCTCTGGCCCCACGGCCACCAGCTGAGACAGCTGCTCGAGGCACTTCCGACCGGCTAGGTCAACGAGCCGGTCAGCCGTGTATGGCTCCCAAACAGTTGGGAAGCCTGGAAACCGAGGCTCCATGCTTGCACTAAGCAAACGCTGCCAAGGAGCAGTTCAGAGCCTCAGCAGCATAGAACCAGCCACTGTGAACACCATGCAGATCACCTGCAAAATTAAGCTTTGTTCACTGCAACGTTCATGAACACTGTCTTCTCTTAATCAATGCAGAACATAAGAGTTCTCAAGCTGTACCTGAGAAGCGAGTTGGCATTATGCATCCTTATCAGTTGGCTTTACCACAATGCCCCTGCATAAGGATTCTTCATTCTCTCTTAAAGAGGCCCTGTGATACCAACTGAGCATGTTCTTTTCATTGCTTATTCCAGAACTGTGGCATATGGGTATGTCACGGCAAGAGTGCAAGCGTCAAAAGTAAAGTGGTTATAATTTTAACTCAATAAAGAAACCGCCTTCTGCAGAGTTCTGTTTAACAGTGGTGAATTTTGTTACACTAAGTGACATTTGGTTCTTTGACAATGACGACCATGGCTGTACATTGTGATTGGTTTCAAACACTAATTCGCACTTTATATTCATTGATCCCTGCTAGGAAATGCTGTTGAGCACAAATAATATATATATATATATATATATATATATATATATATATATAAAGAAAACTTCAGTGGGTCCGGCATGTATAAGAAGCGGGTACACGCACGAAAAAGGAATGCTTTATGCCCAACGTTTCAGCCGTGGCACGGCCAAAACGTTGGGCATAAAAGTATTGCTTTTTCGTGCGTGTACCCGCTTCTTTCTATATATATATATATATATATATATATATATATATATATATATATATATATATATATATATATAAACAGGTCCGGGGACGTCCTCGGGCCATAAATGCACACGTTAGTTGCGGTGGTTTAAAAAGCATAGTCGCAAACAGGTGAAACTTCCTTACTGTCCTCCTCCAACGGAGGTGGGAGGTGGCAGCTGGACTGCCATGGGGAGACAATCATCTCTCTCTCTCTCTCCTTCTTTCCTTTAAAATATTTTATAGACAACTGCCTCTCCGAGCTGACGCCCGTGGTTCATTATCCCCGTTGTAACCACGATGAGAGCTCCTTCAAAAAGAGTGGTGGCAAGGTAATTCGTACAGGCCACCTTGAGAAGAAACTTCTGGCATATCTGTATAAGAGGCGCACACTGACTGGAGGCAACCACGAACGTCAGTGGGAGAGCAAAGTGCAAAAGGGAACCTTTCTTTCAGACAATCTGATCATGTTTTGATCTTTGAGAACTACTAATTTCTGTTTTTATACACAGATTCTTATCATTCTTCTTGCATTCATCTCAGTATTCAATACTACACGCACTCCAGTGCTCAGAAGGCAGTTGAATGAGTGTTTGAAAACACCACCCATACGTGTAATGGCCAGCCGCACCCCACAGGCGAATTGCACCGGTAGCTGTGTCGCTTCGACTGGAGAGCGTGGCTTTCGAAAGGTTGAAGGTCATCACAATTCTGTATCAGCAACTGCTCAAAGGAAGTGTCGACCAGCCACAATCTCTCGATGGCAGCTTATAACCACCGACCCTTTGCGCAGAGCGCTCATGCCAACTCGGGATTGTATAAACATATTCAGCTGCAATAGCAACGCTTGAGCAACAATGGAAACGAAGTGGCATAATGAACATTAACAGCTTTGTGCATTCACTTTGACACACAAGAAGCAAATCACGGTAGAATTATTTGTTCACTCGCACTTGAAGTGCGCATATTTTCGCGATGGAACAAGCTGAAACATTGACGTAAGCACAGGGTAAAAAACAAACTATACCGAAAGCATGTTCGCGGTGTTGGCAAAAGTCTCCTGTCCTACCTCACGTTTGAATTAAATGTGAAACTATATAGCTGAGATACCGGAACGTTGCCGTTGCAAAACAGCGGCAGATCATTTTCGAAGAGAGTTCGTGTTTCACTGTTTCGTGCTCGCCTGCGGCCCATGCGTGCCGCAGCTGGATGAACTAAGCAGAAATGGTGATGTGACGCTTTTATTATAAGCTAATGCCCAAAGGAAAGTTCCTAGCGCTTTGAAGACAGCTGCGTCATGTCTTTGCATGCCTGAAGTCGGTGATGTGAGCTACACAAACAGTCTACAGCTGCATGATTGAATTTTCTACTCCAAGCGCTGACATTTTAACGGGCCGAAGTCAAGATGCCTGCCGAAGCTTGCGGCGAACGTGACCGAACTACCCGATCTGTACTTGCGGAATGGTCGCGCAAGCGCGTGTGGAAGCGGGAACACCGAGGATGCGTTTCAAAGCGAGAATTATCTGGGCTGGGTTAAATTTTTGTTGTGGAATGCACTCCGACTCTCTCTATCTCTTTTTTTTTTGACATGCGTTAAGTTGTATTTTAGCCAACCTGACCCTGCCACAACATTGATCGCATTCTCAATATTCGCAGTGTCTAATGATTCGTAAGTATGAATAGCAGGTATATGAAAGTCTAATCGAATTATTCGAGCATGTACTATTCGATTCGGATTCGAAACTCGAATATTTGCACACCTCTAGTATCTATGTTTGCACGTGAGATCTATGCCTGGAAGCGAGCCAGCTGTATTTTCATCCATTTTAGCTTTCCTTTTCCTTATCTTTCACGCACTCCTACTGCAAGGAAGACAATTTTCCCTATGCACCCTTTGGCCTCATTAACAATTTCATGTGGTTGCGACAAAAATCAGCCTCCTTAGTACTCCTCATTCAACACTCTCTCAGCAGTGGTAAGTGTGTTCGAGTAGCGCACACAGATTTCTTGGTCAGTTGCCTGCTTTTTAAGGGGCACAGACACCAAAATTTTACTACTGAGATAGCCTGCGGGATCAATTTTGTGGACATGCACAAGTCATCTACCAAATATCAGCAGCGAACACAGCTCGGAGGGCAGTTTAAGTGAATATTAAAGTTTCTGTGCACAATCGACCGCCACACACTGCACACTGTGACAATGACATCACCAAATGTGACCTGAAGAAGACCCTTCGGGGACTTCTGCGACATCACCATGGCAGCCGAGCTACAAGCACTGCAGCTAGCATTGATGACGTCACGGCCACCACTGCCTGTTTGCCACACTGTGTTAGTAGACTCTCAGCCACGATACCAGGCCTCAAGAAAATTGGTGCCACCCCACGATGATGACTGCAACGATAACAACACATGGGACGTGTAAATGGCTAGCTTTTAACAGAGAGAAAACTTGATAAAATAACAGGTCTGGCAAATGGAGAAAGAAAACAAGCACACACTGCAGGCTGTTCGGAAGTGTGTCACAGTTGTGTGCTCATGTGGTTGATTTTTAAAAAAAAACCATTGCAAACGCTAGGTGGCACCAGTTGCACACAGGGGCTTGTTTTTGGAGCACTCCCAAACCTAAACTAGTCAGTAAGAAACAGGCCGTCAATAATTAGCTGTCATGCACTGGAACAACTGATGTGCCGTATTATGTCCCCCAGCTACATATTGCAGCAAAAAAAACATCAAACGAAAAATTTTTTTTGTGTCAGTGACCCTGGTCTCTGCAATGTTTGAACTGCCTTCTGTAGTAATGGAATGTGTGTAGTATTGAATACCGAGAAAAAAAAAAGGGAGACTATTGGTGTACAAGAACCGAAGATAATTATCTAGACATTCAGAACCTGAGCAGACGGCAAGAGAAAACACTTGTTTTCACATTTTGCTCTTTCAGAGCCATCACCGGTTGTTTTGAATCATCATACACTCCTTATATAGAGATATACCAGAAACCTCGCCTCACAGTGGTCTTCACAAACCTTTGCACAGCGCAACGAGAACTGTTTTGCAATTGTCTTTTTAACATGATAGTACACCGCAACAGAATTCCTTTCATGTGTGATAACATGAAAAGGGTGTTTTTCTGCTTTTTTCGGTGCACTGTGGTGTAGCCTAGCTGGGACAGTACAAATGCTACTTGGGACTTTGCGCATGTCAAGCCATTACAAATGCACAGCAAATGATCTCACTTCCAATAAGAATTCCAGTTTTGTGTCATTGTAACCAGAGTAAATGGCAGTTTCACCACATAATAAAGTTAAAAATACTTTCTTTTCAATGTTCTTACTTCCGCCATAATGTTGCCACGTTCCACGGTGTTATAAACGAAGCGATGAAAATGACATGCTGAATGCGTGTTACATGGCCTCTCTGAAGTTCATCTACAATGTGATGACATGAGGTAGAAGGATATTCCACACCTTCCACAACACTTACACGGTTAAATAAATTGTCAACACATACACATACATTCGGTACTGGACAGCACATATGGTATCGCAATGCACTGTCAAACCGTGACTAAGGCTGGCTAACACCCCCAAGGTGAAATCTTGCACGCACACATAAATGCGTATCACCGTGGGTGTGAGAACAGCTGCTGCCATAGCACAGTTGCTAGTAGAACCCATCGTCAAGCTTTTGCCATCCTGTTACATATATTAAACTGTTGTTACGACAGCTGTAGTCTCTACTGCAGCCAGAAGCGTCAAGTTAAGTCATGTCATATGACAAACAACTGCCTCTCCCACTGAAAAGTCATGCTGCTTTCAACAGAACTAGTTATTCTTTGAACAGCAAGGATAACATATCACTGCCCTAGAGATATAACGCTGCACTCACAATCTCAAGGACACTCTCACTTATCTGTGCACCCCTAGCAACAGAAAAGCACCCTTGCTGAACATGATCTGAATATTACCAATAGATGGGGTATTACAATGCCCGACTCTCATATCATACAGCTTTGTACAGTGCACAAAGCTGTTTCGCACTCACAGAGACTGCACACATAGGCCTATGAGTTACAAAAATGTAGTCATATCATACTTGTGCCACATGGACACAGGAAATGCCATTAACCTCTAATGCCTCAAGATTTAACAGCATTTGCAACATGCCATACTAGAGAACATAATGTAATTTGCCTTAATGTATTCCACTACTTAAAGGGACCGATAACCAATTCTTAAGGCACCTAAGGTACCTGTTCTCTTTATTTCAAGAGAAAGCTTACCAGTCAGAGTGTTCCATCATGCAATGGTAATGAAGGAAATGCTTTGAAACGTTCTTTATCAGATTTTTTTTGCCTATGGAGTCTTATACGCAACACATGCCGCAAACGGTGGCTGATAGCTGTCGGGTGTGTTTGTGCCAGGTTCTGCCACAACAGAGCGCATGTGCATGTGCGCCACGGTTAAAAGCAGGTTTTCAGTTGCCGTGAAGGCAGTGCCGCTTTCCAATGTCAATTCCTTTGACTACATAGAAGAAAGCAAATAATAATGTGGAGGCACATTTTGATGTACTGACTGCAATTTTAAGCCAGAGTTATGGTCGTATGAACAGCAGGAGGAGACGCATAGCAATTTAAAGACTCTAGAACGTAGTACCAAGGCTTCACCACCAGGCTACGGCGCGTTTCAGCTGCCAGGATTTCAGTTGTCGGTCCCTTTAATGAATTCAGAAGAGCACATCCAACTACAGAATGTGTACTCTCAATGCTGAAGCTCGCACAGTGCACTATTGTTGTTATGTTGTTATGTGGGGTTTAACGTCCCAAAACCAGCTCTGATTATGAGAGACACCGTAGTGGAGGGCTCCGGAAATTTTGACCACCTGGGGTTCTTTAATGTGCACTGACATTGCACCCAGCACACGGGCCTCAACATTTCGCCTCCATCGAAATGCAGTCGCCGCAGCCGGGATTCGATCCCGCGACCCTCGGATCAGCGCACAGTGCACTAAAAAATATGCTATACGTGACTTAAAGCTCTCATGTTATTACACAGGTCCACTTGGTGAAATTCAATTAAACACTGAAATGGCTTCAAAATGACAAATGTCAAGTTGCTTTTGGGCTTCTTATTCAATATGCAATGGCCAAAGTTGCTATGGTGCATTGCAGCATCACAAACGACAGCAACAAACAAAGTTAGTCATGCCGTACTGTGTTTATTTCTACATTTCACTAGCCTTGAAAGCACACTGGAGTTGTAAAAAATTCATGGTTGTTATCTAATACTACCCCAAAATTGCATACTTCACATGGCATCGTTACAAACATCATCGGCTCAAATGCTATTAAATCTAGATGTGTGGCAGCTTTGTTGAAAAAAGAAAAAGGCACTTGGGACCTTAAGGCCTTCGCTAACGAATGTCATTTCTTGTGCCCATGTGGCAAAAAGGATGACAAGGCTCTGTTCAAAAGTTATGCTGCCACGCATTGTGGCCATGGGCATCTTCATTTCTTTGCATACATTGGCAATTACTTCAAGCACACGTGCACAATAGGGGTTGGCAAGTGGTACAACGCCACTTACGTAGTGAGGCAAAGGAAGCAACATGCAGCTGTCTTGCTAGAGTGCAATTTCTTTGTATGCTCCCAGAGCTTCATAAGAAATAAACTTAAATCAATTTCTTCACAAATGCATGCCAATCTGAACAAGTGATACATCAAGGACACAAACTATAAAAGCAAGTTCTCAGACACTTGACCGGAAGTACTAAGGAACTTGCAATGAAAGGGGCACACACAGAATAAAGAAAATGAGGAAGCAAAATTACATATACCAAATTCTGGGGGTCTATGTGACAGAACCCCGAAATAATCACGATTTCCAAGTCGTAGCATCCACAGTTGCTAAGACTTGAAAAGAAGCTAATTGGTTGTGGCAGTGAATACTTAACTGTGCAAAAAGGTGCACCGAACTGGTATGCGACTTGTAAAACAGCCATACGAGCCGCATGCTTAGTTAGTCCATCTTTATGCTTTATATATATATATATATACAGAGAGAGAGAGAGAACAGGGAGAGATTAACGCACCACGCAGTACAATGATAGTGGATTTCAACTTTAGTGATGCCAACCGAGCAGTCGTGGTGAAGTCATTATTTGGCAAATTGGACCATTAGAATTTCCCCACACAAGGTACTTCTGCCAAAAGCATTGACTCCAGTGCTTGTCGAACGGGTCTAACAGTGCGGCTGGACCTTGTGAGGAGGTGCCGGGCCCCCCTTTAGGCCCTGGTTCAGCATCGCCATGACAAGGCATTGTCTATTCATGTGATGCAACATAGCCGTAATTTTATAGTCTTTGACCATTACGTATCAAAACAATGATTTACGAGCGATGCCGGTTGCACTGCTGAATGATCCCAAGCAAACAACCCTTTGCCACATAAAAACAGTTGTGAAACTCCCTTTAACCAATGAAAAAGTGACAGTCAGGTTTTAATGTGTTAAGGACTTTTTTTTTTACTGAGCCATCGTGCCTAAAGAAAACATTTTCTCTTAGTTGTGTAAAACTGTCATACTGATATAGACACCAACACGTTCAGTAATTTCCTTTGTGCTGCATTTAAAAAGTTATGTTTGTCATATCAAAATATTCACCCACAGGTAAATGTGTTAGCATGTTACAGTACTATGGGAGCATGCAGTGTGGATAAACATGTGCAAGGAGTGGCTCCAAGCCCTCTACAACTCGTCTGGCAACACACGGCCAGCCTAGGAAGTGACAGTTATCTAATGAGACAGTTTTAAGTATCGTGAGGCTTTATCACTGAGTACACACAAGGAACTGCTGCGTTTCTTCACATTTTTCTTTTCTGATAAAGGCATTCCCATTTTAGAGGCCACCTGATTCCCAGTTATCAGGAGCTGTATGCAACATTACAGGCCAAACGCAGGAAGATTTTGAACTGCAGACAGTGTGGTTAAAGGGAAGTTTATCTGTAAAATATGATGTGCTTGAACATAAATAAGTGGATACACCACAAAAGGCTAGTGAAAACATGCAATTTCAACACTGAAACTGCAAAAAGAAAAAAGAAAAAGGTCACTTCACTGCTCACTGAAAATTGTTAAGAAGCAGTGTGGCTTTTAAGCATCACCTCCCATATAAAGTAGCGCCAACAAAGGAACGAATATTCAAGAAACCGTGGTCTTAGACTTTCACTGTACAAACTCACACCAAGTGGATTGTTGCATGGCCTTTACAACAGCCCATCACAAAGCTGCCTTATGCTTCAATGATTAGCACTAGTACCAACCTATACCAACACTCAACTCTGTACTCTCATTACACAATGACCCTTCCTTAAAAGAGCTTTGCTTACGTTAAGTTGTATTGGCTCCCTTTCTTTTGTAATCACAATTTGCAAGTGATACGTAATTCCGCAGCTAACTCTCTCTTCATGCTCACTTATCTAAAATCCAGTCCAGTGTGGCTCCATATTATGTCACCTAATAAATGTCTAGAATCTGAACAGGGCTTTTTAATAGCTTAGCCCCAGATTTGTACATTTAGGAAATACAAAAAAGCATGAGACATTCAAAGCCCATTTTTTTAATCGTTTGCCATCTGATTCAAAGTCCTCGCTACCTATAATGCATTGACATTCTGAAAATGACGACAGTTTGGTCAAGAATAACAACCTTCCACCAGAACAGCTTCGCCACTTTGGCCACAAGTGGCGACAATAGGCTGTGAAACTGAATCACACGAGGGCTTCCAGAAAGCAAATTGTATCTTCCTATGCTTATCAGCATACCACAGTATGCCGACAGTGCTCCTCTAATTAAAGCAGTCACACTATCACAGACGAACATCAATTTCAATTCGCCCACACGTTCACACCAGCAACAATTAAGATCAATCCATGGCTATCTATTATGCCACATTTCACTAGCATCTGAATTCGATAGCAAAAATGAGAGCCATATATTCAAGCTTCATCGACTCCACCTCCCCTGTTTTTTCATGTGGCCTTCTCCAACTTCTACTGAGCCTCGACGGCTCGCAAAACGATACATGCGGCCCGAAGATAACAAGTGGCCGCCGGCACTGAGGTACTATGTGCGATCGGGTCGAACCGGGACCAACAGAGTGGTGTTGGTCTCGGTTGGAAGCCCATGCACAGCAGTGTGAAAGCTGAAAGTATTCTCAACAGAAACCGGTAAATCAATGATGCAGAATAGAAGCCGATCGCAACCTGTCGAACCCCGCAAATTCCTGCGAAACGTGACGTCTAGAACCAAATCGGAATACTTTACGGCCATTCACTCGCGCACGGTGCACTGTTCTTTTTTTTTTTTCCCCATTTCAGCAGCAACCAGCTGGCTCACAGCATAACTTGGTTTGAAAGCGCGATCCGTACGTATCCCAATCAAGCGCAAGGCTCCCACAGTATAGGGCCGACACACTGACTTGATCGCGGTGCTTGTGACGAACGCTGGGCTGTAAATGGCCAGCCGCAGAAAAAGCAATCTAACTTAGGAAAAAAAAAAACGTTTCTTTTCAGCCCACAACGGGTAGGGTCAAGTCAGATTAACACGATCCGCAACGCGTTCACCCAACCCAAACTGGACAGGCGCAACGACTAACAGGTAATTCGCGCAGCGATCGGACACGTAAGCATGGGCTTCTAGCGTCAACATATACGATGTCCTAACAGCGACAAAAGAGAGAAACAAAGCGATGTACCTCAGCTGGTAGCACAAAGGAGGTTGCCTGAAGGTATCCCGGACTCCCAATGAGAGGTAGAGGGGGGGAGTCTGGTCGGCTGCGCCGATACCTCTCGGGCCTCGTCAGCGGCGCTCAGATGTTTGAATACGCCATGCACGAGATCCCAGAATGTTCTAAATGCCTCCCTGAGCGTGCAAGGGCTGCGCACGAGCCACGAGAGTGCACGGTTACCTCTTCGCTCGTGTCACGAGAGCCAGAAAAAAATCTTGCTGCTCCACTGTCGCAGCTGGTTAGCTCCACCACCAACCACAACACCAACCTCGTATGCCAATGTGGCCTGCTGCGCTTTACGCTGCTACGCTAAGCCAAAAAATGTGCCAAACCAGTCGCTTCTGCTGGTACAGTGAATTTCTTGGCTAACGTGTCTTTGCGGACCAAACTGTCTGTCGCTTTAATTGTCCGAAAGCTACCCTCGGAATTTTTCTTTTACGTTCCAAAAAGAGTTGCAGACGACCATCACGAAGTAGCAGACGACCATCACGAAGTTTGACTCGCTTCGGTGCTGGCGGACGGTCATATTTTTCCTTCCAAACTAATATTATTGGTGAATCGGACAGCCGTGGGCTGATGCAAACGAAACCCGTGGTTGCAACTTCGCCATTAACTCACCAAAATATAATAATGATAGTAAGTAAATGAGGTGGAATGCGCTTATGCCTCATCGACAGATTTGACCGTTCGCTGCTGGTAGATTTGTTTTCTTTTTAGTCGGCCTGTTGATCATAGCTTCGGATGGCCAATGGATACACCTGGAAACGCGTAGCATATCGCGCAGTATTTTCAAAATTACCACGCCAGTTCTTCGGCGTGGAAGAGGCAAGCAGCCGCAAGAACTCGTGGGCATTCATGCGAAAAAAGCGCTGTTCACAGGGGTTCATTCGATTCGAGCACGACCTTCCGTATAAATAAATTTATAAAAAGGGTCGTAGATTTGCGTGTACCGGCCACCGCAGCGGTGGACAAGCTGGTGACGACTTCACCGCGTATGAAGAACTAGTAATGAAAGAAGAAAAGGAAAAAAATCGAAGATGCGTGAACGCACAGGGCTCTCGTATGCCTTCCTTGTGCGCGCTCATGTTATGCATGCAGATCGATATATTATCTAGTGCAGAATTTTCACAGAAATTTTGTTGCTTATGAAGGTGTTCCCGAGAGGCTTTAGAGCTAGTCAGATAATTGTTTGTGCATCGGAGTGATTTTCATGCAGCTTCTTTTTTACTTGTTGAATAAAAACAACCACGGTTGCTTGCGAGACAATAACATTTTCTCATGATCTCCAGGGAGAAACAATTATACCGACCATTTATAGAAGTGGCCTGCTGGCATGGGTTTGACTTGGATCTGTGCACGATTACTGATGCCAACAGATAATAATTAAGATTGGGTTATGGACGTATAATATTCTCTTAATTAATGAAGTACGTATCTCATGACATTCATTTTTACTCGTCATAGTTAGTCACAGTAATAAGTAGTGCATAGTTAATTTAGTTATAGTCAGATGCTTTTACTATGGTGCCTTATTCTTAATCATTTGTAATTTTTCCTGCGTCATTTATAATTTTCCTTAGTCGTTTTTTATTTTGTTGAGTCGTTCATTCCTAATTTTTTTCACTGTCATCCTCAGTTCTGCTGTGCTGTTGTCGGTATAGCTGAGTCAGTCTTATCCATCTTTATTTTCCGAGGTCATTTTTCACTATTTTCACTTTCTCCGATTTATCATGGTCGTTTTCTAAATCAGTGACCATTAGTCAGTCACTACAGATGAGTCGTCGTTAGTTATTCTCAACTTTACTGATTCATTCCTCATCACATTCATTTTTACTCGTCATTGTTAGTCACAGTAATTAGAATTACATAGTTAATTTAGTTATAGTCAGTGCTTTTACTATACTACTAGTAACACACTAGACCTCTTGCTACTCCTATTATCCCCTTCTACACACTTTACACACCTGCCAGAAGTCGAAGCTCCACATAGACTATCGATGCATTAAAAGTGAAAATTGAGCAAGTTGTCGTATGGGTTCATCATTGGTCGGTGCAGCACTCATGCGGCGAGGACAAAGAAACAAGAACTTGGCTGTTTTGCGATGTTAAGCGCCACATATATATATGTATGTTTTCGTAATAAAAATTTTGCAGCAAGTCAGTGCCTGTCTGTGCTTCTTATTTCTTAATCCTCCTCCCGTAATCGCTGCACCAACAATGAGACTATCAACGCCTGTTAGCTAGCAACAATAAAACATCTCCATGGCAAGCATTTCCATAAGAAACACAAATTAAGATTATGAAGCTGAAGAGTCTATTGCAGGCAAATTCCGCACACCAGCAATCTTCATTACAACACACAGGGCAATGCCATCAAACGAAAAGAATAACACACAAGACGACACACACTGATGAGCGAAGTAGGCAAGGGTGTCGCAATCTCATGAACTCACAATAAGCTTCAAGTATACACAGTTGTTTAAAGGGGCCCAGAAACGCATTTTACACATATTGCTTTTATTGCACCTTTGCTTTGTGTGGGACTTGATGATGACCGACACACCAGTGAAAGCAGTGATATTTAACCGTATTATATTTTAATTTGTACCTGAAATTGGTTTCCGCACTGACTGCAGCGCATACATCAACAGTTCCTCCGAGCGGATATGACATCACCATGCTGGCTTTGCTGCAGGTTCTGATTGGCCGGGAGCAGTAAGGTATAAAAATTTGCATCACACACGCTTACGATGCATCGAATATAAGAAATTTCAAATTGAGAATGTGTTTTATGCTCGCTAAAGGTACTAAAAGGTACAAATTTATGCAATACAATTTCATTTTGCTTGTAATTGGCACAAGGATTGCTGTGCGGCCCATGTGGTTGTTGTGGTAGAAATGCCGCAGAGGGCAGTACGGTTCCTGTTCTGCAAGATGTAAGCCGCGCTTCGATTGGAAGCAACGTGCACGTCTCAGGATGCTGATACCTGTCGTCTGCTGTTATTTTGAATTTGTAAGTTGAATAATTTGCGTATGCCTGCATCGATCTCAAAAATTCATTTTGCATTTACCTCAGAACAATACAAAGAACTTATTTCAATGCAAAACTCGGCGAGTAAAATATGGTGTCAGGGCCCCTTTAAGTACAAAGAAATACACAGTTTCTCATAGAGTACAGTATATTTGGTCAGAATGAAGTCCTCAAGACTGGTGTTACGACTCCACTTATTTCCAGCCGTGGTGTCATTTTTTTCTTTCAGGGATAGTGAACAGCATGAGGCCATTTTCACACCAGCTGGTGCACTGAAACAAGCAGCACCCAGGCATAAATAAAGCCACATAAAAAATCAGACTTTCAAAGATCAAAGCATACCCTGCATATCACTGCAACAGGCTGACGGGGCTTGCTAATGGCACTGGCCAAAAAATGAAAACACAAGCAAAGTATCATTGCACGCGCGTTTCCCAGGCAACAAACTGAGGGGGGCCAATTATTACGCAGAAAAGTGCCAAGTCAAGAGGCGGGAGTGGAGGGCACACGAGGCTCTCTGGCGCAGCAGCTGAGGCAAAAGAAAGTTGGTACTTTCCAAAAACGTAAAGGGGCTTTACTTCACACCAGTGTGCATGCGAATACCCTCCACAACAGTGTCTGCTTCAATCACATGATCCACTCTTGTGTAACGGGATTATCCGAAGCAAGGGACAGACTATATACATTGAGCAGCTCCGCTGTTCAAAACACAGGACATGGACAGAGCTCCTGCGGCATTGTTGACCTGCTTGGTGTCACGCAAGAGGGAACAGACAACCCACTCTTGCCCGCTGCCAACTGCTACACAGTGTTGGCTATACAAAGCCCAATATGTGGCATTTCCACTCCTTAATGCTGGTGGTGTTGCGTCTGCATGCTGCTTGGTGTCATGCTGACAAGTAGGCCAATATTGAAGGCCAGGTAAGACTGATGCAGGAAACTTCAGGCCCAGCCACTGAGTGTTCTTCAAGCGCTCCAAATTTGTTCTTGGAGAATGGCCAGACTGCTTATACTCCAGAGAAAGAAGCTGTCCGACATGAGTGCCAGCGAGAGCTTGCGAAGAAATAGGCCCGCCATTGCAGAGCCTGCCGAAAAGTCTGCACAAAAGGGCACGACATTAAATGTCTTCATTGAGAGGCTAACCCTGCAGCGTATGCAAGAGAGGTCAAAGTTCAGCGCCAAACTATGGAAGCCGACCCAAAGATGTGAGGAAGAAAGGCCAAAGCTCAGCACCAACATATGGAAGCCAATCCAGAGCAGAGAGCAAGAAAGGTCACCGATGGAAGCCAACCCAAAGCTGTGAGCAAGAAAGGCGAAAGCTCAGCACCAACATATGGAAGCCAATCCAGAGCAGAGAGCAAGGAAGATTACCGATGGAAGCCAACCCAAAGCTGTGAGCAAGAAAGGCCAAAGCTCAGCACCAACATATGGAAGCCAATCCAGAGCAGAGAGCAAGAAAGGTCACCGATGGAAGCTGACCCAAAGCTGTGAGCAAGAAAGGCGAAAGCTCAGCACCAACACATGGAAGCCAATCCAGAGCAGAGAGCAAGAAAGATTACCGATGGAAGCCAACCCAAAGCTGTGAGCAAGAAAGGCCAAAGCTCAGCACCAACATATGGAAGCCAATCCAGAGCAGAGAGCAAGAAAGGTCACCGATGGAAGCTGACCCAAAGCTGTGAGCAAGAAAGGCGAAAGCTCAGCACCAACACATGGAAGCCAATCCAGAGCAGAGAGCAAGGAAGATTACCGATGGAAGCCAACCCAAAGCTGTGAGCAAGAAAGGCCAAAGCTCAGCACCAACATATGGAAGCCAATCCAGAGCAGAGAGCAAGAAAGGTCACCGATGGAAGCTGACCCAAAGCTGTGAGCAAGAAAGGCGAAAGCTCAGCACCAACACATGGAAGCCAATCCAGAGCAGAGAGCAAGGAAGATTACCGATGGAAGCCAACCCAAAGCTGTGAGCAAGAAAGGCCAAAGCTCAGCACCAACATATGGAAGCCAATCCAGAGCAGAGAGCAAGAAAGGTCACCGATGGAAGCTGACCCAAAGCTGTGAGCAAGAAAGGCGAAAGCTCAGCACCAACACATGGAAGCCAATCCAGAGCAGAGAGCAAGGAAAGATTACCGATGGAAGCCAACCCAAAGCTGTGAGCAAGAAAGGCCAAAGCTCAGCACCAACATATGGAAGCCAATCCAGAGCAGAGAGCAAGAAAGGTCACCGATGGAAGCTGACCCAAAGCTGTGAGCAAGAAAGGCGAAAGCTCAGCACCAACATATGGAAGCCAATCCAGAGCAGAGAGCAAGGAAGATTACCGATGGAAGCCAACCCAAAGCTGTGAGCAAGAAAGGCCAAAGCTCAGCACCAACATATGGAAGCCAATCCAGAGCAGAGAGCAAGAAAGGTCACCGATGGAAGCTGACCCAAAGCTGTGAGCAAGAAAGGCGAAAGCTCAGCACCAACACATGGAAGCCAATCCAGAGCAGAGAGCAAGAAAGATACCGATGGAAGCCAACCCAAAGCTGTGAGCAAGAAAGGCCAAAGCTCAGCACCAACATATGGAAGCCAATCCAGAGCAGAGAGCAAGAAAGGTCACGATGGAAGCTGACCCAAAGCTGTGAGCAAGAAAGGCGAAAGCTCAGCACCAACACATGGAAGCCAATCCAGAGCAGAGAGCAAGAAAGATTACCGATGGAAGCCAACCCAAAGCTGTGAGCAAGAAAGGCCAAAGCTCAGCACCAACATATGGAAGCCAATCCAGAGCAGAGAGCAAGAAAGGTCACCGATGGAAGCTGACCCAAAGCTGTGAGCAAGAAAGGCGAAAGCTCAGCACCAACACATGGAAGCCAATCCAGAGCAGAGAGCAAGAAAGCCAAAGTTCAGTATTAATGGATGGAAGCCGATCCACAGCTGTGAGCGAGAAAGGCCAAGGCTCATCACCAAATGAGGAAACCTGACCCAGAGCTGCAAGCAAGAAAGGCTGAAGCCTGGCATCAACGGATAGAAGCCGATCCAGAGCTGTGAGCAAGAAGGCCAAAACTCATCGGCGATGATGGGAAGCCAACCCAGAGCTGTGAGAAATAAAGGCCAAAGCGCATTGTCTATGAATGGAAGCTGACCCAGAGTTGCATGTGACAGAAGCTGAGGCTCAGTGCCGATTGAGGAAAGCCGAGCCAGAGCTGTGAGTGGGAGAGGTTGAAGCTCAGTGCCCCAAGAGAGGAAAGCAAAAATTATAAAACGCGGCTTCGCTACCTAAACGGTTTTCACAGAGTAGAGCTAGCCATAGTTTTTCGCATACAAAGCACCACATGCAACAAAAATGAGAAGGGGAGGGGGGAACAACACGGGACTTGACAGTGCCAAAAGAAGTATCGTTGATTACACAAGATATATATGGGCTTCAAAGGATAATACAACTTGCAGTTGTCGCTGCTGCTAATATATTTGTTAGTTACAGCTCACATTTAGCTGCAACTAACAAAGGCCTACGATAGACCCTTTTCATAAATACGGCACCTGGTGGTGGGCTTTTCGTCAGTTTCGCTTTGCAAGGCATTTTGGGTTCGCAAGCGGCCATCATGAAGGCTTCCCTTGGCGCGAGTGTGTTGGCATTCCCGTGTGATCCGCCGAAATCTCATCGTCTGTATTTGCGAACGTGCTTTTCGTGCAATGTGTTCGTGCCTCCCAAGCGCTTCTCCTCTACAGTGAATGGTATTTTGTGCCCATTAACGCGATGGTCGGGCAGAGTAGCTCGGTCGCAGGACGATGATGAACCTGCAAGTGTGTGTCGTCAACATCTGCGGCAGCGTGCACCATCGACACCTGGCACCACCGGAACGATAATAAGGGCTCGCCGCATTTTGGCGACATTTGCGTCGCGACATCAAGTTTTCGTGCTTCCTAGAAACAAGAAAGGCGAGTCGCTACCGTTCTGCGCGTGCACATAAACATGCTGGCGGTGCTATGCATACGCGGCGACGTTTGTGTTCGTACCGTTTACGGATGCTTTTTTTTTTTTTTCTCTCCTGCAGGGAAAACCGAGGAGGCACCATCCTGTTTCAAGGGTCGTCGTTCGCTGCCGCAGCAGGAAAGAAGTGTTTTTGAATAAAGTTTGTTGTTAGTCATCCCGGGCCCCTACAAACGGCATGAATCACTGTCCGCCTATATCTGGCAAAAAGCTTATACAACGTGACCGAAGGTAAAAAAGAAAAATCGACGTGAGAATTTGCCGAATAAGGCTTGGCTTAACCTAGTGACGAACTCTGCAAGGGCATTTGCCGAAAATGTCTGCGTAATCGCTTTTCTGACACGATTGTCAACCTTAAATGTATGCACCGATAGCTGTGCTGTTATTGATGATACTGTTCATGGCTGCGGTCACCGCGTAAAAAATGCACGCACCGTTTTTTTTTGTTTTTTTGTTTTTTTTTTCTGCGTCTGATATTTGCAGTCGCTCTTGGCTCAGGCAGCCCTGGTGAACTTTCAGGCTCGCGCGCGCATCGCAGTCCACCGCTTGTTGGGAAAAAAAAAAAGAAACCTTAGCTTGTCGCAATGAAACTTTCCTATGTGCAGCGCGTTTACGAATGAGAGCCCATCAGCGTCTGTTCTTAGGTTTTTATAACTCGGAGACGTACCAGGCTAGGCTTTCGTTCATTCTTGTCCGTAAGAAAAAGCCGTCGGCCATCCTCAGAGGTAATGAAAGACGTGCAGAAAGCTTCAGACATTCCGCCCGTTATAATAATAAACAAGACAAGAATCGGTTCACATAATCTGGGCTAGAAGAGATCCGCTTGAAGTGCCACACCACTTTGAGTGACAGCGGTCGTCTGTGGACGTAAACTTGGCCAGTAATCTAAGATTGTAGCCAAACGAATCAGTTTACATATCGTTAATCACAAAGTTATCTTCACGGCCATTACACTATAATGAAAGGGAATACGCGCACCTTTTTCTAACCACGTGTGGTGCGCCACAGCTCCTCTGGTTTCCAATAGACCTGTCCCTGTTGGTCAACAATGTGACGTCACGCAGAGCATCGACATCGCGGCGGACCAGTTTCGCAGTGGTTGGCAAAAAGCTCCGGCGGCTCCAGCAGTTTGCTCGGGCTTTGCACGCGATGGTACTGTCCCTTCCCGAGGTTGCGCGGTGGCGGTTTGTCGAAGAGAAGCTGCAAGTTCGTGGAATGCAGTATCTATACCCCTGCACCATTTCGGAATGGAAGAACGACCTTAAAACCTTGACCAAACGTTCAGCTGTGTGTGTACCTCGCGAGCATGCCTGGCCCGTACAATGCAGAGGCCATGGAGCGTTACTGATCGCTCAAAGCGTACGGCTTAGTGAAAGGCCACGTGCACCTAGTGCTTGTCTCGAACTAGGGCACCAACGCTTTCCGTCGACTGCTGTCATTCGGAAATCCAGAAAAAAAATATATGTTACGATGCGCTGCCTTAATTTTGTTGCGCGTTTGGCACATCCTACAGCGCAAAAGCTAACCACCGTGTCAAAGAGGCCAGGTAACGCGCACAAAAACCAGTACGCACACGGTCCATCCGTACAGCAGCATGGAACCACGCCGAACACTGCGACTTTTGCCAACCAGGCATGGAATGCATGTTTTTCAAAGCGAACACCATCGCGGAGAACCACCACCATGCCTTACGAGCTGCAGGCAGCGTCCACACTGCGCACTGTACTTGCATGGCCGTTTGAGTTGTAGCGCTCATGTGCATTTCCTTCCGTTCTTTCTGCTCAGGAACTAAACTTTTATACGGTCGAAAACAGGCGAGACTGGTACTGCTATCGCGTCCGAAAACACAAACAAAATTTTCCTTTGGAGTGCCAGCCCGACGCAAGTTACAGCGAAGTGAGCGCGAAATGAGAAAATCTGCACAGCATTCGGAACTACCGCTTACTGAAGGAATGCTTCCGTTTCAAAGCGCATTCAAAACGCTCACACTTTTTGCTTTGTGTTTCAACGCTAGTCCTCTTAGCAAACACGTTAGCTACCCACTCCGGGATGCAGAAAATCGAGACGGGGCACCCGAGTTGATAAAATATCCATGCTCACAAATGCTGCGGAAGCACAAATAACAAAACGCCTAGGAGCTCTAGGTAACAGGCTAGCACCTACCAGCGATGAAATGTAATCCAGAAATCCTCTTGCTGTCCGACGGCTGCTGTTTTACACTGCGCACAGCTCGCACCCAGGCTTTCCATCACTGTGTAGTTTGGACTTCGGAAATCGAGGAAAAAAAACAAGGACCCGATGCCACTGCCCTTTATCGCGCGTTTGGCATATCCTCCATCGCAAAAGCTAACCACCATGTCAAAGTGGCCATGTGCACGCGCACAAAACAAACGAGTACGAACTCGGTTCACCCGTACGGCAGCATGCAACCACGCCGAACGCTGCAATGTTTTGCCAACCAGTCCGTTCGCACGTGCGCGCTAGGGTCACGTGGCTGACGTCACGGCCCTTTCGTGACGTACCCCAGGAGAGGTCTATTTACAACCTTTTCACTGTCCTCGTCACGGCATCCTCAACGCTAGCACGTCGGAATGTGGCCCGTTTGGATTATCGTACAACGGGCTCGTACAATAAGGCACCCCAAGAACAAGCAGGAGCAATTCAGTATATCCAGCGGTGCTGAAATGTCACGCACTCGCGCGTCGACATTCGCCGAGGTTCGTGTCGTCTGCTAGGATGCCCTCATCATGACTAAAGTCCCTAGATCGCTTTTCTCGGTAAATCTAGGGACTTAAATCATGACAGCTGGCTGTAGTTCGCGCGTTTGGCGCTAGAGGCGCCCTTTTACGAAAAGGGTCTATAGATGACTACCTGCAGACAACTAGCAAGCATGTATTCACAAGTACATGCATGCAGCAAGTAAACCAGTTCTGTTCAGTTTCAACAGGTTACAGTTAAATTGGCTTGTGTACATTAAGCACACAAATATATACAGCCTCATCATTCACAAAGGCTAATTATCAGTGGCTACCTAGCCATATGCATTCCATATGCATGCCTTTGTCACAAGAGCTCATGGTCTTAAACATGTTCCACATGTATGCCAGGTTTCATACACACAAGGTGGATTGTACACACAGGAGAAAATGAAAACATGCAGCTCGAAGTACAATGATGAATATGCTAAGCAAACATTCCAAAAGAAAGCATTAAGACAATTACAGCAGAGATTTCAGTGGCTGCACTTGACACTCAAAAATTGCATTATGATCTGCAAACTGACCAATGAAATAATGAAGAACTGCTGTAATGGCCCCAAAAGCTACCACCTGGCATGTGCCAAACGACAGTAGGTTTGCAGGACTTAGTAAAAAATACAGTCGAGCCTCGTTAATTCGAACTTCACGGGGATAGAAAATTTGTTCGAATTAACCGGAGTTCGAACTATCGGGGGTCCCATTAATGAGCGATACAACGCGCATTATCAATATTAGAAACGCACGCGCGATAAAGTAGGCGCTATCGGACATTCTTCGGAGTGGAATATGTCACTGTAACCACGCATTTGTGGGAAAACGGCATATGTAAAGGTCAGCACTGCGCGAACGTAAAAGACAGGCGCATCCTTACGCACTACGAAAAGTGACGCGAAGGTAGTACCGCTCGCATTATGACACCCACGCCCCACTTATAGCACGAATACGTGCGCATGAAAGCACCGGCCCCCAACAACATCTGGGCGAATAATGCACTGGGCCCGACCAGACTAGAGTTACTGTATAAGTTCCATATACAGTAACTCTAGACCAGACCACCGCTCGCAGCGCCAATCGTTCCGTGATTCACGGCAGTGCGCCTGTAAGAACACGATAAGCTTAGCGCCGAGGCCACATGGGCGCTTCGAAGGCCTTCGAACCAACGGTCCATCGGCTTAAAAGTCATGTTTGAGCTGCTACACGGGCGGATATTCGATGGCCGTCGAGTCGATAGTCTATCGAGCTCGATAGACTATCGATAGACTATCGACTCGACGGCCATCGAAACCGCCCGCGTAGCATCTCCAACATGACTCGATGGACCGTTGGTTCAAAAGCCTTCGAAGCGCCCATGTGACACCAGTATTATACGTAGCTCGAGCATTAAAATAATCAGTTATCCGCGATTGGGCGCGCCTTTTTTCAACGCGACTCCAACAGTATGGACTGCAGCCAACCCAAGAGCTCCAACGCAGTGGGGCGCAAGCACGGAGGAATTAGACAAAGCTTTCCTACCTCCACGAGCGCAGACTCCGCGTCACTTTCTTAGAGAACCGTTTGACTGCGCACCGGCGCCGTGGCGTCGCCATAGCAACGGACGAGTCGAACTACTGTGAACAAGGGGATTGGGGGGCGTGGGGCTGCTTATCTGCTTTTCACGCGGCGCATCTATGCGCACCATGCGCGAGCGCGCCACGGTGCCACCACAGCACCCTTCGCGAACGGTAGGCCAGTCCAAACCACCACTTTCGTATTTCTCTGTCTTCTTAAAAAAAAGAAAAGAAGTGCGCTGATCGGGAGACGAAAAGGACCGCGCGCCCCACCTCAGGCTTAATTATTTCAACTTCTGACATCATGGCCCATCCCCCAGGGTGGGCACGTGCCAGAATTGAGGGAAACAACAAGCGTATGAGGCTACGAGGCGCGATGCCCGCGGTGGTTTGAGCACGTGGCTACGGGTCTGCGAAGCTGTGGCGGCCAGTGGCGCGTTTACCTTTTGGCTTGGCATGAAAATTAGTCTGTGCGACCGGAAAGTTTTTTTTTTTTCGAATTAATCGTGGGGCGTGTTTCAGGTTCGAATTATCGAGTTTTCCCCCATTCAAATACATGTCACTTTGCCGGGACCAATGGACCAGTTCAAATTACCCGCCGGTTCGAATTATGCGAGTTCGAAATAACGAGGTTCGACAGAATTTGCGGAGGAAGCAATGTCAGAAAAACGTAAATGATCAGTGCACGGTTTTGGACAAAAATATACAGAGGTTATTCACGCACAAACATTCCCGCGGGACTTCTCATATTGACCATTGGAAGGGCAAAATTTCTGTTGGAAGCAATGGCATAAAATTAGGGGTGTGCGAAGACTCAAAATATTGAATTTTCGAATAGCATTTTCTATTTGATTCGATTCGCATGTAACTTTCGCTTTTTATACTGTTCGAATTGGTGATTAAGGGGCAATTAAAGTATGCTCTATGTCTCGTGACTAGTAGCCCAGTCCTGCATGTAGCACGCTTTGCCACATAACATGTGTATTGCGGCGAAGCCAACACTTGTGTACTGCGGCGAAGTTCTACTGCGACAAAGTTAACACTCATGTACCGCGGTGAAGCTTTTGCTTGTGTACTGCAACAGAGTTTGCTCAGTTCTCTGTAGGACTATTCTTCAAGAATTTTCTTTTTCTAAGGATGGCACTGGGGGAGTACACTAGTCATGCAATAACTTTTTTTGCTCATGTTAGTAGCACATTTCTCTGTAATTTGACATGGTATTATTAAAAATTATTTGAACACTGAAAAAATGTTCGATTTGATTTGCACTGGAACATTATTCGCTTCGTACTCAAAATTTTGCTATTCACACAACCCCACATCAAATAAGACATTAAGGGTTTGTATAGTGCCATTTCTTCCAAGGTGTTTGACATGGACTCCCTCTCAAGAACGCTAACATAAATTATGCCTGAATACACCTCACGACTTTTGAGTAAGGTGCCGAAAGAAGTTCTACGGAGGCCCACCGGTCCTTTATTTTGAGTGTTGGCAGGACGTAATAAACCAATGAAATTTAAACAAGAAATTTCAAATTAAAGCAGTTTTCAGATGCAATAACTTCAAATGCCCTTCAGATAATGTAGTTGCAAGGGGTGGTTTACGTGTGCACTGCGCTAAAGTAAGCAAAAGTCTTTTCGTCATCCCTATAGCTTGTTAGTACTTGAACTTTCCATGACTGTATACATACATAAAAAATATTGTTGCATCATCTCCCTCTTTCAAACAAAGACAACCTAAATTCCTTGTTCTGGTCAATTATATCATTAAGAATCACATTTGTGCAGCCCACTGTCACAAACAATGACCAGCAAAGACTGACCAGTCTTTGCTGGTCATTGTTTTCTATAGTACACAACTTCACTGGGCATGGTGTGGGCAACCACTGGTATTTGCAACTCCAGGCTACAGGCCACTAATTTGTAAAGATGCTAAGAAACAGAAAATAAGTTCGCAGTGCAGCTAAAGTTTCAACATAAACAGCTCACAATCAACACTCTTGCCATTACAATTAGATTGCCTGGACACTACATGCTTCTTTATTGCAATAGCAATTTCAGGCTGTACCTGCAAGAAATAGCAATAGGCATGCAAGCTGCAGGTATTTCAGGCAAATATATGATGTGTCAGTCTCGTGAAATTTTCAGCAGCTTTGGTTGATCAATAGTTAGCCTAAAAGCAAAAGTCTGACAGACTTCTTTTATGATCTACACATCAGAACAAGCAGCAATCAACTTGCAAATTGACATTGGACACAGGCACTTCTGAGAGCAGGGTGAGATCCAGTATATGACACCAAAGGCACATAGGTGGACAAATTAAAAACAATGAAAAGGAACCATTAGCATGAGTAAAGCAGAGTTTGAAAGTATGACCTACATAAGCAATAGTTGTGCACTGCCGTCTATTATACGCTTCTGTTCAGCCACATTTACCTTCCTTGCAGCTAAAGGAGTGATTTTATCAGCTTTGACCAAAGGTTATGATTAGGGGTCTCCGAATAGCAATATTTTGGCTCAAGGACAACCTGAAGTGAAATGTCATCAGGGTGCAAAAATTTTGAGGTGAATAGTCCGATCGGGTAGTTATCACATGTCTGAAGGATAATTAACTGTTTAAATTTGCCCTTTGGAAAAGAAATATTTGATGTGGACTCAAAACACACACACACACACAAAACCATCCCAGAGTCATTTCGTAAGATATGATAGGTTCTCACACAAAAAAAGCTACAGCTCGAAAAGGCGTTTTTTTACATATATTGAATAAGCTACGACACATACATTAAACAACTATATAACAGACTGTTCTTTATTAAGTAAAATGTGTGTTCCTTTCAAAGCTAGCAGACAAAAGAGGAGTCAGACAGATACATTCACATGACACTTCTTTTGGTTCGTAGTGAAGTTGCATGCAATAATTCAAATAACTTTAAATGAAAATAGAATATACAGTAGTTGTATAGGAGCCACCGCAGCATGCGCACTATTGCAGTAGTTATGGTGATGGGGCTGCTGACATGAAAGAACCAGCTGCACCGGTCGTATTTTCGATGAAGGCGAATTATGTGCTAGGGGACTGCGTACTGTGCATTATCAGTGCACGCTACATAGAATGAACCCCCGATGGTCTAAATTTCCGAAGCCCTCCACTATGTATACCTGCCTCATAAGAATTTAAAACCTCTCAGCCCGCATAACCATCTTTATGTCTACAGAAAAGAAAAGTAATTGGGGTGCAGGCAACATGCACGTTTCATCACAAAGTGTGGATGTTTCCTGAAAAGGAGGTTTTTGTGACAAAGCATATTGTATATGAATGCTGCAGTGACGCCATACATTTTCAAGCGGGTTACACGCAGAAAAATACGTCTATTCGTTCGTTTCCAATGCATCCAACTATCGGGAGTTTTAAATTCGTGTCGAAAGGAACTTCAGTGCACCATTCACGCAAGGCTCTTACGAATGTTGCCGTGACGGTCGCGCAGACTGCCGTCGGTCAGTTTCCGTGAGTTATAATTGCTAATAGGGTTATGAAAAATTTAATATTACCTGACTCTCCCGGGAGTGTCCGAATTCCCTGTTGGTAGACACCTTACCTAAGTGCCCAGCCGCGGCGCAAGTCTAAACGTAAACGTACAAAGAAGGAAAATTACAAACGACGAGTAGTCAGAAGAGTGGCAGACGGCAGAGTAGGACGGCAGTTTTGACCGTTGTGTTCGCGCCAACACCAAATGTACATCTAGCATAAAGCAGACGGTAACGATAAAGGTGAACACAGGGGCTCCTAAAAGACAATATACTCACCGAAACACGGCCACAAACGTGGAAAATTTTGAACTAAGTTACAACTATTTGAAAGTTCACGCGCTCCCGCCTTGCCGCCAGGTGTTGTGTACTTCGTGACAAAACAAAACAAAAAAGAGCATATGTCAAGTCTTCGTGCTGCATAAAATTATTTTAATGACGCCTTTGATTGATGTCGTGTCACGAAAGGCCAATAAAAGAAATAATTAAACGTCATAGACATCATCACAGCATAGCCGTGAAAATAAGATAAACGGTGTCGAAATTGCTATGTTGACGGCGTGGCTCAGTGGCCGAGTTGGCCGAGTCAGCAATGTGTCGTGTGTGCCGTGGACGTTCCAGTGAGGTGTGCATGCATGTTAGTATTATGTAGCAGCAAGAAAGTGCTGGCCTTGCATCTGCAGTCAGACAACAAGCTCTCACAGGTCGCTCATCGCGGGCAAGCTGCTGCTACGTAAGGAGGACGCCATGGCCGTCGAACAAATTCCCGAAGACGTGGAAGCGGCTGGCGTCGGCGACAAAAGCTCGAGCAGCAACCCCCTCAGTCGCAAGCTAAACAAACTTCTCGAAGCGCGACTGGAAAATGACCGCGAAACGCTCGAAGCCCTACGGTCCCTGTCTGAATTTTTCACGGAGAACAACATCCGCACACGTCGACGCCTGCGAGGCGACCTGGAGAAGCGGAGCCTGGCGATCAACGAGGAATTCGTGCAGTCTTTCAGCGACCTTAAGGCATGTGTCTTTTCTTTTTAAAAGTTTATCATGCTATCACAGCGATTCCGCCGCTATATGAGGGTGCTAAGGATAATAACGCACGTTAACTTAAAGTACAGTGATCATATTCCTCAAACTCCAAAGCGGAACGGTATGGGTGGGACAGACGACACGGTAGATGGCTTAAACAGTAAATTACACTTTTTGTTAGCGCACTTGCACCATGCAGAGTATCTTGTCCTCCGCGGTTCTTCATTTTCGTGGCCAGCGTGCATATTTAACTTATTGCTTGAATGAATCTTCCTCAGCAGTCGTTCCTCAATGCTGATGTGGCGATGTTAGTGCACGTTAAAAACCCCAGGTGGTCAAAATTTCCTGAGCCCTCCGCTATGGCGTCTTTCATAATCGTAGCTGGTTTTTGGGACGTAAAACCCCATAAATCAATCAATCTATGCTGATGTCTCCGTGCTACTGCTCACACGTCGTGTGCACATTTACCTTGAGCAGCAGCAACATTGCAAGTGCGTTCAAATGAAGCTGCGCCTTATATCTCTACAGTCCACATTTTATTCATCAAAGAAAACACCTTTCCTGCTTTTATGCAGGCAAGCTGACAAGCAAATATCGTCTTCTAAACTCTGAGATTGGGACAAATAAAATAATGGACAGCACACCACAATATCTCACATTTGACCCTATGTCACAGTTTAGATGAACAAGTCACAGGGAAGCTGCTCCATGACTGCACATTGACTGGGGATGACATGTTACTCGTCTTCCATGGTTTTGGCCAAAGATGGGACAAAACACTGTCCCCCAAGTAGTCTGTGGTACAGTGGCACCGCGCCCAGAAGACATGTCCCGCCTAAATTGTGACATCTGATCACTTTAACCTAAAGCACCAACACAAAGGACAAAAAAAAAAGACATGACACAATCGGCACTACTTGTTGTCTCATGTGCCCTTTTGCCTGCTTCTTCATGTTCCTGCATTTGCTGCACTATGAGGCGCGTACAGTCTGAATTGCTTGTCTAGTGTGACCAATTGGCCAGTTAGGCTGCAGTCTTCCACAAAAAATAGAGACCGATGCTGCAGTGAGGTAATAAAAGCTCTTGCTGCATGCTAAGTTTATGTGCTACTATACAAACTTAAGCAGGTTACATAGACTGATTCTTTGGGCCAGTTTAGCATAGGTGAAGGTATTTAATAATCTAGTCACCCAAAAGAAATCACTACACCACCTCCGACCGTGTTGGCACACAATGGCGCCTTCCAGAAGCGTCTTTGACAGAATGTTGCTTCTCATTTGATTTCGTCATTCATTCATTTGTTATTAGTCAGGAGTAAAGTGGCACATGGCCACTCCACTGCTGCGCAAACATGCTTGGCATTTAGTTTCAGGTCTCTTGTGTTTCTTCTTTTTCTTTTTTTTTTTAGAATTTTCATGTAATAATGACATCATCCCTTTGTTTCACACAAAAGTCTTGGGTTTTACAGATACATAGAGTGACAGCTGTAACAAAGAGAAGCACTATTACTACAAAAAGCCACAGGGGCACAGATTGTTTTTATGCCTCTGACATCTGAACATTGCTCTTAGTTGCAGAGGAATCTGAACTTGAGTAATGCATCTGTACAAAAGCCTCCCCTTTTCCCTGTGTATGCTCATGTGCATCCTGATTTTGTATGTGCTATACACCTGTTATTTTTATTCAAGAATTGCAAGTTTGTCACCTTGGTGCATTTTTATTGCTGCACTTTTTTTTATTTGTATATGCCTCCATATTGTCTGTTGTTGCCATAGTAATGGCACTATCAGCACACCACAAATAAAACAGGTGACCATCAAGTGCAAACATATTGCATGTGGGCACTCTTAGGTTCCAGCATTGGCAGCAAGGAGAGACGTCGTTGAATGAGTGAAATGGGGGACAGGAAGTCACATAATTTCTGAGTTGAGGGCATGCATTTTGAAATTGTACTTTGAAGCTTTCTCATCTGGATAACTTCAGGCAGCATGCCTGTGTCGCTGCTGTTCTTGTTGCATTTATCTCTGTAAACATCAGTCGAGTGAACCCACTACGGAAACACAGCGGCTTTCAGTTGTGGGGCCATTGAACACACAAGGCATTTACATTGTAGGGGCCCTGAAACACTGACTAGAGTTCAAGGGTCCCTTTAATACAAATGGTATAAGTCAAGGGCATAGCTTTGTATTTCAGAAGGAGAGTGGGCCAGGCCTCCCTCAATGTGTGTTTTGGCATGTGTTTTTATGGGTAATTATATCTGTGTAAAACATTTTATAGAAATTTTGGTGGGGAAGTGAGGTTCTTACCTCCTAAACTGTGTGTGGTTTAAAGGCTTTGAGATATACATAATGAAAGCATGCTGACCGTGGCTCTCACTACCTGAACATTTGCTACGATGTTGGATTGTTGATGGCACAAGTGCATTGACCTTTCTTTAGAGTAAAAATTCCACAAGTTGGTGGAGGGCTCTTAACCATGACAGAGAGACATATTTTGAAAGGAAGCATCAGTGGATTGCACTGGGCACAGAATGAATTGGTGGCAGGCTTCATTTCAGAGAATATCACGAAAAAAGACACAAGTGGAACAGACAGGACCAGAGCTGTCCTGTCTGTTCCTGTCTGTTCCTCTTGTGTGTCATTTTTTTCACTCTTTTTCTTGATATAAAGTCATGTCAACGATCTCAAGTTCACACCCTATTAAAGTTGTGGCAGCTCATTGAAGGTATGACATAATGGGCCACGAAGTCAGCTCTAGAAGCTTTGGACAGCACGGGGAGGCCATGGAAATATACACATTCCTCTTACTTGCTTATAGGATGTTAAATTTTTTTTATGATGATGAAGGCTGAACCTCGTCAGCCTGCCTACACCTGCCATAGGGCAAAGGCACCTCCTCCCATAGTTCTACAATCAACTCAGTCCTGTGTTAATGGTGGCCACATTAGCAATGGACCAATGGAAAGTGATATTATAGGTGTAAAATTAAGAGACAAGAAACAGAGAAGTGGGTCAGGGAACAGATGTGGCATCTTATTAGAAATCAAAGAAGAAATGGGCTTGGGCAAGCCATGTAATAAGTGTAATAATAAGGCAAGATAACCGTTGGTCACTGGAGGCTAACAGACTAAATCCCGAGAGAAGGCAAGCTTGGCAGAGGGTGGCAGAAAATTGGGTGGGCACATTAGATCACAAAGATTTCAGAGCTTAATGTGACTGAACCTCACATGCATTTTAAAAGCAAGTACTATTCATCTAAATACTTGGAAACTTTGTAGCAGAGCCAAGGTGATTTGCTTGTTTTCTGTGTTTACATTTAATTGTGTGAGTAGAACAATAGGCCCTGTCATATATACATACTTCTTAATTTTACTTAATTGAGAACACAAGAAAAATTTGACAACATATGAACAGGGGTGTAAAAATATGGATGCAGTGCTCCCTCTTAACCTGCAAAAAGCCTCACACAAAATTTAGCACATAGAGACCCTGTGGTGAGTGGCTTTCCAGAGCCCTCCACTACGGTGTCTCACATAATCATAGCGTAGTTTTCAGACGTCATACCCCAGAAAGGAATCAAATCAACGTGGTGAGTCGCTCAAGGAATGTTTTCTTTGAGGGGTACCAGTGTTGTTGCTTCTTGTAATATATCATAGCAAGTTGGCCTACAGGTATAATAGGAGTAAGCAATCGGTTCTTGCTATCTGTAAATAAATTATGGTTTCACTAATGAGTTTAAAAAGGAAGAATACCAGCACTGTTCCAACAGTCGTGATAGATTCTCGATAATTCAAACTTTTGGTTACTACAAACAAACTTCAAATTTTCGGGTGGCATGCTATGCTTTTGATGTATTTAAAAGCGTCTAAATTCAAACTGTCATTAATTTAAGTTGTGCTTTTTGATTATTCTTATCAGAAATATTGGCTGTCTTGGTTCCTTCTAGCTGAACATTCATGCTCATGTATTTTTTATCAGCCAGCTTGTAATGAAGCCAATAGCCTGTTAGCGCTTGTCAAGGATTTCAAAACCACTAACGGACAACATAGAGATAAACACTGATGTGGCAGCAGTATACAGGATAACTGCTCACGTCTGTTTTTTCTGGTATGTTAACACTGAGCCATACTTCTGCTTGCGTGTGATAATTCAAACAAAACTCTGTCAGTGCCTCAAGCTTGAATTAACGAAAGTCTACCGTATTTTGTATGTTTGCAGGCATCCATGAGTGCTCTGTCTGAGGAAATTGCATCCATGGCTGAGGGGTGTGCAGGCATGGTAGAGCGCCTGCACTCTGTGAAGCGGGACACACGTGAACTTCTTGCACGAACGGGGCAGCTACGAGCCGAGGCACGGCGCCTGGAAGGGCGGCAGCAGGCGGCACAGGGCTTCCTAGCAGCATTTCAGCCCTCGGCCGAGCAAGCGGCCCTGCTCCGGGGAACGGGTGGCCCCATTGGACGGGACCAGCTGGATGAAAGGTTCTTAGATGCACTCGCCCAGAGCAGGCGCATGCATGACCACTGCAAGCTACTACTGCGGAGCAGTCGAGCACAGGCAGGGCTTCAGCTCATGGAATCACTTGCTGCCCAGGTGAGAATTACTAGCAGCAGTGCTGGAGGAGGACAGAAAACCGTTCTTCATTGGAATAAAGTAGTCCCTCGCTATAGTAAAATTGCTTTACTTGAAATTTTTGCTGGTTCCAACCTAAATGCATACATTTTAACCCACATTACTCAAAGCATCTCAATAGCTTGCAAGGCTTTGAGCGAACTAGCAAGGCACAGCCATGCGGCTCCACAGCGGCACGGCACCGCAGATGTCAGCCTTCCTGTCGCCACCACCAGCGTGCACAGCTGGCACCGTTGAACACATGTTGCCACAACCACTTTCCTTTTTTGCTGCACCCATGTTCGAGGGCGCAGGGCCAGTGAGCACGGCGACAAATAGTGCACGATGGAACGGACAAGCATACCACTATGCACAGCATGCACAGTGCTAGCACTGGTTTAAGGTCACTCAAGCAACTGGAGTTCCCTTATGTTGGTGCGTATCGGCTGCATTTCCAGCTCGCCAGCGCTGCTGCCCCCATTCAGGTGTGGTTGAGGCGGGTTGAGCGCTGACTGCACACACATTGGGATCCGTGCAGCTCTACCACAGGCCGTACAATTGCGTGTTGTTGAAGTGCTTTGTGCCTTAAGTGTGCTTTTGTGACCAACAGTTAGAATGGCTCCGCCAGTCTCCAGGCAAAAATGTCGGACTTTAGAGCAGAAAGGTCTACTGATAAGCTGTGAAGAAAGGTAAAATCTGTTGAAAAAATTTAGAGAAAGGCGACCTGCAGCAGTGCCTGACAATGATGACCAGACTTCCCGTGATGCATATTTCACAGCGATACTTGCTGCACAGGATCCACTAAATCTAAAACAGTACCCATGCTGCCCTTCAGTCCTTTCTGATCGCTTCCTTCACACATCGTGATACTGGCAGGTTGGTGCATGCAGTGTGACCAGTGTGTAATCTCTAGGTTAGTCACTTGACAATGAATGAGAACTCCAGTTTATCACTTCACAGTTGATAAGAGCTTTAGTGTGGATGGCAGTGCATTCTGAAGGTACGGGCAGCTTGACTGCTGGGACCAGTCCAGCTGCCTTTATGCAGCTTTACTCTGCCATCCTTGCTGTTATGTATGGTGTGTGCTTACATGGTAATAATAATAAACCTCAAACTTCAGTCATTGTATGCCACGAATTCTCCCGGGAAGCTTCCGTTCAGTTGCAGTCAAGCAAAGGACAGTCAAACACAAGCTATGAAATAGCTCTTGTCCTGATTGCATGCATGAGCCATTGCTTTCACTGCAGTGTGTGGAGTTGATGAGCATGCTATGGGAGGGAGAAGGCACCTGTGGGTAGGCTACAGAAAGGTGAACAAGAAAGCACAGCACCCATATAGCGGTCTGACAGATGACTGTAACTTTGCAATGACATTGTCATTTTGATAAATTCTTGTCGCTGTGTGTTTATTGTAAGCTGATGCAGAGCTGTGTCATTATATGGCAAATTAGGAGCACAAAGTGACACAGAGATGCTTTAGGTAGAAGCACCCTTTTTTTCTTCTCTGGAATTTTGTGCAGACTTGTCAAGTACAGTTACTTCTGCAAAACATTTTTACATAGTAGTGAAAAGTTGCCTGGACAGTCTGCATAATCTTGTAACATATTGCACTCTTGATGGTGTGTAATGTTGAAACTGAGAAAGTTGAACATATGCTCTTGGTCATTGCAGCAAGAGGCAGCCTATGAACGCCTGTATCGCTGGCTCCAAAACAAGTGCCGAGTTCTCGGCGCTGATGCCGCATCCGAACCGGGTCCCCTGTTGGCTCGTGCCTTTGGAGCACTGCGTGAGCGCCCCCTACTTTGGGGCTATGCCCTTGACGAGTATGCCAATGCACGGCGTGCCTGCGTGGTGCGGCACCTCATCGATGCCTTGACTCGTGGCAGTGCTGGTGGCGCGGGAGGCTCCAGGCCTCTCGAGTCCCTGGCAAAGGACCCGCTCCGCTACGCTGGGGACATGCTAGCCTGGGTACACCAGTGTGCTGCATCTGAGCGGGAGCTGTTGGAGCAGCTGCTTGCACAGTGTGGAGGGCTGCGTGGAAGGTGAATACTCTCTGCAGTTTTGTTAAAGGGCCCATGACAGCTATTTTTTTGTTGGATACTTTTATGTTCTAATGAGTAGAACAGTGTCTTGTAATCACGGCATGGAGTGGCAAATTCTCCAGCTAGAAGTCTAATTAGTCACAGCATCGTTAATTTTGTTCAGTTTTAATGAAGCTTCGAAACGCGCGCCAAAAACTGCAAGAAACTAGCGCCACGGGGCAAGCGTGGCGGCTGTCGGAAGTGAGCGCATGCACTGATCACTTGAGCTCAAGATTCGGTGACGTTGCGGAGAGCGAGAGCGCCAGACCAGCTCGCCACACTCGCTTTGCATCATAGCGTGTGTACAATGTACGCTTGAGGGACCAACACGGAGAGGAAGCAGAAAAATACGGCTTTTGGCGTGGCCTCCGCGATTGGCTGCGAGAGCCGATCTTGGAGGCCACGCTCGGAGGCCATAGCGCGGCGCGCCCGTGTCTCTCTGTGACGTCACGATATCAACTTACGAAAGTGAAACGTCACAGATGGCCCACAATCTACGTCATACTAGTGACGATGTCGCGAGGTGCCGAAAACCCAGATGAGCATTTATGGTCACTTTAAATACATATTAAAATATCTTAACGACAACGTTCGCCGTTAATACTTGGCCACAAGTGCCTTCAGATGTTCGACAACCAAACAACACAAACATATCGGGTTTGAAATTTTGGTGTCATGGGCCCTTTAAGAGTTGGCCGTGACGAGACTTGGCATGGTCAAGGAAGTGTAGGCCTGTGTACAAAATGTGAATGCACTGAAAGTAATGAATGAATTTGACTGTCAACCTTACTGTTACCAGGGTCCCTTAGTACTCCTTTCTGGTCATGAAACTCCCGCCGAAGTTTCATATAAAGACAAAAACGGCCACCAGAGGCACCACCATGAGCAGAAGGGAATTGGTCAGCCGCACTTGGAAGTGCAGTTCGCGTTGAGTGTTTGCCATGAAAAACATTTTGCCAGATTTTTGCACATCACTGTGTTGGCTAACTGGTTATTGCACTGATTACCCTCGGCCAAATAATACTGAATGGACGTTCTTTAGTGGGTCAAATAATTGATTGCTGCCAGTGGTTTGATGGAGGTGCTCCGTCAAGTGACGCAGTTTTATCTGCGTTCGTGCCTTTACCAGCTTTTCTTAATGCTTCTGCGGTTGCTTTTTGGGCTTATATGATACAGAAAACTGTGAATAGGACTAGCTGGGTGTCAACCTAACGTAGCTTGGGTTAGAAATTACGGTGCACTCGACTGTGCACTAGCCACCCACAGCATTCATCTCCTGCTATTACGGCTTATTCTGGGGCATCACGATGCTCCCAATGCGAATTTCACACATTGATTGAACAAGGAAGCCTTTATATGAGGCTATCCTGGCATTACAGCTGTGACGTGCTGTTGCTCGGTACAGTCAATGACCGATTTTCTGGACACCCGATGTTTCAGACATGCCCAATATTTCGGACGTCGTCGCGGCACTGCCACAACCCTCATAGAACCAATGTATAACAAGTCCAAAATTTCGGATGCTCGAACCCTTCGCCGTCCAATTTTCTGGACTTTTTTGACGCGACGAAAGCTCAGAAATCATCGAAACTGCGTACACTCAAATCTCGCTCCAGTGATACTGACAGGACGCGCGAAAAATTTGTAGTTGTGGAACTTCATCGCAGCGAAATTTCATCTGGAATCCCAGACAAGTTCGGAAAATATGATTATGATGACTTGTCCTCTTGTCCCCGCAAGCACATGCTTCGTTTATTGGCATCGAACTCTCACTAATTTGGACTTACTCGGTCACACATTGAGCTTTTCGCACGCATGACCTTCGGAGCCTTCCGAGTGCAGAGCGCTGCAGCTGCGTGTTGCATCACGTGCACTAGAGGCCAACCGAAAATGACTGCCAAAGTCCGCCCTGCTGTAGTGATAGCGATCGACAGGAAAGCTAAAATGCTTCGTGCCTTTCTATGACTATTGCCTTTGAACTACCGCTGAATTGGCTGTGCAGTTTGAGAGGTGTGTGTAGGCACTATCGGTGATCGCGACGATGGCGAGAGTGTTCTCGTGTGCAGCAGACAGCAACCCGTAGTTCTGTTTTCACTCCATGTGTGCTGTCCGCACACGTGCCTTTATAAACTGCATTACCGCTATCTGTGATAACGTCTAGCATGGTTTCTTCCGCAGTGTTTGCGGAAAGCAGCTTTGCTTGGGCACTCACATACTTTCAGATTGGTGGTGGCCATACAAGGCCGTGTTGGCAGTGACTGCCGTATTTAAAATGCGGGAAAGATAAAACCTCCGTTTGGGCATTGGCCACGCGTGTACTTTCAGAGCTGGCATTCGCTGGCATTCGTGATCACGGCAACTGTGATTTTGTCTGCAGCGCTTTCAGTGCGCATGTACTTTGTGTGTATGGCGGCCGCCATCCGTGAACTCCTCAACACGACCGCGATTTTAGGCAGAATTCCGTTTCACCCAGGCATTGCACGCGTTGGCTGTGTCCATGCCGTCAAAACAGCGTATTAGTAATCCTTGACAGCAGGAAGAGTGACAATGAGCAGTAATTTCGTTTTGTCTTAGTGTAATGCGCATGATGTCATACACATGATGGGAGCTTTTGGTAGCGATTCCACCGTGGCCTGCAGGCACCCGCTGGCCGCATGGGGTTGGTGCTTCTGAAGCATGGTATTGCGTCGTTGACCCCCCTCGATAAGAAAAATATTGGTAAGTTAGTGCGTTTTTGCATGCATTCGTTTTTCCAGACCGCCCGATTTTCCGGACGTTTTTGCGTTCCCGAGAGGGTCTGAGAAACCTGTCGTTGACTATAATAGCGATATCTGCGGTGTCCATTTGAATGGTTTTGGTTTTTCGCAACCAAATCTCATAACACCACCGAGTTAGAACCTGCATTAGTCTTTTCTTTATATCATTCCTTTATGCCGTCGCAGTAACCATCACCTGAAAGCATCATCCGAGTCCTTCTACAAAAATACCAGTGGAAATTGAAATTAACTCAGAGCTCATCTATCACTAGGTTATTCAAGCCACACTGTTCCTTGCACGTCTCTCTAGTTTTGCTTGTACACTTCCCTTTGAAATCCAGCTATAGCTTTCTATGTGTGAAAATTTTCTGCCTTTCAGGTCGTCAATAATTTCTGATTATGATGAAAGCGGTAGTGGAGTGCTCCTAAAATTTTGGTTCATTAATGTGTACTATAATGCGTAGTACATGCCTAAAAAATCAGCATATTCTCGTCACTGACAAATGCAGCCGCCATGTCCGCAGTCGAACAAGCATCTTTTCGGTCAGCAGCCAAGTGTTTAACAGATAGTGAATTTGCGTAGGCGTTCACGTAACAGTGCATAGCATTCCGAATTGTGCTAACTATGCAATGTCTTGTGGGTAACTGTGAGCAGAATTAATGGCACTGTATGCAGTTTGAGGTGGTAATTACTTGCAATTATCGATACAAATGGCCATGAGCACTAGCATATGTTGCAATTAAAACTGCATTTTTTAGACTGGCAGGTGCAGTGAAAGAAACAGGACAGAAACGAATTGATAACTGCATTTTACTTTACTGCTTTCCTCTATTTGTCGCTGGACAGGACGGAAGAGTGCAGCATAAAATAGTGTGTTCCATTCATGCATTATAAAAGTGGGAACAGCACTTAATAAACAAGTGCACAATTTCAGTCGTAGTGCTGACAAAATGTGTTGCGCAGCCGACACTTGCGGAGGAAGTGAGGTCGTCCATTATGATGTTTTCTACAATGTTCGTACAGTCATTACCATGCTATTTTTACCACAGTGCACTCTTCTACGTGTTCTTCAACAATTTGCAGAAGGCACAGAAGTTGGTCAGGGTGGCACCTCCAAATTGTGCCTTCACTCTTTGCCGCTGCGATGCCAAACAAACGGCTACCTCTGTTGGCACACTGCGTCAGCACAGCCACTGCAATTCACAGTTTGTACTGTATCTGTAAATAGTGACAAAGAGAAAATTTTATACTGGTAGTGGTCCCACATTTTGCCTGCGTAGTGAGCAAGCAGCAGCATGTGCGAGACTTACCATGAATTTCTTCTTCGGATGCATTGTCAACGTCTGCAGCTCCGACTGTTGTAATTTCAGTTGCTGGATGTTCTGAAGAATGTTATCACAGCCTATTTCCAGGTGAGCGCCATGTTTGGGCACGTGAATGCTGCTTTGGCTTCATTAAGTAGGAAGGCATATCTCCGAAAATTCTTGATACGGCCTCTTCCACCAGTTTGAGGCGATCCCAAGGCATTGACACAATGCTCCCATTCACTCTGCACACGTCCACACGAATGATGTCTTAGGCATAGAAATGTTTGTCACGCATGTACGCGAACGTACTTGGAGTCGAGCAAAAACCCGGCCTCTTGTCACGAGATCGCTTGCTGTTCCAGCCGCTGTACTAGCGTTGTTCTGTGTCAGCTCGTAAACAGAACAAGGATATGTTTTCATCGATGCCCTTGTAACCCGACCGACAGCCTGGCACGCAGCAAGTGTTAGGCATTACTGTCGTCACCACGTGGGGAAATATGTCGAGGTGACAGCGAAGAAAAAAAAAAGCAACAACTGCAAGCACCACCACGCCAGGCCTACACTCCGCTAATGGCGATCACCCTTCCGACAGCCCCCGCCGGCCTCCTCGTCACCGTCCTTGCTATGCCAGCACTGCACGCGGTGGTTGTGGGCAGTATATGAAGCTCTCCCATAGAGTGACGCGTGAGTTTCATGACTAGAAAAAGTATTGAGGGACCCTGCTGTTACTGTAAAATTAAGCATGTTGCCAAATAAAGGTTTTGATGGAGCTGTGTGAATAGCAATATTTTGAGTGCGAAGCAAGTATGAATATTAATGTTTGAGTGCAGATGGAGTATTTCTCAAATAATGTTTGAATATTCTTTTAGTATTACCATGTTAGATTACAGAGAAATGTACTGTTAGATTACAGAGAAAAGTACTGCTAAACATAGGCAAAAAGTTATTGCACAGCTAGTGCACTCCCACAATGTCATGCCTATAGTAGGATACAACTTTAAAAAACTGCAGTTGGCAACAAGGGCCGTGCGTGTCGGTGTTACTCTGTGAGCCAGTCACAGAAGCGAACAAAATTGTCGTTATGGGACCTTTTCAAAATAGCGCTGTGTTTATGTCTTCAGTACCTGCAGAACATCTGCTGTTGAGTCTTTTCATCGGTATAAGGAATGATGTGCTTGAGAAGTGTATACAAAAATGTATGGGGTCTCAGCGTTTCCATCTGCAAAAGGCTGTGGTACACTTAATTTTCCTTCAGAGTGCATTTTACATGTGAAACTTCATTGAACACTGTGGAAAATCTCGGGTGGCCGCATTTGTGACGCGCCGAGCTTTTGCATTGTAAGTGCTTGACTTCAGCTCGTTAAAGGATTATCCTCGTCATGTTCCACTCTAATAAACTAATAAAGAAATAAGAATTTATGCACCTATTCATAATTGCTGCAGCCCTCGCTTTATTTTGATAACATGGAAAGTTCAAAGAAGGAACTATTTGAAGCTTCGCAGTGGTACATTGGCTGGCAGTTGTAAGGGCATGGGAGGGGTTTCACTGCAGACTTGTGTTATTCCGACTATAGAAAAAGTCATGCCTTAAAAAATGTTCAACAAACTGTGCATATGCATGAATTAACTTCATCGCAGTATGCGACTGTTAGCTTTGTCACATACGCAGGTGTTAGCTTCACCAGAGTACACAAATGTTAGCTCCACCATACTATGCGGGTGTTATGCAGCGAAGTGCACTACATGCAGGAGTGGGCCACTTGTCACCAGACATAGCATATTGTTCCCCTGAGTTCGAAACTTCAAATAGTTGGAATAGAGAAATTTCGGTGTGGATCAAATCGAATAGCAAACACTATTCGAAAAATATTTGAATATTCAGACATCCTTAGTCTTGTACCATGAGGCTTGCATCTCAGCATTGCATACTGAAATCATTTGCATTTCTGTCTACTTGATAGTGTCTCAAGCCCTTCACAACAAAGAATACCCTAACAAAATTTGAATGGTCCCACAGTGACACTTTATGAAGGAATAAGTTCATTGAATGAGATTTGGAAGAATGGTTACGACTGTTGTGTCTTGTGGTAGCGGTGTCATGTGACGGAAAGGATGCCTGTGTTATGAGATGCACCACTTCTGGTGAATACTGTCTAGTGTAGGCTCTATTCCTTGTTATTTTCATTGTGTGTCACATTTGTATGTAGTGCTTACTGTTGCATTATAACGGCTTTCTGATGAAATATTCTATGTGTGCCCAGGTAGCTGTATGCGCAGTTACAAAAATTTTTAGAAGTGCGATTCCGGTTTCAAGGGGAGTTTCAGTTACATTTCCCTGAGGGTTCCTTGGCCATTTCTGACCAATCACCCCTGCTTCGAGAAACACATGGCAGAAATTATAGTAGCATCTCTCCAAGTTGTTTTAGTTGAACTATTCTAAAAATAGGTTTAAAAGTTGTAAAGTAAGAATGGGACTATTTTAGACCGAAATTGGACCTGCACATATGTGCGGGTCGGGCTTTTGTTAATGTGACCTGCTGCAGCAACATCTGCATTGGATATGGCAAATGAGTTCTGCAGAAACCCACAAGGTGGAGTAACGTTTATGAAAGGGAAAATTAGCACCCACCCATTTGTAGCACAAGGCTACAAGGAAATCTATATGGATTTCTCAGAAATGAAAGCTTGCTAGTTGCCGACAAATCCATCCTGGTCTGGAAGGGAATGCACTGGTCATTTATTTATTTATTTTTTATTGAACATACCTCAAAGGCCCCCCGACAGAGGGCTTTACATGAGGGTGTGGGCGAACAATACAAGATTAATAAAACAATGATTCTATGGCACTTCTAAATTTGTGTGTGTCGCAGTGATGGATGACATTTGGGGGAAGATCGTTCCAGTCCCTGGCTGCTTGAGCGAAAAAGGAGTGATGGTGGGCTGAGGTGCAAGCAGGAGGTGGATATACGGCCTTGTGGTGACTTGTGCGGGCTGAAGTACGATGGGCTGGTTGAATAGGAGAGTTATAATGAAACGTATGATACATTTTGTGATACAATGATAGTCTGGAAATCTTACGGCGTAGGTCGAGGTTAGGTAGATCTGCTATTCTTTTAAGGGTAGTAACACTAGTATGATATGAATAATCTGAGTAGATGAATCTAACTGCTCGGTTTTGAATTAGTTCGATGGATTTACTTAGGTTAATTTGGGGTGGGTCCCAAATGGCGGATGCGTACTCTAGTTTTGGGCGAATTAGTGTTTTGTAGGCTAGTAATTTGACTGATGGAGGGGCAAGATGTAAGTTACGACGCAAATAACCGAGAGATCTGTTAGCATTGTTAACTATTTTACTTACGTGAGAAGACCAGTTTAGATTCTGTGAGATGTTAACACCGAGATATTTAATGGAACTTAGGGAAGAAACTATAGAGCCATGAATATTATAGTTAGCGGTGGGTAAGTTTTGGCGTCTGTGAAATGAAACAAGTGCAGTTTTATTAGTATTTAAAACCATGAGCCATTTGCGACACCATTCGTCGAGTTTTAGTAGGTCATGCTGGAGAGTAATAGTATCTGAACTGTTAGTAATAGGCCGGTAGATTACGCAGTCGTCAGCAAAGAGGCGGATGTTAGATGAAATATTATCGGGTAAGTCATTGATGTAAATTAAAAAGAGGAGGGGGCCTAGAACTGTACCTTGTGGCACACCGGAGATTACGTTAGAAAGGGATGAGGTCGTATCATTAGCTTCTACAAATTGCTGACGGTTAGTTAGGAAGTCCTGAATCCAATTGTAGACAAGTTGATTAAGGCTTAATTGAGAGAGCTTTAGTAGTAGGCGGTTGTGGGGAACTTTGTCAAAAGCTTTCTCAAAGTCAATAAAAAGGGCGTCAACTGGTATATTAAGGTCTACACTAGCGCTTAAGTCATGAATGAATAATGCAAGTTGAGTGTCGCATGAGAGTCCCCTTTGGAATCCATGTTGGTTAGGGTGAAAAAATTTAACTGAGGTAAGGAAATTAGCAACTTGTGAATGAATTATATGTTCCATTATTTTTGAACAGATGCTGGTTAGGGAAATGGGCCGGTAACTAGATGAACCTGGTTTTGGAACCGGAACGATCTTACCCACTTTCCAGTCGTAAGGAACGATGCCAGATGAGAGTGATTGCTGAAAAATATGGGAAAGAATAACACTGGTGATTTCTTTGGTGTTTTTGAGCACCTTGGCATTGATGCCATCGATGCCGCAGGATGACGTAAGTTTTAAGGACTCGATAATTTTCTGGATGCCCTGAGGTGAAAAAATGATGTCTGGCATGGTAGGGTAGTTGCGGGGGGTGACATCAGGGAGGTTTCCAATGGGTTCTCTGGTAAAAACGGAAGAAAAGGTACGGTTTAGCGCTTCTGCGACTGCATTATTTGCGATAGGTTGCCCAGTATGATCCATTATTGATATGCGTTTGCTTTCGTTCTGAGGGTTAATAACTCTCCAAAATTGTTTTGGGTTGGTGCGGAGTAAGTCGGGCAAGGTGGTATTATTAAACAGCCGCTTCGCTTTATCGACGGCAGAGCAGAATAGTTTCGAGGTGGCCTGGTATTCTCGCCACATCACAGGATTGTTGCTGTTTTTTGCGGAGCGAAATTGCCGTTTCTTTTTATTTTTGAGCCTCTTTAGTTCCGGGCTGAACCAGCGGGAGGTGCTACGTTCACTAATCGTAATTGTTGGAATGTAAGCGCTGATTAGCTCATGCATCTTAGATTTAAACATTAGCCAATTTTCTGTGACAGATCGCTTGTTAAAATCTTTATTTATAAACTGCCAGAATTCGGTTAGTTCTTTATTGAAGTTATTATAATCACCTTTATCGTATAGGGTAAGTTTTTTGCGTGTTTTATCTGGGCGGTTCAGTCTACATTGGAACGTACCATGAATGACCTTATGGTCGCTGATTTCGTCGAGGTATGAAAGCGAAGCGATTCTATCAGGATGGGTTGTTAATACTAGATCAAGTATGTTGGCTGAATGCTTAGATTGCCTCGTTGCTGCGTTAACAACTTGAGTTAAAGCGAACGTAAAACATGTATCGACGAAGTTACTTTCAGCGTTTTGTTTCGATGTGACGAGGACGAGGTCAGACCAATCTATGTTTGGAAAATTAAAATCACCGAATAGGACAACTGGGGCATTAGGACAACTGGGGCATTAGGAAACTTCTCGCCACTATAAGCAAGCAAGAGCTTACCATCACATTTCTCTCTACCTCTGTACTGCTGGGTGTCCCACTGTACAGTTAAGCACATTCACCCTGGGAAGGTTTCTAATGGGAAAGTGGGCACAATCGCAGCAGCGTCGAAATGGCCGTGTTCACACTGCAGCTATCATTTCATACAATGATATGATCATTGTTCTTGTGAACTGCCCCGAATGCACAGGTTGCTACCGTGGCTATGCATGACACTACAGTATCGTCGTCACACTGCCATGACATCACAATCTCATGGATGAGCTAGCAATATTTTACAGAGGCCATGACTATACATGCCTTCCTTTCTTTCCTTTAGTAATGCCGCATTATGATTGGCTTGCGACAAGCGATACTTTTATTCTGACGATGAAAATCAATCTTGTACAGATCGATGCAACAAGGGCCTTTTCTTGCATTCAGCATTGCACAGTGTGTTGGCGATCTCATCGCTGACAAGAGATCTTTCTTTGTGGATGGGGCTTTAGGCTTGAACTCTTGAGGTTGCTGTAATGAGGTCTCGAAGGCGATGCTTTGACCACGTCCAGCTGCTGCAATCTGGGAGGCCACAATCCAGTTACACGTGGCTGCACTCGCCTGTGTAGCACTCCGCAGAAAGATAGAGATGTGGTATACCAGCTACCGTGGTCATAAGATTGGATTACTCCTTTCAGCCTTTTTGTCCATTCAAGCTTTCAGTCTAAATAGCTTTTGCCTACCCTTCTTTTCATTGCAGCGGTGGTGGTGGAGAAGCAGCCCTGGACCACATCTTGGCGGGCCTGTGCTCCCCGCTACGCCTGCGCCTTGAGCAGGTGGCTGTTGCAGAGAGTAGCCCACTGGTACTGTGTCGGCTGCGGTCGGTGGTGCGATTCTACTCGACCACCCTGGGCGCGGGCACAGCGTTGGCCATCTGTCTGGATGAGGTCGCTGCACTGACGCACAAAATGTTCCTCAACAGCCTGACCTGCCACTGTACACGGCTCCTTGACAAGGTATGGCAAGGGTGCCAGGGTATGGGTTATGTGGAATCTTGTTAAAATAAGCATTATGTAACAATACTAAAAGAGATTTACAATGGCTCCACAGCCTCCATAGTCCTTCACAGAGGGAGCGATAGATTACCAATAAGGGTGGGTGTAAGACAAGGAGATACAATCTATCCAATGTTACTCACCCCATGTTTTAGGGGGTATTCAGAACACTGGATTGGAAACAGGTGGATATAAGAATTGATGAAGAGTACCTCAGTAGCCTCGGATTTGCTCTTGACATTGCCTTGCTAAGTGTGTCAAGGAACGAATTGCAAAGGGTGACCACTGAACAAGACAGGCAAGCAAGATTGGTGGGTCTTAAAATTAATTTGCAGAAAACTAATGTTTAATAGCCTTGCAAGAGAACAGTGGATTGAGATAGGTGGCAAGGCACTGGACGTGAGTGTTAAGTGAATACCTCTACTTAAGGCTCGTAGTGACCCCTAATCGAAACCATGAAACTTAGGTAATTAGAAGAATAAGAGTGGTGTGGAGTGCATTTGACAGGCATTCTCAGATTACAATTGTCAGCTTACCATTGTCCCTCAAAAGGAATGTAACAGCTGGATCTTTCCAGTGCTAACCTATGGGGTGGATACTTGGAGGCTCGCTGAAAGGGTCCACCTTAAACCGAGGATGACTCAGTGAGCAGTGAAATGGAAGGTGATAGGTGTAAGGTTAACAGACGTTAAGAGAGCTGAGTAGTTCAGGGAACAAACGCATGTTAAATGACATCCAAGTAGAAATCAAAAAGAAGATGGTCGTTGGTCATTAAGGGTAAGAGAGTGGATCCCTAGAGAAGGCAAGTGCGGCAGGGGCCAACTGAAAGTTAGGTGGGCAGAGATCAGCAAAATTGTGGGGATAAAGTGGTTGAAGTTAGGCTCAAGACCATGAGAATCTGAAAACTATGGGAGAGGCAGACCCCTGCCCTACAGTGGATGTAGACAGGCTGATGATGGTAATGATGGTGGTGGCGATGATATTGACATACAAAAATGCTTGCCTGCTACTGCTAAGTCCTGCTACAATTAGCACTTCTATAACAAAATTCCCACCACATCAAATTTTTGTATTTCCCATCAGTTGCACACAGAATACAGTGAAACCCCGATTATACGACGTTTTCGGGACCGCAAAAAAACGTCGTAAAATGCGGGCATCGTAAAATCCGAACAGAAGAATTTATGCCCTTGAGTGCGCCGCGATCCGCTGGTGTGATTCGCACAGCCGTAGCAAAACATGGCACACACTTAAGAGGTGGACGCGGCCTTTGAAAGTCGAAAAGTTGCGAAAAACACGCTTTTCGGAAAACTGCATATATTTGTACGATATGTGTCATAAAATACCCCTCCTGTTATATTCAGCGCCTAATTCGTCCTAAAACTACTTCATATCAAATATATTACGAGCAGCGGCAGCTTCTGTGCCGCTCAAACACGCTCCGAAACAGCACAACTTCAAGCGAGCGCAGTTCACGCGCCCTTCGACCGGTGCCATTTTGGTTTTGTTTTGTTCGTGAAGGTAGGTGCGCTTTTTTTCCACCGCCGTCGGCGGGAGCGGCGGTGGCGTGGCGGAAGCATAGCTCTCGCATGATTGGGGAGCTCGCGGGCCGTTCGAGTATCCCGCGCTTGGATGCGAAGCTGCGATTGAGCCAAGCGCGCGCTCCTCGAGAAGAGTTGGGGAAGGTGCTGCTGCGCGTGATGACGTGGTGGCCTTCTCCGGCGGGTTCTCCGTGCGTCGTCTCCTACGGTTAGGGTTAGCGCCTGCTTCGTGGTTGTCGCCGCGATGTCTGCCTTTGTTTTTGCCTCTTTGCTTTTCGTTATCACAGGAGGGAGATCGCGGTGGAGCGGGAGAGAGATGGTTGGTTGGAAAGGGTGAAAAGAATGGGGGAAGACGACCGCGCCACTCTATGCCGCTACTCGCGGCGCCGGCGGCCGCTGGCAGGGCCAGGGGAAGACGAACGAACGGCAGCGGAAAGCCGAAACGAACCGGTTTCCCAAGCGCTCGGCATGAGGAGGGGTGACAAAGAGCCGCTGCGACAAAAGACTGCCGCGGGCACTTCCCTTTTCTTCGCCGTTTGGTCACCCTGCTTCGCATGGATCGTCGTGTAACGCGGGTTAAAAGGAAAATTGCATCGTATAATTGAGGTTTTTAATCCATTATGTCTATGGGGCTTTAGCCGGGACCGGACTAATCCGTCGTAAAATGCGGGTCGTAAAACCGGAGGATGTAAAACCGGGGTTCCACTGTATACCATATTTGCTCGATTCTACCGCGCCCTCGATTGTAACGCGCACCCGTCTCCCGCGATGAAAAAAAAAAGGCAAACATTGATTGTAACGCGCACCCATTTTTCGTGACACTAAAAAAAAAACCTTAGTAATCAACTTTCTCCCATTCATAAAACCAAATGCTGTACTCGCGTAATGAACGCACTCACATAATAAACGCACCGGTAACTTTCAACCCCTGCAGTCCCGCTTCACTTGATCCGCGGTGTCTCGAAGACGTTCGGCGCGCCGATTCATAAGTCCCGCATCCCGATAAAACTGCCGCACGTTGCCAGGCGTAGCCGCGTGCAAGCGGCGATAACATCATTTACTCGCAGTGCTGCATTCCTCCGTGCTATCGCAGTTCCCTCACGCCCGCTGCGGCATGTTGCCGTGCATGCTGCGCAGGGTGGCGCAGCTAAGCCTAAGCATGGTTGGGGCGTGGTCGCGTTGTCTCTGTGATTGCCGCGACGCAATCTCAGACGTCAAGCTGCGCGCATGACTGAGAGGCTCTGGCTCAGCACTGATATGAGGGAGAAATGCGATGATGAGCCGTTTTGCGTGCTGTAATGGGAAAGTCCTATTTTCCCGTTACGGCCACCCTCGAACGCTATCGGAAGCTCGTGCGGCTGGGCGTTTCAGAGATTGCATCGGCGACGTAGTGACTTTGGTTGGCCGCAAGACGGCCAAGCCAGCGCGGCGGGCATCATCGGCCTACGCATCATGCGTGTCTTGGCGTCATTACAGGGGGGCCGGCGGCGACATAGAAACTACAGAAACTAAGCGCGCCAAAGAGCGCCGCGCCGCTAACTCGTTTTTTCAGCAGTGACCGTTGGACAGCGCCCGAAGCGCGTTAGAAGGCGGCCATTTTGACGCCGACGGCAATATGGTAACGGTGTCGTTTGTTTGCACTCAATTTTAATGCGCGTACGATTTTTCGGCCCATTTTATTGGAAAAAGGGTGCACGTTAGATTCGCGCAAATACGGTAATATGAAAGCAGTCCCTTCCCAGTGAGCACAGTAGAATCTCAATTATGCAAATTTTTGGGGGGCATGAAAAGTGTCATCTCAACATGGGTATTTTTTCCAGAGTGAGCGAACTTGTACATATAGAGCTAATACAAACTCCATTAGGCTCAACTTGTGCATGTAGGAGATCTAAAGTGCCGATTATTTGCTTTTCTTTATTCTATTTGCTCTCTGATGAGCTTCATGAGAAATGAATAAAACTGCTGCGGCACTTTTATTGGGACATTGGGATCAGGTAGTGAAAGTCTGCAAGAAGATTTATTTCAGGATAACATGTGCCGTATTTACCTGCACAATTTTCGCACCCCTTATATTTAGCGAGCTTTACGAAAAAAGAAATTACATATTTTGTGCTCCCCATCCCGCCCGAGCCATATAGCCGAAGTGCGCATGCATCGGCAGAGCCAAAGTCTCTCTATGCTTTGGCGCGCACATGGAGAGACTTCAGACAGCTACGCCCCTCGCTGTGCACATAAGCGGTCATACACAAGACGGGCTGCAGGAGCAGTAAAATCCTATCTCCTAGGACTTTGTTCTTTTCTCCAGAAGCCTCCAAAGCCAGAAGTACACTCCTTAGAATATCATATCCATATCCTAGGGACCGTACAAACACGCGAACCTGTTTACAGGTTGCCGGACTACCCAAGCATTTGCCTCTCTCTAACTCCCCTTCTCTCCCGCCATGAGGTTGCATGCATGCGACAGGGCACGGACTAATGTGCCTACTTTCCCCACTTATTGCCCCTCGTTCTTTGTATCTGCACTCCAGCTCATGCTTGGTTGATTTCGGAAGTTTATGTTTTGCCATCAGCCAGTCGCATTTTCACTGTTCACTTGCGATGGGCTACAATAACTACATGCACTCGATGGAACCGGGGAAAATGCGCTTTGGGAGGGTGGTGACAGCTGCCGTGACGATTTCCAGTCGGACCTCTCAACCAGTGATTCCGACTAGACTGGGCATGACCGAATCTGTGTAGTTAAAGTAAGTGTTAATTCTGTTAGATAAATACAGTAGACTCCCTTTAAGACGAACTCGAGGGGACCATAACAATTTGTTCGTCTTATCAGAAGTGCCTCCAAGAATGGATTGGCCACGTGCCCAGGTGGATCCGAACATCTCACTTCAAAAGGTCAATCAAGTAGACTTGCTATTGGGAAAAAATTACAAATGAAACCATATTTTTACCCAACTTGAGAACCGTCTTCAAGCACTGACAAGCAGCCATAAATAACATTTCATCTACTGATTTTAAGTATCCTCCAGTACCTCCATGCTGTTGGGAAAGATTGTTTATTAGAGAACTTAAGCAGGCACAAGCTGCCTCCCATATTCTTCGAAAGCAGTTCAAGCACTTCTTCAGTGAGCATGTCAATGCCAGTCAATGCGTTAGGCGTTGTGGCGCATGTTTTAGGATACTCACGTACGCGTTCATGTCCACAAGGACTCCTTTACTGCCCAGAATAGAAACTAGGCCTGTTTTTCTTCAGGGCAGTTTTCCTGCGCTTGCCCCAGGAGGTGCTGATCAGCCAAAAGGTCTAATGTGTACACTTTGTTGTGGATAAAAAGCAGCATTCACTTTTTTATATCCACCCCCTTTTCTTGCCCCTTTGTCGGAGCCTTTTTGTTTTGTTCTGCTTTGCTTTACCTCTGCTCTACTAGTTGGGGCAGGGGGCAACTGTATTCAAGTACCCAGAGTCTCTGTGTAAGCCCTCTTGGATTCTTTTGCCTTGTTTTCCTTTGCACTCTCCCTGTAGGTACTGAACAGGAGGTGGGGAGACAACAAAAGGGCCCAAGAAAGTAGGGTTCCCCTAGCATTTGGGGTCCCCAACAAAAAAACTCTGTAGTTTATTGCTGGCACCCCAGTGGCTTTGCTTACTTAGTCTTTCGTTCTTTTGTACTCTCCTTGGGGGGGGGGGGACAACAAAAGAACACAGGTACCCAGCCCTTGGGGCCGCCTACAATAAACTAGGGGTGGCTGTCCACAGCACTGGGAAAGTTCTTAACAGAAGGTTACCTGTGAGGGGGTTCATCTTAAGAGGATTTCTTTTGCATTGAGTCTATAGGAAACCAAACATACCCATTTTGTTTGTTATATCCGAGAATTCGTTATAACTGAGTACGTTTTAACGGGAGTTCACTTTACCTTTCATCTGTGCTTTGTTTATACTCTTTTATTTTCTTGTTTAATGTGTATGCCACGTGCATTACATTGTTTCAAATGTGTTCGCGAAATCTCTAATTTGTGCACCCCCGTTCCAGACCACTAAAATCATGAAAGAAAGTGTGCAAAATATGCGAGTAAATATGGTATATTGGCATTTGTATCGCTTGTCTATGTATTGATTTAAGTAAAAGCACATTCAGTGTAGCTGAAAGGAATTCTGTTAGGGCAGACGCTGAAGGAAGTAGATAGTGCATTAACACTGGAATTCATAGAGCAGTCTGTCACCTTTCCCACCATTGTGTGCCACTGTTGTGAGATCATTAAAAAAACTCAGAACTTTGTTTTTTTGTTCCCACCTTTTGTCACCTATGATAGCATCACAGGAAAAAATGCAATGATAATAATAAGTAAATGAAATAAATAAATTGTGGACTTGTCTGACAAAGATTGTGATGTATATGGCCGGGGTTGCTGTTAGGTAGAATTGAAAAGGAGCCAGGACACAAACTAAAAGTAACAGAGTAGCCATGCCATTTAATCTTAGCCCTGAATCTGTAGCCAAGTAGAACAGAAGTGATAATATGAATAGCTTTTGCTATTGAACAATAAATAATGTCTTCTTGGATAATCAAAAACAAAGTGCATTTTTTTCTCTTGCTTGATCTTTAAACCAGAGGTTAGTTGCAGATAGTATTTCAAATATAGACTCGCTGTAATGGCCTCCTGCTTTTTTTTCCTATGCACCAGTTGTGCTAGGCTGAGTGCAACATCATTAAACATTGATGGCTTCCTGCACGCACTTCGACATGCAAGCATCTAGCCTCAGTAGACCAGAAGGTACGGTATGGTGTTCAGAAGGTTGAATGCCATCCCGATTCAGCAGCCCCTCAGATGAAGTGTTGACGAGCCATCACCCTTCGATAGCATTTTTGCATAGTGCCACTATCTCGCCGACTCTGACTGCACAAAGATCAACAGCTGTGAAAGCAACCTTTGAGAGGCAGTGGAAACAAAGTGGCGCATTGAACAAGCATGTGCAGGAAGCACACGCTTCCTGCACACGCTTCGATACGCAAGCATCTAGCCTCAGTAGAATTTTCTCTGTTTGCTCGGATTTAAAGCACGTTCTTCCCCATGAAGCCCCGCCACGCCACGGTGGTCTAGTGGCTATGGTACTCAGCTGCTGCTCCAAGGGTCATGGGATCGAATCCTGGCTGCAGCAACTGCATTTCGATCGAGGCGAAATGTTGAGGCCCGTGTGCTGTGCGATGTCGGTGCACGTTAAAGAACCCCAGGTGGTCGAAATTTCTGGAACCCTCCACTGTGGCGTTTCTCATAATTATAGCGTTGTTTTGGGATGTTAAACCCCAAATCAGTCAATCTTTCCCATGAAATGAGCTGAAACAATGACTGCACATAAACGTTGAGTACAAGACCGCACCACGTTTGCAGCGTTGGCTGTCTGATCCGTTAAATGTGGCATGGAGGTAAAAAAAAACAACTAGAAGGCGGTGTCATGCAATTCCGCTAACCTTGGCAAACAATCTCCTCTGATATCTGTGCACGGTGCTTCTCGGGCAGGATTAGGCACTTCATAGTTGCCGGACTGCTCAACATTGCTTGGACATGGTAACCTTTAGTGGCTCTTTTGCCGTGCATTATTCTACCACATGACTGGGGTGCATTTCACATGAGTCTCACTTTAAAATTTTTGTGACTAGGTTTGAAGATTGTCATGTGATGTACTCTCCTAGCTTGCTTCCTTCCTCCATGAAATGTGGAACTGTAGCGGAACTGCTGGAACATTTTTGCAACGGCGGCAAATTGCCTTTGAAGCAAGTTCACATTCTTTCGTTTCATGCTTGCCTGCAGCCTGTACTTGTCGTACCGTATTTATTCTAATGCAGGCCGACCACGATTCTAAGCCGAGACCCTAAGTCCGAAGCCAAGAAAAAAAAGACTTACCTCGAATGTAGGCCGAACAAAAAGGCAACGTCAGTATTCATAAAAAGAAAACATTTATTAAACGGTTCATTCCGAATCATTATCACTGCTAGCCTTGTTGCTGCTGACTTCTTTATCGCTGTCATCTTCAAACAGTGCGCTATCCTCAGTTCCATCAAGCGCATTCGATATGCTGCACTTTTTGAAGGAGCACACTATCAAAGTTCCAGGGATGTCGTCCCACGCTGCAGCTATCCAGCCCGCCACCTGCAACAGTGATGCGTGCTTGATGCAGCCCGTTGCTGTAAGCTGGTGCACTTTCTCGTTCAACCAGTCCGTGTAGAAACCCCAGGTGATCTTTGAATGGTTTGTTAATGCAGACGTCATGTGGCTGCAACTGGCCCGTCATGCCATCCAGTATCACAGCGATGTCCATGCTCACCTCGGCAAGCGCAGCCTTCACGTTGTCGGTCAAGTGCCCATGGTAGGAGTCGAGCACAAGGAGCGAGTTCTTGCACAAAAGGGTGCCTGGATGCCACTGCCACACAATCCTTATCGATTCTTCGACCATGGCACTCATTATCCAGCCGTTTTCGTTGGCCCGCACAATAACATTTTACAGGAAGGCTTCTTTGGCGGGCACTGTCTTCCTCTTAAATATAATGTAAGAAGGGAGATTACGTCCATCTGCTGTGCAGTACAGCACAGTTGCCCGCTGCTTTTCGTATCCTGCTGAGGGCACCTTCACTTCTTTGGCGCCCTTTTCATTGACGGTGTGCGCCACTGGCGTAGAAAAATACACCGGCATCTGGTCCGCATTGCTGATTTGGCCTAGTGGATAGGCTCTTGCTTTTCGCTTGTGCAACACATAACGCTGAAATTCGATCAGCTTCTCAGAATCACCGGGCAACTTGTGGGTGATTGAGGCGCGATGGCGGAGGCTAAAGCCAAAGCGCTTCATAGATTTCTGTAGCCAGCCTTGGCTGGCTTTGAAGTTTGCAAGCAATAATCCTTGCTCCCTTGAAAGCTCCCTCGCTTTCTCCTGGGGTACTTCCGTCATTACTGGAAGGGCAGCTGCTCGCTGCGTCCAAACAAAATCAGCCGACACCATCTTCATTTCAGGGTGATGGCCTTTCCGTGGTCCGGTGAGTGCCATCCTCGTAGGAGCACACGCAAATAACCTCTCCCATTGTCCCCTCCAATGACGGACGTTTTTTCATCCACGCTGAAGTCCCGCCCGGCTTGCACGTTCGAGGACAACTCTGCGGCTAAAACAACTTTTCTTTTGAAAGTCGCACTGTAACGGCATCGCCTGTTTGGTGCCATTGCGCTATCGACAAAAAGAAAACCCCACGTCTCATGCAGGCATAGAGTAAAATAGCAAGTGTTGCTATGTTACTCTATGATGCAGGGACAAACGCAACCTACAGGGTTGGCTACTAAAGGCTACAATACCTTCTTTTCTAAGTCGCGTTAGCTGTGTGCCAGTTTTTTCTTGGAAATTGGCGCATTTTTCAAAAGCCTCGATTCTAAGCCGACCCCAGAGTTTGACATATCGGCATTTAAAAAAAACTATCGGCCTAGATTCGAATAAATGCGGTATTTGTTCCAAATTAAATGCAAATGGTGTGCCACTTTTATTATCAGGCTAATATCCAAAGGAAAGTCTCTTGCTAGCTCTATTGTGGCTTTCTTTACAGTGCAACTGCAGTGCAATACACTCTTGCCTTCAACTGCCTTTATCTTAGACATGCTCTTCACTACCAGATGCTGCTCATCCCGCTTAATTTTTCTCAGTGGATTGGTCAACCGCAGATCAGCTGTTCACTATGATGCAGCAGGTGGGTAGAGCAGTGTTAATGGAGCTGTGATGGTATGGTAGTAGATTGATACTTCAAAACCAATGCGAAAACATTGGGGACGCACCGATAAGAAACACAGGATGTTGTGTCTCCATTGTTTTTTGCTCTGGTTTTTTGAATACGTATGAATGATTTCCAACTTAGTCACCTTTTTACATTATGGTAATAGACGATAGTGTGAGCCACTCCTTGGACGTCGCTGTGTGCGAGACCTGTGTGGCAGTAGCTAAGATGTTGGGAGTTTTGAATCGCCATTGCCACATGGCCATAGAACACTGCAATAAGCAGCTATGCATTGGGATTTCTTGGTCTCAGAGGCATTGTTAGTTCAGTATGTCCATTCAAGCATGTGTATCTCTAAGGTTTTTAGGGGAAATTCTGTATATTCATTAGTATTTCATATAGAGAATGTTGTGCACATGTATCTGTGTTAAGTAAACCATGGAACTACCACTGCAAAGTAAAAGTAATTCAGCATTGGGAATTCTGGCATTTCAGGCAGAGCTGCCTCCGGGCGACCTGGGTGCACCCCCTTTTCTGCAGCAGCTGCTGTCACTGGTGCGTGAGCTACTGTCTACACGTGATGGCTCCCTTGCACCTGTCGACCAGAGGCAGAAGGACCTGCCTGACATACTTGCTCAGGTGAGGGCCACAGGTGCACCGTAACTGCAAGGAGTAAAATTTGAGTTGAGAGTTACAAAAGGTATGAGTTACACCCAGCTTCACTTTAATCAGACAAAAGTTCGAAGTGCAGTGGAACCCCGATTATACGACTTTCAGGGGACCATGCAAAACTGTCGTATAATCCAGGCATTGTGAAATAGAAATACTAAGAATATAGGCAGTGGTGCTTTACTGTTGCCCCAAAAGGTGGGTACATACCACCTGAGTAAGCAATGGCACAAACCTGCATGGCTCCAAGGAAGCTAGTTTGTTTTAGAAAATGACAATGAAGCGCTTAATTGGAGTGAATGAACCTTTATTGTCACTTTCAAGAAAAAAATTCTCTCATATTTTTCTGCACATTTGCCCATTCGCGACGCACCAGCTTCCTTTCGAGAGCTGCGAGATCTTGTAGCATGTAATCAATCTCATCGTGTGCGCAAGCAAACCTGCAAATGTTGTCGACATAACGCAACACTTCCTGTTAAGTCAGAATGGACGTGCTAACCGCCCTACAGTTGTCCACCTCTTCCTTGTTGTGAAGTTTCTGCAATCAGGGCACACATCTTCGATGATGTCTTCTAGCAACACAGCACTTCATACTTCAACACTGTCATCAGCACTAGCATAGTTCTCGAAAGTTCCTGGCAGCTGCAAGGTACCAAACTCGGGTTTGTTGCTGGCGGAAGCTTCACTTGTAGCAGGCATTTCTTCTCTTGAAGCCACAGTGCCTGAAGGAGTTAGCGATCGTGCCTGATGAGACTGCATCCCATGCACTGGCAGTGTAGTGCATCATGTCCAGCATAGTAAGCTTTTTGTCTAACTGATTGCGTTCCTTGCCCACTATAAAAACTGCACCAAAACGGCACGTTTGTTTTACGCACTTCATGATACCAGCAGCAAGTGGCCGCAGCTGCCTGGTGCAATTTGGAGGCAGGAATGCAAGTTGCACATTCCTCTAGTCCGATGTATTCGGTGGATGGCAGGGTGCATTGCTCAGCAAGAGGAAGACCTTTCTGTTCCTAGCATCCATTCTTGAATTCAACTGCTGTAGATATTCACAAAAAATAGCAGCCATCATCCAGTCTTTTCAGTTGAATTTGTACTGGCACGGTAGCCTTTGCAAGTTCTTAAAGCATCGCGGCTTTCAAAACTTGCCATTTATGAGGTGAGGAAGTTTTTCTGAGCTGTCTTCATTGGCACAAAGCAGCATGTCAAAGTCTGCTCTGGTTGCACGTTATAGAAAACTCCAGTATCGTCCACGTTGAACACGTGTGGAGTGCTTTTACTGCTGTATCAATTCCACCAACGATGCAGTCCGCTCTTCCATAGTGGAGAGGCTGACAGACCCATTTTCTCTACAACGGCAGCTGTACACAACACCACAGCATTTCTCGAAGTGTTCCAGCCAGCGATTGGAGGCTTTAAAATTATATACACCACAGCCCAGTACAATCATCTCAACCTTCACTTTCAGGATTGTGCCATCCACAGCAATCACTGAACTACGTGCCTGGTACAACCACTCCACGAAGGCTTTCTCCATGCCAGCATATTTACCATCTTTCACGGCCTTTCTTTTCAGGCCAAACTTTGCCACATTCATTAGGGCGCTGTCCTTCCTCGCGAGGACTGTTTTCAGCCATAAATCAGGAATGTTGAGGTTTCGGGCAGTGCTGGCCTTCATTGCTCCTTTCTGTTTTTCAGCCTCCTCAATTACTCGAAGCCTCTCTCGAAGCGTTAGCTATTTTCAGTTCTGCAGCATCGTGATTTGCACCAGTTGCAATGAAGAATTGAAAACTTCCTGACAGAATAATCTTGGAATGCAGAAAGCTTTGCATGTGTTTTTGGATGTGGTAACAACAGCTGCAACTCACAACCTTTCGTGGCAATGTGGAGGTAAAGGAATGGCCGCAGTCCTCTTCAATTTTCGCAAATGCGTACTGCATCGCCCGTTTATGTTGTTTGCACAAGCTTTGCCCAGTCGTGTGCAGCAAGTGCTGCTCCAGCCCTGTGGTAGCCATACGGGAGCTACAGGTACTAGTTATGGTCAGTTCTGGTTCATGTGGCTGTCACGCTGCTAATGTGGACAGGCTTAACAGCAATTGCTCTTCAACACGTCCAATGCAAAAACATGAAATCTTGTGAAAATTACAGTGGAACCCCGTTCATACGTTCTTCAGCGGACCGGGGGAAAAAAACGTAACAGCCGGGAAAACGCAAGCGTGAGGAAAGCTCCGAAAATGAATGAGAATAGGGCCGCTTTGATTTTAAACAATTTATTTCAGCAAGGTGAGCCATCTAGGTCGCCGAACGATAATTCGGACAGCCACGCGGTACTGCCAGTGCCCTATAGACTTAATGTGTTAAAACGACCGATTTTTCGGATGGTTTCTAGCTCTAAATTCGGTAATGCGGACTCCGTTCGCGGCTTTCGAGCGCAGTGAATGGGCCACCATTATATCCTCTGGCGCCTCGATGAGAGAAAGTATCGCCTAAGAGATCACATTCAAAACTGTGATCATTAAAGCTTTTTCCGATTCTTTTCTCCAGAAGCCCCCGGACCTCAAGGTACGGTCGCTAGAATAACAGCGCGCGAGTGGGGTCGACGAAAGCAGCTGAAGCAGAGATCAAACACGCCCGGCCCATCTCCGTCGCTCGGAGGCGATAACATTACCCCGCCCGTCTTTAACGAGCATGAAAAGACGCAAAGGCGAGAGGGGGGGAGTGTCGGTCGGCTGCTGAGCGATCGCATGGCTGCCGAGATAGCGCTGGCGCTATCTCAGCAGCCAACAGCGGGCGGCGATTCCTGCAAGCGTGACCAAGACTGTCAGAAGTCAAATCAAAATAGCGGTGCCCGGGCGCGTACGGCGTGCCAGGTTGCGACGTAACAGCGGGGTTCGCAATACATGGGACTCTATGGGAGCTATGCCGGGACCGATGAAAAACAACGTAACAGCCGGGAAAACGAAGCACTGAGGAACGTAACAGCGGGGTTCCACTGCATCGTGTTTTCGAAAGGAAAGCTTGAAATTGTCTGCCGTGTCGTCAACTCATAATGATCACAACCTGCGAGCCAGAAAAACACTAAGGTGCCAGAAGTGCACCATGCAGTGCAGCACTAGCCTAGCAACACAACAAAAATTAATGCACTTTGGCTGGCTCTGGCTAGCTCTGGCATCCAGTAGCTTGTCATAAATAGCCTAGATTTAGAAAGTTGAAGAGGCCATGTGGTGGCAGTGAGGGGAGAAGGCTACGCAACCATTTTGGGCATTTTCTCGACGTTTCATCCTGCTGAAGTTTTCTCACATTCCAGCCTATGTCTTCTTGGGTTTTGTTTTTTTTTCCTCAGACGGTTCCAGTGAGGGGTCGTACGAAACAGGGCCAATATAAAATGAAGTTTTTGATACATTATTTCCAGGGCTGGGCAGAGATACCCGAAAAAATGTTCCGGAATACAGATATCGAAATGCATGGTTTGAAAGCCTAAAGTACAGATGCTGAGATACATTTGTAATTTATGTAGCGAGATACTTCAGAGATACTTTTGCAAAAGAGGAAAAAAGAATTCCGGAATACAGATATAGCAACACTGATACTGAAATACCTTTTTCTCTGTCAGGAATGTTCATACTCTGTAAATACATCTATTAAGTGCAGCATAATACAGTTAAACCTGCTTATATTGAACCTCCATATAACGAATCCCTGGATATAATGAAGTTTTTCTATTCCCCGCCTTACTCCATAGAAGCACATGTATTTGAGACGTCTATGTAACGAAGTGGCAGTGGGAGAACCCCTTGAAATAACGAATTTTCTCCACCGACAGCCTGAGATTTTGCCCCAAATATTGTCACTTTTGCACGAGCAACAACTGGAAGCACCTTCTCCACCGCGGCGGAATGCGAAGCGGCAGTGGCACGCTTGGTGTGCTCGAAGACATGGCGACTGCGGCGAGAGCGAGTGCACGTGTGCGTGCATGCGAGCGTGCGCGAGGAGGGCCTGCATCCCTCGACCCGGCGATCTTCCCGCCGCGTGTCCTTTCCCCCTCACTTCAAACCTGATCCCGCCGCTTGCTGCAGTTGGCCTAGCCTGCCAAGCCGCCACCCTCCTTTTCCAGTTGATGCTACCGAGCCGCGCTGGCTTAAGAAAAAAAAACGAATTTTTTTTTCAACGTGCTGGCAGTGTGACTCTGCTTGCTACGCAAGTCTGCGCTTCGCTTCGCTAACCTGACACTAGGTGACAGCGCTTGTTAGGCCTAGCTCATGGGGTCGCAGGCGGCGCGCCTCAAGGGAAGCTTGCCCTTGACAACACAGGGATCAGGTGTACAGGAAATCGCGCTAACAGGGTGATTCAAGGGCAGCGCGCGTGAAATGATAAAAAAAAAAAAAACTGGAGACAAACAGCTGTAAACTAGAGGACACGGGCGCACATTCCATGCGGAGTGTTCGCGGCTGACAAACGATTGTAGTAGCATTCTGCGTCGCTTTGGAAATCCTATCCTCAGAGGGCCGCCACGCCTTTTTTTTTCTTCACTCTGCTCATTGTTAACTTGTTCCGCGCTCCTTCCTCCTCCACGCTGATTTGCTGCGCCTTTTTCGGGCGGCACACTTCCTTTGTGAAGCCTGCTCCCTACCTTGATTGTCCGGGATTGCCTGGCAGCACCATTATAACAGGCCCTTCATATCAAGAGGGGGGGGGGCTGCATATACGTATATTAAGTTCTATGGGAGGGTAAACAGGGGGTCAGAAAAAACCGCATTTAGCCAGTCCTGCACTATAAGCAGTCACATAGGTGTTCTCATTGGTAAATGTTTCTCACCCAAAATAATTGTCTTGGGTGAGCTCTGCCGTCTGTAACCTTTTTGCTTACTTAAGCGTTTATTTTTCGAATTTTCGTGCCGAACCTGCGTATAACGAAATCCTCTTTATAACGAAGTTTTCCGGGAATTTCTCAATTTCGTTATATCTAGGTTTAACTTATTTCAAATGTTGCAGTGCATTGAAAGTTTCAATTTATTCAGTATTTTATCACAGTACTCTGAGTGCCATTAAGGCATTACAAAGGAGGCTTACACTGTACATAATTGTGAATGACGAGATATGTACGTATATCGGTTAGAATAAAAAAACCATACTGTATCACAGCGAGAGTAACACACATTCTACACCGAAATCGACATACTTGTCAGGAACAGTATTAGCTATGCTAGAAGTAGCATAACTGAAGCGGTGTGCTGGAATAACTAACGAACAATTAATTAAGTGACTAGAAGAACTGACTAGAATAAGTGACTAGAAGAACTCCACACAGTACGAGGTGAGCCTCCTCAGTGCTATCCGCACGCTACCATGAGCATGGGGTCGCATTAAAGAGGAGACCATTTCAAACTGCTTCAGGGCCTGCAGATTCATTGCAAGTGCCTTGAGAGATTGAGGTGGTTCATCTTTTCCTGCGGGCGAAGCACACACAACCGAACTTGATGACAGTAGTCTTCAAGCATCTCTCGGTGACGTTCCTTTCAGAGAATACGTTACCATTGACAGTGAAGTTGAAACGTATCGTGCGCTGACAGGCACCGAAGTACTTGAGATCGTTCGGCCCAACAAGGCTGCTGACGAAAGTGACTTGGATGATAACGTTTCAAGCCAGCTGCAATCTGTGGCTGCTGATGTAGCTGCGGGCCTTGCCGTTGCGCAATGATTTTTTGCTGCTGAGAGCAGCACCGAGGAAGTACTCAGCCGCGTCTACAGCCTGCAGAACTTGTTCTCCAGGTTAAGATGCCGCAGGCAGAAGCAGACGGCAGTAACCGATTTCTTTTCTGAGTGAGTCAATAAAAACGTCCGTTTTTGCCCCTTGTGGTTAACTGGAAGTTTGCTTAATTCGAAGTTTTTCACAGTCCCCATGAACTTCGTATTAACAGGAGTTCTCTGTAAACTGAATTTTTGACAAATCAGCCTCAGAAATTTTGCTGGTGCATGTCAAAATCCAAAAATGCACCAAACAAATTGGAAATTGCTGGTACAGTGGTTGAGGATGCGTGTGCTATCGCAAATTCACTGAACACATACTTCCAATCTGTTTTCTCCCGTGCTCCTATCGCTGATATACCCTTGTCAGAGTATGAATCAGTGGTTTGTGATATCTTAATAACAGGTCCTGGCATTCTGAACTTGCTGCTAAAGGTAGACGTTAAAAAATCGCCTGGGCCTGATAATTTGTCAAACAGGTACGTGGGTCAGTTGTCTCCCTTTCTACACAAAGTTTTCAGTGCATAACTTGAAACAGCAGTGCTTCCGGCAGACTGGTTGTGTGCCAAGGTCATGCCAATTCACAAAGGTGGAAACAAACACCTCCTAGACACATAGAGGCCCATATCTGTGACAAGCATGTGTTGCAAATTAATGGAGCATATAATAAATAAGGCTATAATGACCTATCTGGAAGACAATAACCTATTGTATTTCAGACAACATGGCTTCAGGCAAGGGCTTTCAACTGTTACCCAACTTATAGAAATCATACATGACTTCTCTGTAATAATTGGTTCAGGGCAACAAGCTGATGCTATTTTCATAGATTTCTCGAAGGCTTTTGACCACATGCCACATATTTTACTAATCTATGAGCTCAGGTTGCTAGGGATTAGCTCTAAAATTATCTGATGGGTTGAAGCCTACCTCTCTAGCCGTTCCCAGGTTGTTTCTGTAAAACATGCTAAATCAGTCCATCTTTCTGTTCATATTGGTGTCCCACAGGGATCAGTTTTGGGACCAACACTGTTTTTAGTATATATTGATGATATCCGCTCTTGCATGGGATGAGGGGTGAAAATAAGGCTTTTTGCAGACGACTGCATCACTTATATGCCTACTAAGAATATCAGTGGTCAGGTAAGACTCAACAAATCTTTAGAAAGTATCAGTGCTTGGTGCGAAAAATAGTGGGATATGGGGCTATTGTTGTAAGAGGGTCAGTTCATCATAGACAACATACAAAAGTTGATGGTGCAGCAGCTAATCTTTGTTATAACCAATATATTGTTCAGCATGGGATTTTTATGAGTTGGTTCAGCTGTGGTATCTGTACAAATACAGTAAACCTTTTTCATGGCAGGCAGTGCTTTGGTTAAGCTCCAGCTGGAAATTTTTTGTAAGCACTGTGTATCTCATCTTGCAGGTGCTTGAGCCAGCACTGGCAGCATGTGAGCAGCTCTCGAGCCGGCTAGCTCCTGCAGACAGATCAGTTCACCTCCTCAATTGTCTGCAACTCGCTCAGGCAGGGCTGGCAGTGCTTGAAATGACAGAACCATGGCTGGAAGAGCTTGAGGCACGCCAGAAGCCCCACATTGAGTGCCTTGGTCAGTGTTTCATACCCGAGTTCCTGATGTTTCATTGTGTGACTGCATGATATGTGAGCATTTCATAATCTTTCTCATTAAAAGTGTCATGAAACTGAAGTTCATTTCGTCTATTCAGTCGAAAAGTTTGCTGCAAAGGCCCTCAACTAGTGTGTATTCAAGGATTTTGTTTGATTTGTGCTATCTTAAATAGGGGATCCAGTTGTTACCTCAACATGGTTCCTAATACAGTCTTTAATGCTGCTTTATCCAAACAGCTGACCATGTTAATTCCTGTGGAGTCTGAAATCAATTAATTCCATTGTTTCAGTTGCCTTGCTTGTAAAAGGTGGCACAGTATTCTCACCTCAGATAACTAGCTTGACATTGACTTTCGTGACGTTATTTTCACACTTCACGCAGCCTATGAGAATGCGTGTGAGGTTCATGTGCTGAGCAGTACTTGAAATGATGAGCAGTTGTAAAGCGAGGGACATGCTAGCTGGGGCCAACAGTTTCATGAGGGGACAAGACCAGTCCATTGTCTAAACATTAACTCTGTGGGCATCACCTGTCCAACCACTGCTACACATTTAGTGTAGCTGCACTCCGATGTCATAATGGCATTATGATGAGCACTTTTTTCTCTCCCGTGCATGGTCCTGCAGTGGAGGAACAGCTGGAGCACTTCGTGAGCCGGCTGGGCAGTGCTTTGGCAGATGACCCATCCCGCAGTGGCAGCATTGTGCCTCTGCCAGAGCCACTATCTCTGCAGGCATTGAGCCAAGGCCTGGCCGAGCTGTGTGAGCAGCCGGAGGCCTGGGGCACACTGCCGCCACTGGCACTGCTGGTGGGACGCCAGCGGCAGCAGGCAGTGCGCCGTGCCGCCCTCGACAGGCTATGGCACCGCTACGCCCAGCTACACATGCGTATCCATGCTGCCACAGATAGAGACCTAGCTGAGAGGTTGCCCCTGGCACCAGACACTCTGCGAGAGGCACTGCTGCTGCCACCTCTTGTCCAGCAGGGAGAGGAACAAGATGGTGGAGAAATCCAGGAGCATTCATCCTCCACCTAGTCACTGTCACGTCCTCTCTCCTCAAGAGTGGCCATGTGACAACGGTTTTCCTGGCTGGGAAATTGCTTCCTCTTGGTTTTGGGATGTCCAGCTTGTGGATGGGGCCAACATGCATCGTGTGGGATGCTAGACTTTGAAGTGTATACTCGGGCATTTTGCTGTGGCATTAACTGCACACACGAAGTGGAAAGGACAAAAGCAGGAGATGCATTGCATAAAGCTGTGATCCCCACTGCCTTAGTCCTCTCTTTTCTGCACTGTACAGTAAGTTATGCTAGGTTGTTAAGCCTTATGCCAGCTTTGACAAAAAGCATTGACAAGTTGCATCAGCCATTCTTCACAGGGCCCAGTGGTGGGGCAGTGTGCTCAATTTTACTGTCTGTGACTAGTGAGTTGCACGAGCTACTAGTGACTTACTGTCTGGCTAGACGCGTCCAACCAGCAATGTATTGTCTGAACTTGGTGCCTGTAATATACTATGCACTCAAGGACTACTACTTGGAGTAAAGCATTCAGGACTCTTCCAGGCATGTGGCAAGACCAGTGACATGACTGCTTAGGATGCTGCTGATCGGAGCATCACAATTTTAAAATAAGCAGTAGACACAGCAGTAGAAATGACTGTGAGAATGTTTGGGTTTTTGGTGCAAAGTTAAAACGCAAATAAAGTTTGGCTTCTTAATTGTCATAGAGGTTCTGTTTTTATTGCTACAGAGTTCAAAACCTCTAACCAGAGGTCAGCAAAATTTCTGTGGCTCACTCGGACTCGCTAGAAAAAATTATTTTTTCATTTAGGCTCTCTCACACTCAGACTCGCCAGAATTCTAGTCTAAGCTCACTGGTGCTCAGACTCAAGATTTTTCCTTAGCCACACTCACTCGAATTCAGACTCACTGGATTTTTTCTGAGCTGAACTCATTCGGACTCAAACTCGCCAGATTTTTGCTCAGCCGCACTCAGACTCCGGCTTAGTAGCTTTTTCCCCTGCCAGACTCACTCAAACTTGAGCTCATCAATTTTTTCCTTGGCCCTGCTCACTCTGACTCAGACTCACCATATTGCCTCTGAGCCTGACTTATTCTAAGGGCTCACTGTAAAAAGAGAAAAAGAGCGCAAAAGAAATAAAACCCACGACCGGCAACAGAGAAGTAACAAACGTGGTCGCTGATCGGCAACAGTTTATTTCCAATGAAACAGAATAAATAGAAAGACACAATGGAACGATTTTGTGTTTTCTGTGTGTGATAATAAGGGCGACCGTATGGTGAAGAGGAGATGCTGGGTTTATGAACTTGTGTTGCACCTATACCTGATCAAACAGGCATTTTTGCATACTGCCCCAGCCAAATGGAGCTGCCGTCACGGGTATGAGGCATGGGATCCCCTGCAATGAAGGCAAGTGCTCTAAACAACCATGCTCTTTGGAGATGTTCTTTGAGTCATGCATCTTCATGTTCATGCATTTTGCAGCCACCATTTTGTTAACACCGAATATCCTTACAAATGTGGAAGACCTAAGTGCTAAACATAGTTGATTCAATATTGGCATCATTACAGTGGCACAGCTTCAAATGTGTGCTAGCGCTGCATGGTGACCTCCCAGAAATCATAATTGTCTTTAAAAAAATAAGAGTTTTTTTAAAGATGATGACAGGATGTTTGCAGCGTAGATTGGGCCGGGCTCTGGAACGTGACATCAAAGCACTGTCGCACTGCTGCTTCTCTACACCTTCTGCTTGAGCCTTGCAACATTGGCAGCTTTACCTCGCAGTTCACCACTTCGCGGCGCCTCTTTCCCAGGCTCGCAGCCGCCACCAGCATTACGGCACTGAGCGCCGTTACTTTGGCCACTTTGATCAGGCTGTTTGGCTCCTTGCGACAACCACATTCCTCACTCTTCTGGCCTCCTTGCATGCTGCCGCAGCTACTGGAAGGCCTAGGCTACAGGCCGCAACTGGCCGGCAGCCTAAGTCTCAATGAAGGCAATGTAGGGATGTAGATTTTCTGAGCACCTCCGTTGTGAAGCCGTGATGCAGCCACTGAATGCAGGATGCTGTAACGGTTGCACTTAGTGAGGAAGGGTGCAAAGTACATGTGCGGATCGCCTCGCCATGGTGGTCTAGTGGCTGTGGTACTCAGCTGCTGATCCGAGGGTCGCGGGATTGAATCCCGGCCGCGGAGGCTGCATTTCGATGGAGGCGAAATGTTGAGGCCCGTGTGCTGTGCGATGTTAGTGCACGCTAAAGAACCCCAGGTGGTCGAAATTTCCGGAGCCCTCCACTACGGTGTCTCTCATAATCAGAGCTGGTTTCGGGACGTAAAACCCCACAAAACAACAACATGTGCGGATCGTGGTTTGCAACTTGGTTTACAATCATTTATGCAATGGCGGTACAATGTGTTCGTGGACATCTTTATGTTGGAGTGCACTGTATGCTGTATATTTCAAAGGCAACCTATGCGCTGAATAAAGGGAATTAATGTACGTCAACCATGCATATATGTAAATCACCATGGATCATTGCATTATTACAGTGGATTTAAAAAGCACATTGTGATAGTACGTGTGTGTGAAAGGGAGGGGGGACGGTGCAGCTGCAGATTGATATACATAACCGATAGCTGTGTGTGCATCTTCCCTTTGCCTACACTGCAGCGAGATAAATACCTTATGCTCCATATTTAAATACCAGACAGAGCTCAATAATTCTGTGTGAAGTATAAGCGTATCGTATATTCATGCTTCAGTGCACAAGCATATATATCAGAGTATTGTACCACAACCATGATAGATCAATATCAACACTGAAATTGCAGCAACAGCTGACGATCTTTCTTGTTCAATTATCGACCAATTATGCTGACAAGGGCTTCATTTATCAAGGACAGAAACACAGAAAATGAAAAACAGGGCTCGCTGCAATCTGTAGTATGCCAGTCCGTTTTAGGGAGCCTAAATTTTAGGAAGCCTAAAGCTTTTACATGACACCGATTGAATCTGGCTATGTCATCGAGTCATTTGCCCAAGGTGTAAAATTAAAATTGTGTGTTGATGCATGTAAGGCTGCAAAGTCACTCAGACTCGCTCAAAGGTGTATTATTTTGCATAGATCTCACTGCACCTCTATGCAGCCGGCTTCATTCGGACTCAGATTCACTTATTTTTCACCTCGGCCGGGCTCATTCAAACTCAGTCTCATGAGTATTGAATATCCTATTTCACTGAACTAACTCAAACTCTCCAAAATTTTACTCAGCCGGAATCATTCGGACTGAAAATTGCCATCATTTAGCTCAAGCAAGCTCACTGAGACATACTCACGAATATATTGCTCAACTAGTTTCACTCAAGACCCAAATTCATAAAAAATGTGTCCAGCCAAACTCGCTCTCTCGTAAATGTTGCTGAGTTGGACTCACACAAACTCGCACTCGCAGGTCAGTGTAAGTCTGAGTGAGTGGACTCATGAGTGAGTTTGCCGACCTGTGCTCCTGAGAGCATTTTTTTTTTCACTAAGCTCATGGTGACAACACCTTGGCATTAGAAAGTACAAGGTGCACAGACAGCCTGGAACATTTACTGTGAAGTGTATGATACCAGAGCATGGGGTCGCTATTGGCTGCATTGCTGTTTAGGTGTCCCAAATTCTGTCTTTTACAGCTGTGCATTGAGTGTATGCAAGCAAGCAACTTAATATCATCTTAGTAAAGGCTTGGTATAACTTCTCATGATTGTTCTTTAATAATTCCTTTGGATTACAGAAACATATACTATTTGATTTAGCTTACAGGGAATGTCATTAAGAGTGTACAAGCTGCATTATTGTGCATCTTGTAACACCTCGCACAGTGTGTCACACCTTTAAGCATAGGTTTCACGATGGCTCTTTCTTTTTGCATGAACTAAAGAGCATCCTGCAGCATCACAGGAGGAAATCAGTTGCTTAGAATATGGAACGAGACTAACTGTGACACGTCATGCATGCTGCATTTTTATGCTTCATCCCACTTCTATGCTTTTCCTGAAAGATGGCCTATGTGTGGTACATGGTCAAAGGCCATGAACCTACTCAGAAGGACAGCATGGCACATTTTCCAGCTTGACTGTACTGTCCAGTTTCAGTAGGTCACAACATTTCATTTATTTCTCTGCTGCTAAGTACAGTTTGGAGGTCAGAAGGCAGAACATGCCTTTTCCTTCTTGTGTGATTCTGAAAGAATGCATTCTTGTTTCCACTACATAGTGAAATGGCAGGGATCTTCCAGTGACATACATTGAAAAACATTAACCATGTCGTCATTCTGGTGGATTCCCTCCTTAAAGTTGGAAATCTAGAGGGAAAGAGAGAGTGGTCTAGAGACTCTGAAAGGTAGAAAGCAAATTGTAAGGACTAGAGACAAAAAGATAGAACCTCACCCAGGTGCCTAGACCCTGTACTGGACTGAAGCTTCACCCTTATTCACCTCTAGTCACTCCTCAAGTTGTCATGTTTCGAAATTGTGCATCGGTATGCTCGAATAAGTTATCCGTATGCCTGAAATGTCCCCCCTTTTTTAAGACTGGTGCCCAAAAGTAATTACTGGTAGACCATGTGCATTCATTCCTCAAAGGTTGAATGCAAACGTGAACATTTAGCTACTATTGATCGTCAGTCTTGTCAAACTTGTACAAGGAATGTTTCGTTTATGTGCCTTATCTTTTCCAACATTTTATTACTCCTCAAGATTGCCCAAGACGAGTTGATACCAAACAATACATTGTGTCATTGCCAACAGCTTAAGCTTTACGCTGCCTGAAAGCAACAAACATGGCACAAAGAAGCGCTGTTGACCAAAGAGCTGACACCACCACGTGGGCTGCACAACAAACCTATGGCTACTTTGAATAAGGGCAGTGGCAGAAATTATCAGATAGAATGGGTAAATTACTATGAGCAGGACAAGCACTCAACCTATCTGTATGTGTGACTACCATGGTGGTCTAGTGGTTATGGCACTCGGCTACAGATCCGAACGTCGCGGGATCGAATGCCAGCCGCGGCGGCTGCATTTCGATGGAGGCGAAATGTTGAGGCCCGTGCACTTCGTGATGTAAGTGCACGTCAAAGAACCCCAGATGGTCGAAGTTTCCGGAGCCCGCCACTACGGCGTCTCTCATAATCACAGCTGGTTTTGGGACGTAAAACCCCAGAAATCAATCAATCGAATCCCCCTTGCCATTCTCTGCACTCTCATATTGTTCCTCCTCACCATCATTTCCCTTTCCCATCCCTTGTTATACTTGCTCTACGTGCCCATGCTATACATATCAACCGTTCCCCTCCACCTCACTCACTCCCCTTTTCCATCCCTTGCTATGCTATACAAGGCTGTAGTGTGCTTTACTCTCTCTCCCTCAACACCCTCGCATCACTCCTAACCCTCACTTTACCACCCCTCGAAATCGGTTCGTGTTTTTGGGACGTAAAACTCTAGCAGTCAATCAATGCTATGGCATGCCTACCCTTTCCCTCCCCTTTCCTTCCTCCTCATCCTCACATCATCCCTACTCACTTCTCTTCCCCACCCCCTTGCTATTTACCATAGTCAGGCATGGCTATGGTATGCTGGGAGCTGTTGGCACATACCCCCTTTCTGTGTCGCCGTTATGCCATGCGGCCCATATTTTACCATCACCCTCATATCTGTCCTCTTCACCATCACTTCCCTTTCTCACCCCTTATACTGTACGTGCCTATGCTATGCAACAACTGCTCCCCACCTCCTCATGCTCACTTCCCTTTCCCACCCCCTTTCGATACTGTGCTCGCCGTTATGTAGTAATGAGATATGAGAGCATAAGCACAACAGAAGATGTGCGCGTGCCCTGATTTATATGACCAATAATTGTTATATGACCGAAAACAAACACAAAACCGAGACAGGCGGTGCGACTCATAATCAGTGCGAACGAGTTAAAGGGACCGATAACCAATATTTAAGGTACTTTTCTTCATTTTAAAGGAGAGCTTACCGGTTACAGTGTCCAGCCACGCGATGACAACAGGGAAAACGCCGTGAAACATGTTTTATGAGAATTTTTTTGCCACGGAGTCTTCCATGCAACACATGCTGCAAACAGTGGCCGACAGCCGTCGGGTGCGTTCGCGCCAGGCTATGCCTCCACAGAGCGCGTGGGAGCCACTGGGAGCCACTCAGCGCATGCGCCGAGGTAAAAAACACGTTTTCGGTTGCCGCGAAGGCAGCGCCGCTTCTTGGCGTCGACTCCTTTTACTGCGTAGAAAGCAAATAGTAGGGCAGAGATGCGTTTTTATTTGTCGACTGCAACGAGTTACGGTCGTATGAACACCAGCAGGCGACGTACGGCGATTCAAAGACTCCAAATAGCAGTACCAAGGCGTCTCCACTAGGCTACGCCACGAGTCAGTCGCCGCAATTTTTATGTTCTGTTTAAAAATACAAATCCTGATCAAATCGCGAAAGGGTGCTCGATTCCATCACTATAATTCAAGTTATTTCGAAATGCACAAAGATCCGTTCACACGTTCTGGCCAGTTGTCGGTCCCTTTAATAAAAGCGACAGTCCTATGCTCTCTACCAGTAAAATGCACACTACAGGCGTACTACAGCAACTGCCTTCGTTGCGTAACGAAGCTAGCAAAAGGTTATAAACAAAGCCACCAGCTAGGGCGTTTGAAGCTGAGAGCGCCAAGACTAGACAAATCCAGGTACGATACCACCGCTTCCATGGTACCTGCCCACGGCTGAACGATCGCAGCGCCACGACTCCATCTCGTATTTTCTAGAAAAGTCTTTGTGGTAGACGAAGACAAAGAAGTGCACGCTGCCTTGGCCAGCGCTGGAGACAGCTCGCGTTCCCTGCCCGAGCGTTCGTGATTGCGAGGTGTTAGCTGCCCTCGGCGCTATTGCGACATGCTGTCCAGTGAAGAGAAGGCGCGCTGGGTTCAGGAGGTCATGAAGGCCGACGTCGTTAATGCTGTTCGAAATGTGGCTTCCGCCCTGAAGAGTAAGCCTTTCTCAGTTGACGACTTGGCGCCGCATGTGGAGTTCCTGGAGGAACGACTTAAAGAGCTGAACGATCAGAACACGATGATGATATCCACCTTGGACACTGAAGAGCTCACCGTGCTCGAGGTCGCACAAACGGAGAAGTTCGAACATACCGTCAGCCTCCTGGTTCGCAAAGCGCGGTGTGCCATTCGCAAAGCCACCTCGAAGCCCCCTCATGTCCCCGACGTTGACTGGACAAAGCCACCCGCAAATGAGTGATCCCAAACGACGTCTTCCTCCTGCACGGCAAGCCAGAAGAGCACCCTCTTTGGACATCTGCTTTCTTGTATGGATACCGCCCGCCATTCCGCACGAGCCACGTCATCCGCCTCCGCTTACCGGGATTCAGACAGCCGCCATACTTGCTGTCTTCAAAGCATCTATATGGCGGCTGGCTAGTGCTTGCATCGATCGTGACTCTGCGAGAGCCCAGACGTCGACCTTCCGCGAAACGACGTGAGGAGTCTGCACTACTGATCACTGCGGCGTCGCCGGTCTGCCGAAGAGGAATGGAGAAGGATGAAAGCGCTGAATGCGGGTTCAGAGGACAGAACTATTGGCTTGCCGAACAGGAGGGGGAGGCGCGCGCATGCACAGGCCTCTTCATGCGGCTCGACGAGTTGCACTTTGCAGTGTGGAACCTTGAGGCAGCAGTCCCGAAACTGGCCCCATTGCATGCAATAAAGGGATAACCGTGAGCGCGTCTAGTGTTATGCATGCCGACTGTGGTCGTAAACCGAAGTTCGGTACCCTCACGGTGAGTTTCGGGTCAAACTCATGTACGATCCAGTTCACGGATCGCCTCAAGTGAGGCGGTATTTAGGGAATGGAGGATTGAGCAGCGCTGTCTAGGTCGCAGGGTCACGTGTGTGTTTGAAGGAAGTTTATGCTGACCATAATCTTCCTTGACGTCATGGTATCTCTGCAGTAATGTCGAAATGATAAATCTTTATAGGAAGCCGACCGGCTGTGATGCAATCGTGTAAAACATTGCAAAACAATTGTTTTGCAATGTTTTACAACAATTGCAACAATTGCTTTCCTATACAAGATGCTTAAAGGGGCACTGACACGAAAATTTTCGTCTGCTGTTTTTTCGCTGCAATACGTAGCTGGGGACCTGTTGGCCATAACATGGCACATCATTTGCTCCAGCGCGCGTCAGATAATTATTTATGGCCTGTTCATTACCCACTAGTTTCAGTTTTGGTTTGGGAGAGCTCAAAAAACGACAAGGCGCCCGGTGTAACTGGCGCCATCTAGTGCTCGCAATGGAGTAAACGAGTTCGACCACGTGAGCACACATAACTGTGACGCACTTCCGCACGACAACCGCCGCGTGCTCGTTTTCTTTCGCCTGTCGCACGTCCTGCGCGTTGTTGTCGCTGTTGCTCTCATCGTTGTTGGGTGGCAACTATTTTCTTGAGGTCTGGCATCGCCGGCAGTCTACTAACGCAGCCGCAGCGAATAAGAAATGGCGGCTATGACGTCATCATTGCTAGCTGCACTGTCGGGGGGGCCGCGTAATTTCACTACATATCCGGAGCAATGCATAGGACGCCGTTCTGCGCCGCCATTGGCCGCACGCGAGCCCCACGTCATGAGAGCCGCCCGCTACGCTTTTCCGGTAAAGTTTGCTCACACACAGCAGTCGCGCAGTGCCCGCCTCCGACGACGGTCGTCGTTCCTACGAACGCGGAGTGGAGGGAGGAATCCGGCGGTGCCGGTTGGGGTTGCGTCGCCTTCGATTCTTCGATTGTTTTCCTTTCGCTGGTGGGTTTTCAAACCTGCGCCAGTTAAGGGTAAACGGGTAAACGCGGTGCGCAAGAGACGCTGGTTTGACGCTTGCTGTGTGAGTGCTAGGTGCCGCTCTTTCATCCTTTTTTTGGGCGCTCAGAGCTGTGGGAAAAGGAGGGAAAACAAAGAAAGATGTCGGATGCGCATGTGTGTGTTTTTTGTTTTGGTTTTTTCTCTCTTTCGGGGTGAAGTAGAGAATTTATCAAGGGGGCTACGAGGCTCGGCGCCTCGGGGGGAACTATTATTACTAACACAACTGCTCCGAAGGAGCCGCTTAATGTTCTTTTAAAAACGCAATCGCGTTGGGTCTCAGCGGCGGGCGCGCCAGCGCCCGTCGCTGACGCGCCTGGCTCTGGCAGTAGTGACACGAGCAAAATAGTGAGAGCGCCGAAGGCGCACCGCGAAGCGGCGACGTATGTCAACGGGCCCTCCACTGACACGGGCGAACCACGGACACGCTTAAAATAGCTATATGGCAGGAAATGCGCCGGCAGCGATAAAATGCCGGCAGCCTTCCCGTGCCAGGCTACTCTCTCTGCCGGCTGCCGGCGCGTGCGACTGTAAACATTTACCGGAAATGCGTAGGCGGGCTGACGTGGCCTCGCGTGCGGCCAATAGCGGCGTCTGTGCATTGCTCCGGATATGTTAAGGAAATACGCGTCGGGGCCAAGGAGGTTATATATTACTTTTCTGGAGTGGAAGCGTGCCGCCGAAAGTGAAGCCGTCGCAGCCATCTTGCTCAAGGAAACAGTAGCAGACGACCACGCAGACGGCGGAGCGCGTAGACAACGCGACGCTGTTTCGTGGTGTTTAAACACTGTGTCCTGTTTTTCCTAAGGATCTAAATATCTGAGAAGGCAACGGTGACTACGCGCGTCGCTTTCGGCTGCACAAATCGCGTTGAGAAGAAGCCTGGAAGGACATTTCACGTGTAGGTTTTTCTCACTTTCTTCACGTACGGCTGCCCGTTTTCAGTGCATTTTGCTACATAGAGGGCAATTTTAAACATTCGCATCCATATATTACCTCCCTACGCCTGTATGAAAGATAACTGTAAGCTTTAAATACTTGCTAGTGCTTCGTTTTCAGGTGCGTGCATACAGGATTTGCTACGGGCTCGTGTTCTGCTAAAATACACGTCTGATGCACATGTTGGATAGTCACTGGAGTGTTTGTATGCGAACTTTAGAGGAAGGGCATTTCTCCGGAGCATAGACGCAGATTTGTTACGCGTACGTGTTGACGAATGCGCAAATGCAGCGAGCACGTACGTATGGCGTGTTTCTCTGTGCTACTGGTTTCGAAAATGAAGGGAAAAAAAAATACTGTGCGTACTGAGAACATGTGGTGTTCGGAGAGGTGGATGGAAAGCTTAAAACAGCCGCTCGATCACCTCTGCTCTAGTGATACCGAACAACCCAACCTCTGTCTTCAAGTGCATGCTTTTCGGCGCATGTCCCGTGTAAGAAATCTCCTATGTACGTTTATAGTCAGAACTAAATGAGAAAGATTTCCGAACGCACCCATCGGGTCTTGACAGACGCGGATCTGGGAAGACTTCGCAAACGCTAAGAGCAACGAACCATTTGGAAAAATGTACGTGAAATACGAAAAAAAAGAAAATAGAGCGTGCGCGGTTCATGCAGAAAACATGCGCTGTACTCAATCGGTTGGGTACATGCTTAAATAAAGGGCACGAATGCATTTCACGTCAGCTGGAAGTCGCACAATGCCGCATATTTGCGCTATATCGCATCACCACATCACAAAAACCTAGTTTCTACTAACAGACAGAGTAAGCCGGCAAGTACGATTTGCATAGAACCTCTCAGCCAGCGGTGTTCTTTTATTTTCCTCGACGCCTGCAGCTGAGTACGGACGCGGGAAAATTTTTTTCTCAACCAGAAAACACCGTTGGTAATTGGCATAAGCATAAAGTTCGTTTCTGTCTCAATGTTTTATCGTGAGGTTGCAAAACAAGTCGAGTGCCTATCTTAATACATTGCCGTCTATGGCGCGCCCGCGTACTTTTTGCTCTAGTAACATGGCCGCCGCCGGCTTCACTTGGCCCCGTAGGCAGCTGCAGGGACTTCCACTCCGGGAGTTTAATGGAACCTCCTTGGTCGGGGCTCGGCTGCCGTGGTGACGTCGCGGAAGTTGGGGGTCCCCTTCAGGCATAGAGATAATATACTGATTCTAGAGGCAAAGCTGGGCCGCGGAGGGGGGGGGGGGGTCCCTCCCGCGCGCCGCCCTCTTGAAATTGTGTCAATGTGGCCAGCCTAAGTATTACCGAAAGTGCTAAAAACAAGTGTAGGTCGTCTTATGCTGATTCCTTAAAAAACGAATAACCTTGCGAATATTAAGTGTGCATGTTAAGCATACTGAATACACTTCCTAAAAATGTAATTATTACATTTCACGATGCACGCATTCGCTCAATAAAACGTGGTTTCGGATCTCTTTATTTCTGTTTTCGGATTCTCCCTCTGCTTGTGTGTCCGATATGACATATGTGATCGCGCGGTGACACCGGTTGACGCGATAGCGCATTCGTGCGGTTACGTTGTTATTAGACATTTTTAGTTTATCGGGCTTAGCGTAATAGCGTAGTTACCGGAATAGCGGGATGGAAATGCGCATGCGCAGTGCCGTAAACGGCCAATACCGTTAAGCGTGCACACGGTATTTCGCAGACTTACCGTTACCGTGTTTACGTGTTTATCGTAGTTCACGTAAAACATGGCGGCGGTTTCGGACGCCCGCCTCGAGTTGAATTTGACGTTGCTGTGGCAGGATTCACTTCGTTCGCAGCAAATGACTGTTCAGAATGGCTTCGCTTGCCTTCAGGTGGCTTCGACGACGCAGTATTCGGGATAACTTAGCCGAATTTTCGAGATCGCTTCCCATTTCGAACGTTGCTAGGCCTAGCGAGAGAGCATCTGTTTACGTTTCTGCAACATGTCAATTTATGCTCTTGGTGCTTGGTTCGTATATGTTATTTCTCTTTATTCTCGAAAAGTTAGAATGCCGCTGCACGCGGGAGTGTACGTGAGCATTTCAAGCTTTATTTTTTTTCACCTTGTTTTTTAACGCATGTATCCTTCGCTAGATGGCGCCACAATCACAGCTATCGGGCCGTAAACGCTTCTCCGATCTACTAAAGCTCGTTTCTGCAACGAATGTTTGCGGTACGGTAACGCTATTCCCATAGCCCCGCTATCACGCTAACACGCTAAACTAAAAATGTCTATTGTTACGACCGGCCCTCTCTTTGTGACCGTAGCGGAGTAGCGACGGACAGGTTGATGCGGTGTTGTTCGAGGGCACCGGCTTGGCAGCCGGGCTGTTCGATCATGCCTCAGCCCGCCTCAGCCGCAATGTACGCTGTCGTCCTTTATGAAAGGGAACAAGCGATCGCGTGGCCTGCGCTTTGCGGCGGCGCCCACAGCGCCACCAACCGACAGCTAAAGAAAGCACGTTCGCTTTTGGCGTCATCTATCGGCGAACAAAATCAACAGTCCCGGCCGCTGGACAAGCGCTGCTGATTACGCTCCCGCGCTCCGATAGCGCAACCGGCGATGCCTGCAGCGCGTCGTCTGCTGCAAACAAATCGAGCGTGGTGCGCGAGCACAGGCTACACGTATAAGCTCTGTCTCTCGGCTTCACTCAGGTGAAGGTCTGGTTGTGGTTTATCGCTGAATGATACAGAGTGTCATTCAGTGATACTCTGTGTCATCCGAGCTCCACGGCTTCGTCTTGGAGCTCGTATATTTCCATAAGCCATCAATGAATACGTTTCCAAGGAAACGATACGCAGCATTATAGTTCTCCAGCGAACAAAGGTGAGAATGTCAATTTAAGCATCATTTAGCTTCAGCTACGTTATCGTCCCTGCGTCGTGAATAAATATTGAAATGATATTTTCTCGTGAGGAAAAGCCTGAGATCGAGGAAAAGCCTGAGACCGACCTTGCGTGGCACTAATCCCAGAATTCGAGCATGTCTGTCCGTGCAAGGTAAGTGGACATCAAGAAGACGACGGTGGCGATTCCGCTCGGCTAAATTGTCCCTGTGTGCATACGAAAATATCTGCAGCATTCCTTTAAAACCGCTGCACGATTTTCAGGCGAGCGGCAGCGTTATTATCAGTTCAGTCGGTGGACCAAGTTCGAGTCGAAGAACACATAGGAATACCGGGGTAAAGATAGCAGTGGCAATGTGCTAGTTTTCACGAGCAACAGATCGGCTTGAAGATACTGGGAGAGGGAAATTTCGGATGCTGAACGCCTTGCCTGCTGACTCGATAAGGAGGGATATGGGCGTGCTTAGCTCAATTTCTTTTCTGTGGGCCACGAGGCAGAAGGCCATCAAGATGGCACGTGTTCGAGGAACGCCAAAAAATTATTGAGCTCAGCATTGCTGGCTACAGTCAGAGACATATTGCCTCCATTATGAAGAGGCCCCTAAAAACAGTAAACAGGATAGTGCAGGCCTTCAAGAAGGAACGCCCTGTGAAGGACGCTCCGCACAGGCGCAGACCACGGGCAACGACTGCAGACGAAGACCGTGCGCTTATAACTGCAGTGGTAGTGAGACAGCAGACAACAGTTCGTGAAGCTCTAAGGGAACTTGGTATTAAGGCGTGCGAGACGACTGCGAAGCGTCGCCTCGCAGAAGCTGCTCTAAGAAAGAGGGTTGCCTACAGGAAACCACTGATTCGAAAGGCCAACCAAACAAAACGGCTGCAGTTTGCGAGGGACCACGAAAATTGGACCACGTCTGACTGGGAAAATGTATTCACGGACGAGAGTTCATTCACGACCCGGTGGGACCAGAGGCAAAGAGTGTGGCGCCCAGAAAACAGTCGGTAGGTGATGTTTATTGCTTAAAGGTAATACCACCAATTCAGAAAATGCTGGAAACGTTAATATATGTGTGTTTTGTCCTATCTCTAACATTATTATCTGCGTCAGTAGCACTTCATATTTAAACTAATTCGGCATATCCTGAAAGTATAGACACGGACGACGTGGCAGTAGGCTGACTGCTGCCACAAACAGAGGCACACCGCCAGCCCAAGTGCTGACTCTAGATGGAAGAATACAAATAACAAAATAAGTTGAATGGAATAAGAACGTGATTAGAAACATAAAACAGTACTAAAGGTAGACATGCATGAATGTTCCTGCTATGTAGAACAGCGGAATACCCCATTATTGGCGTAAATGAAATGTATTCGAGATAAGTAAAGTGACTGTTCATGTTGATTTGCTGTCAACGGGTGATCTAATGATGCTTCTCTACAGTTACAGACCAGAATATCTTCAGCGAGTGGCGGCAAGTGGCCGTTCAGCAGTGTGCGTGTGGGGTCTCGTGACCAAAGAAGGCCTTGGTCCGCTAGTCCGCATAGAGGACAGATATACGTCTGAAGGCTACTGCGCGATCCTGGACGACGTGATGGTGCCCTACTTGCTGAATGGTCCCTTCCGGGAAGGTGACTACGTCTTACAGCAAGACAACTCGCCTGTTCCTACATCCCGAAGGGTAACAAGGTTTTTCGAGGATCGTGGCATTAACACTCTTAGCTGGCCGCCCCAGTCCCCAGACCTTAATATCATCGAGAACGTGTGGGGCCTCTTGAAAACCGCTCTAGCGAGACGGTCTCTGCACGGACTCTCGGCAGACGACCTCTGGGGCGCCATAAAGGAGGAGTGGGAGCGGCTCAGAAGCGACAGCTCTCTGACGGCCGCCTTGTACAACTCGCTGCCCTCAAGAATGGCAGCTGTTGTCGCAGCAAATGGGGATGCCACTATGTATGGAGAGGTGGCTCATTACAACACGTTTCAGATTTTTTTTGTGGGTGGTCGAGACAAAAGAAAGTGTTTCGTATTTTTTATATCAATAAATGTATTGATATGTGTCATTGCATTCTGTGATCGCGTGTTTTACCTTACACATGCATTTAGTAAAATTTTTGCAAACATATAAAATTTTTTTTGCCTCAAGTTTTTTTTACGTAGCAACATCTCCTTCGTTGTCACGGCAGCCAGGATGCTTTGATTGTGCATGACGTTATAGCACCAAGCGCACATATACTAAACGCCTAAGTACTCTCCCTTTCGGCCGACAGACCAGTGCTTTCCGGGTAAGTGGGGCTCTACCTCGAAGGAAAATTTTTGCGGCGTACAGTTATACACTTTCCAAAATGAAAACCACAACCAGACCTTCACCTGAGTGCATCCCTCTTGCCTATGCATATCTAGTTTCGGCGAAGCGCAACTCGCGTAAGCCGAGAGACAGAGCTTATACGTGCAGACAGTGCTCGCGCACCACGCTCGATTTGTTTGCAGCAGACGACGCGCTGCAGGCATCGCCGGTAGCGCTATCGGAGCGCGGGAGCGTAATCAGCAGCGCTTGTCTAGCGGCCGGGACTGTTTATTTTGTTCGCCGATAGATGACGCCAAAAGCGAACGTGCTTTCTTTAGCTGTCGGTTGGTGGCGCTGTGGGCGCCGCCGCAAAGCGCAGGCCACGCGATCGCGTGTTCCCTTTCATAAAGGACGACAGTGTACAGGCAAAGAAACTCAAACTAGTAGGTCGTGCCTCGAAAGAGCTTTCTGCACCAGAGAGAATAAACCATGCTTAACGCGTACGTACGGTTATACAGGCGTTCTCTGTACGCACGTTGAACATCGCGCACGGACCGCTCGGACACGGCGATAATCGACAAGCTTGCACTGACACAACGCCGGGTGCACCGCGTCCACCGACAACGACGCGTGTCGTCTCTCGATTTCTTGCTGAGACTGAGCTTCCCAGCTCCACGGACGGCCACCGTTCCACATTCTAGGGTTCCATCGCCGGGGATAACGAAACGTGTTCTTTGAAGGCCTTGATTTACCAGCGCTGATCGCAAACAAGATAGGTGCTGCCATCTATCGACGCTGATTATTTTCCGCTTAGCTTTCGAGATTAGCGCGCCTAAGCGCCACTTCGGAGGCTATGTGTTTACATACTTTGTTGCCAGATTAATACCGGCTACTGTCCCTAATGATAGCGTGAGCGTTGCAAGATGGCGTCGACCTCGGGGGACCCCCCCCTCCCATACACGGGCCCTATGGGGAGCTTTGCCTCTAGTGTCAGTATATTAAAGGGCCCATGACAGCTATTTTTTTGTCGGATACTTTTATGTTCTAATGAGTAGAACAGTGTCTTGTAAACACGGCATGGAGTGGCAAATTCTCCAGCGTGAAGTCTAATTAGTCACAGCATCGTTAATTTTGTTCAGTTTTAATGAAGCTTCGAAACTCGCGCCAAAAACTACAAGAAACTAGCGCCGCAGGGCTAGCGCGGCGGCTGTCGGAAGTGAGCGCACGCACTGATCACTTGAGCTCAAGATTCGGTGACGTTGCGGAGAGCGCGAGCGCCAGACCAGATCGCCACACTCGCTTTGCATCATAGCGTGTGTACAATGTACGCCTGAGGGACCAACACGGAGAGGAAGCAGAAAAATACGGCTTTTGGCGTGGCCTCCGCGATCGGCTGCGAGAGCCGATCTTGGAGGCCACGCTCGGAGGCCATAGCGCGGCGCGCCCGTGTCTCTCTGTGACGTCACGATATCAACTTACAAGAGTGAAACGTCACAGATGGCCCACAAACTACGTCATACTAGTGACGATGTCGCGAGGTGCCGCAAACCCAGATGAGCATTTCTGGTCACTTTAAATACATATTAAAATATCTTAACGACAACGTTCGCCGTTAATACTTGGCCACAAGTGCCTTCAGATGTTCGACAACCCAACAACACAAACATATCGGGTTTGAAATTTTGGTGTCATGGGCCCTTTAACTCTATGCCGAGGGCCTAGTGCGCGGTGCATCTTGGGTAGGATTAGGCCTACAAGGTTGCCGGACCACTCGAGGTTGTTTGTTTGGCACCCGGTAACTTTTAGTGGATCCCTCTCAAGCGAAGCTAGATTAGCGGAATTACTCGAGGAACTAGAGGGAGTTAATTGGGACGTCATTGGCCTTAGCGAAGTTAGGAGAGCAGGTGAAGCTTACATAGTCTTAAACAATGGACACGTCCTCTGCTATAGAGGATTACCCGAAAAGAGAGAATATGGCGTTGGGTTCCTAATCCACAAAAATATAGCGGGCAACGTAGATGAATTCTACAGCTTTAACGAAAGGGTAGCATCCGTCGTAATAAAACTAAATAAGCGGTTTAAACTTAAGATAATCCAGGGATATGCGCCAACAACGAGCTACGACGATGAACAAGTAGAGCAATTCTACGAGGATATCGAATTAGCAATAAAAAAAGTACGGACGCAATACACAATAGTCATGGGGGATTTCAACGCAAAAGTAGGGACGAAACAAAGTGGAGAGCAGGCGATAGGCAACTACGGCGTCGGCCGTAAGAATAACCGTGGGGAAATGCTAGTACAATTTGCCGAAAGGAACCAGCTTCGAATAATGAATACGTTCTTCAAGAAACACAAGAATAGGAAGTGGACGTGGAAAAGCCCTAACGGGGAAACAAAGAATGAAATTGACTTTATAATGTGCGAACAACCAGGTATAATTCAAGACACAAAAGTAGTGGGGAAGATAAAATGCAGCGATCACAGACTAGTAAGGGCAAAGATTGCACTTAACCTAAAGAAAACAAGAACTAAATTATTTACTAGAAAAAAAAATGTAATGTAGAGGTAATCAGAGCGAAAGACGACGAATTTAAAGTCGCCCTAAGCAACAAGTTCGAGGCCTTAGAAGAAAACGGTGACGATTTAGAACAAATAAACAAAACCATAACGAAAACAATCCTTGCAACCGCGATAGAAGTCGGGGGTAAAACAACAAAGCAAGCAAAAAGTAAGCTGTCCCAATCTACCAAGGACCTAATAAAAAAAAGCCAACGAATGAAAGTAACTTCATCAAAAGATAAGATAGAATTCGCAGAACTATCAAAATTGATCAGTAAAGCCAGGCAAAGAGATGTAAGAAACTTTAACATGAGAGAAATAGAGAAAGCAGTAGAAAAAGGCACCAGCATTAAATCGGTCAAAAAGAAACTGCACTTAGGACAAAACAAAATGCATGTGCTAAAAGATAAACAAGGTAACGTTATCAACAGTTTCACCGAAATAGTAAAGGTAGCAGAAGATTTCTACTCGGAACTGTACAGCTCTCAGACAGACCATACAACCTTAATAGAAATAGAACCAGAGGAGAACACCGAAATTCCATGTATAACCGCTGACGAAGTCAAAAAAGCTGCCAAAGGCATGTCCCGCGGTAAAGCAGCTGGTGACGATGGTATAACAGCCGACTTGATCAAAGACGGAGGAGATATTATACTTGAAAAACTTGCATCGCTCTTCACGAAATGTATCAAGACATGTAGCGTACCGCGCAGCTGGAAAAATGCTAATATAATCCTTATCCACAAGAAAGGTGACATAAAGGACTTAAAGAATTACAGACCAATCAACCTACTCCCAGTAATATACAAGCTATTTACAAAGGTAATTTCTCCGTGGATAAGAGAAACACTCGACTTTAACCAACCGAGAGAACAAGCTGGTTTTAGGAAAGGTTACTCGACAATGGACCACAGACACGCTATCAACCTAGTAATTGAGAAGTACGCGGAATATAACAAACCTCTTTACATGGCGTTTATCGACTACGAGAAAGAATTTGACTCCATAGAAATACAAGCAGTTCTAGAAGCTCTACATCGACATGGGGTACCTGGCGTTTACGTGAAAACCATAAACAACATATACAAAGATTGCACAGCCACACTACTCCTACATGAGAGAAGCAGAGAAATCCCGATCAGGAGAGGTGTGAGACAGGGAGATACAATATCCCCGATGCTATTCACTGCATGTTTAGAGGAAGTCTTTAAACGTCTAGACTGGGAAAAAAGGGCATTCGAATAGACGGAGAATATCTAAACAATTTAAGACTTGCAGACGACATTGTGCTCTTTAGCAATGATGGTGACGAATTACAAAACATGATTGATGAGCTAAACAGGGAAAGCATTAAAATTGGATTAAAAATGAATAGGCAAAAGACCAAAGTTATGCTCAATAGCTTAGCTAAGGAACAGGAATTTAAAATCAACAATGAACCCTTACAATGGGTAAACGAATATGTATATCTGGGACATTTAATATCAGGAACTCCTACCCAGGAAAACGAAATTCTCCGTAGAATAAGGCTGGGCTGGAGCGCATTCGGAAGGCAATACGAAATCATGACCGGAAACTTACCGCTCTCATTAAAGCGGAAAGTATTCAATCACTGCATTCTCCCAGTACTAACGTACGGTGCAGAAACATGGAGAATAACGAAAAAACTAGAGATGAAACTAAGGAGCACGCAACGTGCAATGGAAAGAAAAATGATAGGGGTAACGCTAAGAGATAAAAAACGAGCGGAATGGATCAGAGAACAGACAGGAGTAGCCGATATTATCCTATCAATTAAAAGAAAGAAGTGGACCTGGGCAGGACATGTCATGAGGAGGAAGGATAATAGGTGGATAGTAAGAGCGACGGAATGGATACCACGAGAAGGAAAACGCAACAGAGTTAGGCAAAAGGTTAGATGGAGCGATGAAATTAAAAAAGTTTGCGGGCATAAAGTGGAACCAACTCGCTCAGGATAGGGTGGATTGGAAATCGTTGGGAGAGGCCTTCGTCCTGCAGTGGACCTGAACAGGCTGATGATGATGCCTGCCGCTTGCAGCAGCGTTCGCGGTATGGGGACCGATGGAGGAAGGACGGCGAGAGGCCGACGAAAGGAGTGCCTGAACCGCGTCTATATAATTGATAAGGCGCCATTTACGCATGCTACTGTTGTCGATGGACTTGCCAGCGCTCTCGCGTGGAAAGCTGTGCAGAGCGTCGGACTGCGATCCATTTTTGCCACATTAAGGTTTGTGAAATCAGCTGTTGCGCCCTTTAACTGCGGTGTGTGTTTTCTAGCAAATTTTGGCCTCGCTGTTTTGCACCTAGATATATTGAGGAACATCATATGTCGCGTTTCCACTTTATCAGTCTCCGATGTGCGTCCTTTGTTTTGAGACAAATAAACAGCATTAGCCGGCTCGACACGCCGAAGTCGTCGCCGTTTATTCGGATTTACAGGCTGTTTTTTTTAGCAGTGTGTGGTGCCACGTCGTTACGCTGTCGAAACGCTCCTCGGGCGTCCAGTCTTGTTACACATGTAAAGAAATATTGGAACCTTGTAGTGGGCCGTCCTCTCCAGCGCCTTACAGTGGGGTTCTCTCTTCAGCGCTCTGTTGAAAAAGACGCCGCTCGTACTCGAGGTCCGTGCCTGCTTGGACAAGACCGTTGCCACACGGCTGCGTCTAGTTTCATCTAATAAACACCCTAACGCGAAGAATTGCCGTCGCAGATGTGGCTTGTTTCCTTCAGACATTTGCAGGACGAAAGGCTTCCCCATTTCGATGCTGGAGAGCACACCAACCGCGACGAGTCGTCCTCGATGCGGTACTGGTTGTTGGGCACAAACCCGCTCACCATGCAGACAGCTTCGTTCGCTGCAACCCGGTGTCCGCAGCGGCGAGCCGCGTTCAGTAGTACTGTAGTAGTTAGATGCATTTCCTGGCTGAAATTACACAGACTCGGCAGCGTCACACGTTCGAACCTTCGACAACTTTGGCCAGCGCGTTGCCTCGGCGTGCGCGTTTGTCACGCCGCATATGCTCCGTGCAGAAACCTACGCCGCCTCCGCAGCAGACGCATCAAAAGCGAAACTCCCCAGTCGACTAAATCGACCGCTTGCCTATCACGTGATCAGGGCCTATTTCCCATGATTCTTTCCTTTAAATTTTTTATGACTAGGCTTCAAGATTGTCACGTGACGCCGCCTCCTAGTTTTTCTTTCCTCCATGCGCACAGCTGCACGGGACAATGAAAAAGGAGGGGAGCAAGGGGGTCATTCGCGGGGGTCGGACTGGTCGGACGAAGTGTGCGTTGGCATGTCTCGTCAACGTAGTTTCTCGGAGTCTCGGCAGTGTACGTGCGTTTGCGAGTGACCATGTGCTTGTATCTCCACTCCGCGTGTGCGGAGAACACCAAGGTGTGGACGCTGTATTCCTGTGTACGTGTTTGTGTCGGCATTGCAGTGTGGTCCTACGCAGGCAACTGCAAAATAGCGATGTGTTTGCGACGACGAAGTAGACCAACGGGCAGTGTGTGCTAAACGACCGAACTGTGCGCAGTGCGTGAACGAAGTCTGTTGCGGATATCTCTTTCTAGGTACTGTAATTCATTGTTTTCTAATTAAACGGGTATGGTTTTCCATTTACCGCGCGGGTTATTCCGGCTCATTTTGGTACCCTTTCGTGCTTGGTGCGTGTACTTTTCTTCTGTCCCGCTGGGCTCTGTTCCCGCTTCTCGCCACTGTCGCTTGATTCCCTTTTCAATAAAACTTCACTTTAGTAAAACCACATTTTGTTGACAGTGATCCTTGATGTATGCTAGCTCCGCCGACGTGCCGCGTTCAGCTATGTCGGTGAAATAGCGCACATGCGATCGCGTACACTTTCCTTCGATGCTCTGTAATCTTAACTGCAGCACGAAGAGAAGATTTGCGAGCGCCTAGATGTTCACACAGACTGCTGTGTGAACATGTGTGTGATCTCATTCTTCTGAAATGTTATGCTATGTTAACTATCCTGTTGCGTGAGCATTTTTATTGCAGTACTGAGACTGAGTGTGTGAATTTTAGTTTTTGTGTTTATTTGTCGAGTTTTGTGATTGTTGACATTACGATCACAGCTGTCATGTAAGAGAGAAATGTCAGTGCTGCAGCTCACGCGATGCAGTTGATCAGTTATTCTGAAGATGCTGCCCTGAAAATGTTCAAGAGCAAATCATAGCCACGTTGAGCGTGCGCCTGTTTTGTGTACGTACATCGTTTTCGGACGCGCAAATGTAAATGTTACGCACGTTTCACGATGCGGATGAACAGGCTACGTCGACAGACTGCATTCACCAAACTCGGATTCAATTCTTATCGCGTCGTAGCTTCGATCCCACAGCTGCCACTGCGTCGGGCGCTTGCTTAAACCGAGCTTGCCTCCGCCGATGTACACACATTTCCCATACTGCACTACGCGCTCGCAGTGGCTTCTGGGATAGCCTGAAAAAGGTCTATTTCAGCCATGTCAACGGGGCGCGGCGCATGCGCAATGCGGTACCCTAAACCAACGCTCCGCTTCTCGCTGGGAATGGTTGCGAGCGTCTGCGATGGTGGACGATACGAGAACGCGTCAAAGGCGACCGTCATACCACGAATTTTCAGCTTCGAGAAAGCGAACTGCGTACGGCGGCGGTCGCGCGTTGGCACGAGCCAGAAATTTAGGCGCACGCGCCCGTCATCTGTGGCGATCACGCGACGCCAGAGTGCCGAGCGTGCGGCGACCGCCGGCACCACTTCACAGACCGCGCGGGGTGAGCTGCTGCGAACAGTACCGCAATGTAGCGTGTGCGTAGTACACCGCTGTCCGCCGCAAACAACGGCGGACAGCGGTGCTTTACCGCGCCGTCGTCCCCTCGAAGCCAGCGTCTCCCGTCTGTCGTTGCTGGCCGGCATTGGCCGAAGGTCGTGCTACCGTGCTGCGGCGGGAACGCGCCGGAGCGTCTCGCTATGTGGTAACGCGCGCGACCTCCCTTGGTGAAGTTCGCTCTGTGAGAACCACGCTTAGTGCTCTCATGCCGAAGGTACTGCGAAGAGCGAGCATCGTAATCGAAAACGAACAAAAGAAAATGCTTATAACACGCACAAGCGCAGTTCGTAGCGACAAACAACATACACATGTAGTACGAAAGATGCTTTAATGTCTTGCTGTGCGATGCCCCGAGCAGAAACAGTGCACCAACTGTCGATGACCTGCCAGGCGCTCGCCGTACAAATTACATAACAATGTCTCTGTGACGCCGCTTTGACGTGGCTTCGCTGAGCACTGCAAACATCCTTCACTCGCCGTACAGTCCGTCGATGCTCTCTCGTTAGACGCTCTCTAGCTCAGACCCGCTGGCTGCAGCAACCAGCGGGAGAACGCTGCGTAGTTTTAAATGCGGCACGAAGACTGCATACTGTCGAACACTTGCAGTTCGCCACGGCACAGCACAGTACGGGATCCACAGAACCACATACGTCGCAACAACACAACACGCCGCGCACATGGCCACAAGGCCGCCATTTTTCCCCGTAGTAATGGCCGCTAATGCGTCACTTCCTCCACACTTCTCTGCCAGCACGCGGGTTGGGCAAGCCCTCTCCTCTTTTTTCCTTCCTCCGTGCCTTCAGGTCACCTTTGCTGTTGTCGATGCCGCGATGTACGGCGTCTAGCGCTCGATTGCGCATGCGAACTTCAATATTCATTTAAATTACCTTCGGAGCTGTGTTCGCCACTGAGATGACATCTGTATGTCCACGAAAATCGATCCCGCAGGCTATCTTAGCAGCGAAATTTTGGTGTCAGTGCCCCTTTAAGCATCTTGTATAGCAAAGCTATTCGTTTTAAAAGGATTTGTTCGGATGACAGTGGGGAATTCACACGCAACTGTGACCCGCTTCCTAAAGCACTAACTGACCAGAAGTACCCTTCGCAGATCGACGCGATCAAACGGGCTGATTCGCTGGACAGGAAAGACTTCATCAGTACGGACAAGCGAGTAGCAGCATTCCCACGCACTAACCTTGTCCTAGCACATTGTGCATCTGTTCCTGCGTGTCCTACATCCTCAGAAAGAAAACACACCAAAATTTCGTTGCTAAGATAGCCTGCAGGATCGATTTTCGTGGACATACGCATGTCATCTACCAAATCTCAATGGCGAACACAGCTCCGAAGGTAATTTAAATGAATATTGAAGTTCGCATGCGCAATCGAGCGCTAGACGCCGTACATCGCGACATCGACAACAGCAAAGGTGACCTGAAGGGGACCCCCAACTTCCGTGACGTCACCATGGCAGCCGAGCTCCGACAGTGCAACTAGCAATGATAACGTCATAGCCGCCATTGCTTATTCACTGCGGCTGCGTTAGTAGACTGCCAGCGACGCCAGACCTCAAGAAAATAGTTGCCACCCAACAACGATGACAGCAACAGCGACAACAACGCGCAGGACGCGCGACGGGAGAAAGAAAACGAGCATGCGGCGGTTGTCGTGCGGAAGTGCGTCACAGTTATGTGTGCTCACGTGGTCGAACTCGTCTACTCCATTGCGAGCGCTAGATGGCGCCAGTTGCACCGGGCGCCTTGTCGTTTTCTGAGCTCTCCCAAACCGAAACTGAAACTAGTGGGTAATAAAGAGGCCGTAAATAATCTGACGCGCGCTGGAGCAAATGATGTGCCGTGTTATGGCTAACAGATCTTCAGCTACATATTGCAGCAAAAAAACATCAGACGAAAATTTTCGTGTCACAGAATCGCCAAAGCTGGTATATTGTCGCTCGAGGAACCTGCGTGACATGGTAACCCGTTTGAAGACTAAAGCTGGGCCGGTATCTTATAAGGGTTCCAAAAGTGGACTGGTCCACTTTCCCGCGCGTGATTGGGTAAAACCGCGCTTGCGTCATCAAAAGAGCGATTGTGACCAATCAGGCGAGGCCAAGTGGACCGGTCCACTTCGAGAACCGTTATAAGATATTGCCCCTGTTGCTTATTTTGGTTGCCATCCCTGTAATAGATTGATGGATGGATGTTAGGAGCAAGGAGGTTTAAAAAGAAATTCTGGAGTGGAGACCGTGCTAAAGGTGAAGCCGGCGGCCGCCATCTTACTCAGGGCATCGATTAACAGCATTCAAACAGCACAAAAGAAAAAGCGTTTTCCTCACGCTTCTAACACCTTTAAAGCGATCAACTTTTCTAGACAGACAATCCTTGATGTGCCTGTTTGTGCCACGGGTTTTTGGATGGAACATGAACGTCGAGAAAATTTCTGTGCAATATCGCGGCATTGATAGATGTTCAATGGTAGTCTATTAAATCAAAACAACGCGCTTTTACATTACAATTAGTCTAGGTTTTAAATTAGCAGGTCAAGAACGCTTGAACTGATACTGGTTTCTGGACACTTAGTCAAGCTTTTAGGGCTGAACTAAGGGCAAACGCCGGCTTCACTTGTCGCGGTAAGGTTCAGCGGGCGCTGCCACTACAGCATTTTTTTAAAACCTCCTTGGTTAGGAGCGTCCCCTTCATGACGGGGCGGTAGCCCGCGGGCCACCAAGCTCTACATTTATTTTTCCTCTACAAACGTTTGTTTTCCCGAATCACACATGTTTCCACAACAAATTTTTCTCCTCGCCTACCTATTTTATATATTATCGTTCCGCTGTGAAGTAACAATCTTAGCCGAACTACCTTGCGTTTCTGTTTTCATAAATACGATGGATGGATGTTAGGAGCAAGGAGGTATAAAATTTAAAAAATCACAGCATATCCACGGAGTGAATGATGATGAGTGGGCGAAGCTCCGGAAGTTCATCGTAGATCGTGCCGAGTTCCGGATTAATTTAGTTAACGCGCACGCTGCGAATCACGAATCCTTATGGTTCAACTATGCACAAGTGAAATCTCCCACCGGCACTTCATTCCAAGTCAAGATCCAGTGCCTATATATATATATTGTACTGAAGATGTATGACATGCGCCCGAACGCCTGGATGCAGAAGACGTCGACGATCGGTGGTTGTTACCCACGATCTTGCGCGCGCTCGCCTGGACCCAGATCTACCTTCCTGCTAGCAGTCTGTAAGACAACGTCGCGGCCTGCTTGAAGACCAACATCCACATTTTAAGTGGTGGAAGTGCTGGGTACTGCTCATCGTACATCCTGGAACTTCGCAGCCGGACGCTACCATCGCCTTTGATCATGGCTGACCCAGCTCCATCGCAAGCGGCTCCCGTACCAACGACGATCTTATGTGCTGGCGCTACCCGACAACGCGATCCGCCTGTATTCAGCGGCGCCGACGACCAGGACGTCGAGGATTGGATCGCCGAATACGAACGGGTGAGCTCCTGTAACAAATGGGACGGCCGCGCCAAGCTCACAAACGTCCACTTTTATATCACTGATGTAGCTGCTCTCTGGTATAAAAACCATGAGAACGAAATAATGGACTGGTCGACCTTCACAACAGCCATCACAGAGGTATTCGGTCGTCCCTCAGTGCGTCGACTTCGCGCGGAACAGCGCTTGCGTAGTCGAGTCCAGCGCAGAGAGGAGACGTTTACAAGCTACATCGAAGATGTTCTCTCCCTTTGTAAGCGCGTCGACCCATCTTTCGCCGAAGCAGAAAAAATAAAGCACATAATGAAAGGAGTCGATGACGATGCATTTCAAATGCTCGTCGCAAGAAACCCATAGACCGTAGCCGACGTGATACAGCTCTGTCAGTCATACGACGAGCTGCGAAAGCAGCGTGCCTCAACGCGCCGAGCTGTTCAAGATCAAGCAGAAATATCCACCCTTGCCAATGACGTCGCTGCTGATCACACCGCTCTACTGCCCCACATCAAGCAGTTCATTCGCGAAGAAGTCGCACGGCAGCTGTCGCTTGTCACCCACACACCTGAGCCGATGACTTCCTCTTTGAACCCGCCTCTTCGCCATGTCATTGAGACGCAGGTCGCTCAGGCACTACCACCTGCCCCTGCGCCTCTGCCTGTTGCTACACTGCTGACTTACGCTTCGGTTGTTGCCAGACAAGCCCCACCGGTCCCTGGCGCCTACCGGACCACGGGTCCCTTGTACACGTCGCCGCCACCTTCACGCACCGTGCCATATTCCTCTCCGCCCCCCGGACCAACCCGGGCTAGCCCATGGCGCACCAGCGATAACCTCCCCATATGCTTCACGTGTGGCTTCGCAGGACATGTAGCCCGATACTGTAATCCCGCCGCTTCCGTTACCAAGACAGTGTGGCTCCTCCAACCTATCCCGCTCACCATTCTCAACAAGCTCCTTCTCCAGTCGCCGACTCTCCTTCTACACGCCGCCACCTTGAGTCATACCGCTCGTCTTCTCCACGTCGTCGATCCATCTCACCGATGCTTCGTCGCCCTAGCCCCGCTCGAGAGGAAAACTGACAGCCGCAGTTCCAGAGGCAAGAACTGCGTCTTCGTCGAACTGTCCAAGACCTCATTTTTACCCGCCCAACGAAATTGATGTGTTAGTAGAAGGTGTTGCCGTGCGCGCGCTTGTCGATACAGGAGCCGTTGTTTCAGTAATGAGCGAAAAACTTTGCCGCGATTTGAGAAAAGTTACCACGCCGATTTCCGACCTTTCCCTGCGAACAGCGAACTCGCATCACATCAAGCCTACCGCCCAGTGCACAGCCCGTGTAATAATTCAAAATGCCATGTATGCCGTTAAATTTATCGTCCTCCCCCGCTCCTCCTATGATGTCATCCTAGGATGGGATTTTCTTTCCGCGCATCAAGCCCTCGTAGACTGCTCTCGTGCCGAACTTATATTGTCGACGCCGTGCCCTGAGCTGGACGACCACAGTGCCCCTAAAGTGTTTGCCGCAGCCGACGTCCACATTGCGCCCTTGTCTGCCGTTCTCGTGCCGGTATTTTCGCCTGCCGTCACTGATTCATCTGTTCTGTTTTCACCATCTGCAGCTTCTGCAAGTCGCCGAAACTTTCTCCTCCCGTTTGCTGTAATTACCTTCTGCAGTGGTTGTTCGGCAATCTATGCGTGCAAAGTCTCTGCATGTCCATTACTTCTGCTGCACGGCGAGTGTCTGGGGAGCTTCGAAACATTTGACTGCGTCTTCGAGGATGCAGTGCTTGACGACAGGACACCACTGCCCATTTGTGCTGTCGCACCTAGCCCTGACGCAGAAGCTGGTGACATATTCTTCAGCACTATCGATCCCGAACTCACACCCCTGCAGCACAAAGAGATCGCCGGTCTTCTACAACGTTTCCGATCCTCATTCGACTACAACCAATCATCTCTGGGTCGAACGTCAACAGTTGTTCACCGCATCGATACAGGTGAACAAGCACCACTGCGCCAACGCCCATACCGTGTGTCGACCGCAGAACACCGTGTCATTGATCAACAGGTAGATGATATGCTGAACCGCGGAATAATCCAGCCATCCAGGAGTCCTTGGGCCTCTCCAGTTGTGCTGGTGAAGAAGAAGGACGGGTCAATCAGGTTCTGCGTGGATTACCGACGTCTGAACCGAATAACGCGCAAGGATGTCTACCCATTGCCACGCATCGACGATGCCCTCGACTGCCTACAGGGAGCAGAATACTTTTCCTCCTTAGATTTGCGCTCCGGATACTGGCAGGTACCAATGGCGGAGGCCGATCGCGAAAAAACTGCTTTTGTCACGCCCGACGGCCTTTATGAGTTTAAAATCATGCCTTTCGGCCTCTGCAACGCGCCTGCTACTTTCGAGCGCATGATGGACAATATCCTTCGAGGCCTCAAGTGGAATATTTGTCTCTGTTATTTAGACGACATTGTGGTCTTTTCCACCGATTTCGCGTCCCATCTATTAAGACTTGACCAAGTTCTCACGTGTCTCACTGCCGCGGGGCTTCAATTGAACTTGAAGAAGTGCCACTTCGCAGCTCGAAAGCTTGTCATTCTAGGGCATGTTGTTTCGAAGGACGGTATTCTCCCCGACCCTGCCAAACTTTCAGCCGTTTCAGCGTTCCCCAAACCAAGTACCATGAAAGAGCTCCACAGCTTCATCGGTCTATGCTCTTATTTCCGACGCTTTGTGCGCAATTTCGCTGCAATTATCGCCCCTCTGACCAAGCTCCTCGCTGGAAGTCATGACCTTTCAGCATGGTCTCCTGCTTGTGACGACGCTTTCGACGAACTACGCCGTCTGCTAACATCGCCTCCTATTCTGCGACACTTCGACCCCTCTGCACCCACTGAGATTCACACCGACGCCAGTGGTGTTGGGCTAGGCGCTGTCCTTGCTCAACGTAAAGATGGCTTTGAAGAGTACGTCGTTGCCTATGCAAGCCGAACTCTTAGCAAAGCAGAAGGCAACTATTCGGTCACGGAAAAGGAATGTCTCGCCATCATTTGGGCTATCGACAAATTTCAACCATACGTATACGGGCGCCCATTTGACGTAGTGACGGACCACCATGCCCTGTGCTGGTTGTCGTCGCTCAAAGATCCTACTGGCCGTCACGCCCGATGGGCCATGTGCCTTCAAGACTACGAGATACGCGTCGTGTATCGCTCCGGTTGGAAACATTCGGACGCAGACGCCCTCTCCCGCTCACCCCTACTTCCAGTCACAGCATGCTCCACCGACGCCATATGCGATACCACAGCCCTTGCCATCTCCGACATGCCTTCCGAGCAGCGCAAGGATTCGTGGATTGCTTCCCTCCTAGACTTTCTGTCTGGTCAGACTCCTGCTCCCATTTCTCGGACGTTACGTCGGCAAGCCAGGCACTTCACTATTCGGGACGACGTGCTGTACCGCCGGAATTACAGCCCCGGCGGTCGTCAGTGGCTCTTTGTCATTCCCCGTCATCTGCGCTCCGAAATCTGCTCCACTTTTCACGACGACCCACAATGTGGCCACGCAGGTTTTCTGAAGACATATTCTCGGATTAGCCTTCGGTACTACTGGCGTGGCATGTACTGCTTCGTTCGACAGTATGTTCGGTCCCGTTCCACCTGCCAGCGACGAAAGACGTCGCCTCAGCGCGCCGCCGGCACCTTACTACCCCTGCCATGCCCTGCCCGGCCTTTCGATCGCGTCGGCGTCGACATATACGGTCCTTTACCCGCCACAGTAGACGGTAACCGTTGGATACTCGTTGCCGTCGATCATCTCACACGATATGCGGAAACTGCCGCCTTTCCGTCGTCTACAGCAAAGGATGTTGCGACTTTCATTCTTCGCAATCTCGTCCTTCGTCATGGCGCTCCTCAAGAGTTGTTGAGCGACCGCGGTCGAGTGTTCCTCTCCGACGTAATCACAACATTGCTTCGCGAGTGCCGCGTCGTCCACCGCACAACCAGTGCATACCATCCACAAACAAACGGGATGACAGAACGCTTTAACCGCACTCTGGGAGACATGCTCGCTATGTATGTCTCGTCAGACCACTCCAACTGGGACCGACTACTGCCTTTTGTTACCTTCGCGTATAATACCGCCATTTAAAGCACAACTGGATTTTCGCCCTTCTTTCTGCTCTACGGACGAGAACCTTCTTGCACCATGGACACTATCCTCAAATATCGCCCCGACGCCTCGGAGTCCACGACCATATCTCAAGCAGCTACATACGCCGAAGAATGCCGACAACTGGCACGTTCATTCACGTCACAAGACCAGTCGCGCCAGAAGCAGACCCACGATGCGTCCGCTACAGTTACGTCGTATGCTCCCGGCTCGCTCGTCTGGCTGCGTGTCCCGTCCACTACCCCTGGCCTTTCGACGAAGTTTGTGCCCAAATACCAGGGTCCGTATCGTGTTCTGGACCAAACATCACCGGTGAACTACGTGATCGAGCCATTACAACCATCTTCTGACCATCATCGTCGCGGCACGGAAATTTTCCACGTGTCCCGTCTAAAGCAGTGTTACGATCCCCCAGTGTTTTCTTACCCTTAGGTCGCCAGGATGGCCCCTTATTCCGTGGGGAGTAGTTGTACTGAAGATGTATGACATGCGCCCGAACGCCTGGATGCAGAAGACGACGACGATCGGTGGTTGTTACCCACGATATATATATATATGGGTGGCCGGTGAACGGTTCTCCAGCGCGAGCAGTCGGTATTTTTAAATCAAGAAACTCGCTAGAAGGCGCTGCCTGCATCAAGCTTGTCTCTCGCGGGTGAGGGCGCGTTCTCGTTCTTTGTGAGCTGGTAGAGCGTTCATCGAAGAAAGAGCGTTTCCATAGTCAACGCGCGCATTTCGCTCTCTGTCTCTCTCTCTCTCTCTCTCTCACAAGACAGCAGATGGAAGAGAGAGCTCGCGCTCGCCCTGGGCGCGTGCCTCCCGGCGCGCGAGCCTCCCGGCGGCGCGAGGTGGCTGCATACATACTACTACTACTACTACAAAGGAGGGAACGACCCACACCCTAAGGAGCTTCGCCCCTAAAATTCTGGAGTGGAGATTTTGTGCTAAAGGTGAAGCCGGCGGCCGCCATCTTACTCAGGGCATCGATGAACAGCATCCAAATAGCACAAAATAAAAAACGTTTTGCTCGCGCTTCTTAACCCTTTAAAGCGGTCAGCTTTGCTATACAGACACGTACTGCTTGATGTGCCTCTGTGCTACGGGTGCTGGTGTGAAACTTGACAATCGCGAAAATTTATGTGCAATATCGTCACATTGATACTCGATCAATGGTACTTTATTGATCCAGAACCACACGCTTTTACATTACAAATAGTGTAGAGTTTACTTTAGCAGATCAAGAACGCTTGAAATTATACTGGTTTCTGGACACACTGGCAAGGTTTTAGGGCTGAACCATAGGCAAACGCCGGCTTCACCCGTCGCGGTAAGGTTCAGCGGGCGTTGCCACTCCAGCATTTTTTTAAACCTCCTTGGTTAGGAGCGTCCCCTTTATAACGGGGAGGTAGCCCGTGGGGCACCAAGCTCTTCCTTTATTTTATCCCCTGCAATCATTTGTTTCCGCTAATCACACATATTTCCACACCAAACTTTTCCCTTGCCTACCTATTTTATCTATAATTGTTCCGCTGTGAAGTAAAAATCTTATTCGAACTACCTTGCGTTTCTGTTTGCTCCATACCTGATGATAATGATGATGATGTTGTGGTCTACCCCTTTGTATCGGCTCGGCACCTCAAGGTGCCCAGACCGGAAAAAAGAAAAAAAAACACATGAAAGAACTAAACAAAATTACACCCGTTCCAAGCACCACAACATGCACACCACTCAATGCAATAGCGCACCCACGATCTCTGCCAGGGGGGGGGGGGGGGTTCAATTTTTCACGAATGGCCGGGCAAGCGATTACACAGTTGTTGCGTGTGTAAAAAAAGTAAATAAAATGCCAAATAATTGATGTCAATGATGATGATTATTGTTATTATTTTTTTCGGCGTTTTGCAGACATTAGCTCCACATTCTTCTAGGACATAGGATCAGTTACGGAGTGGGAGGGGGATTAGGTCGGCTTCAGGGGGGGTTACAACCCCCGAACCCCCCCCGTCGGTGAGCCACTGACTCAACGTCCCAACGACCATGACTCCGAGAGTCTTGCTTTTGTGCCGAAGGTTGACGCCAAGGGGTGCACAATTTCGCCATGTTCGCTGCGCTTTTCTACCAAGCCGAGCGATGGATGGATGGATGGATATTAGAAGCGTCCCCTTTATAACGGGACGGTAGCCGGGCCATCAAGCTCTAGCTTTATTTCTTTTTCCTCTACAAACATTTCTTTTCCCGAATCACACATATTTTCACAACTGATTTTTCTCCTCGCTTACCTATTTTATCTATTGTCGTTCCGCTGTGATGTAACAATCTTACCCGAACTACCTTGCGCTTATGTTTGCTCCATACTTTTGCACCACCAATGCTCTAAGCGCCTTTTACTTATCTCTATCGCCGACATGTTCAGCTTTCCCGTGTTACCCCTGAAACCCATGGCCTCCTGTAGGGTAGTGTCCACAGCTACACCTGGGTGGACATCTGTACATTCAATCAAAATATGATCTTTCGTTTCCCTAGCTTTTCCACAGCACGTACATGCGTCCCCTTCTTTATTGAATTTCGCTCTGTAACTTCGGGTTCTCAGGCAACCGGACCTTGCTTCAAACAGTAAAGCGCTTCCCTTTGAATTACCGCAAAATTTTTCTCTCTTGATTTTGTCTTTCCCTTTTCTCTAGTTGTTCAATGCCGGCTTCTTCTCCATTCCTGCTATCCAATCCGACTTCCCCGCCGCTCTGACCATGCTCTTAATGCTCTTTTTCGTCCCATCCGTTTCGTTACTGGCTGTATACTTACTGGTAAGCCTCCTAGTTCTCTTCCTCCATTGTGAGTCAACGTTCTTCCTATACGAATACCTGAATACTTTCGCTGCCCATCTACTTTCTTTCATATTCCTTAATCTCTGTTCGTACCTAATTTTACTCTGAGCTTCCCTTCCATCAAAGTCAGACTATCCCATATCCCCCTTAACAGCCTCATTTGTGGTCTTCCCATGGGTGCCCAATGCGAGACGTCCGACCGTCCTCTGATTCACGTCCAGCCCTGATTGTACCTCTGACCTCATGCACACCACTGAGTTTCCGAATGTAAGTGCTGGCACCATTACACCTTTCCACAAACTGCGAATTACCTCGCATCTGTTGTAACTCCACAGCGCTCTATGCTTCATTATTGCGGAGTTACTCTTTCCTTTAACTATCATAGCTTTTTCTTGTACTTCTATGTATCTATTCCAATCATTTATCCATATGCCGAGGTATTTGTACTCTCGTACTCTGGGTATCTCCTCGCCCTGTATTGATATGGTCTGATCGTTGCTGTCATTGAATATCATCCAACCGCATTTTGTCACTAGTCCTAAATCTTCACTTTCCCGAACACATATATTAACCAGACCCTGCAAATCTGTTCGACTGTCTGCGAATAACACAATATCGTCTGCATAAAACAACCCGGGGAGCTTTTGTTCTACCACTATACCTGCCTGTCTGTGTGACAGCTTAAAACCAACATTGCTCTTCTCCAATGCTTTCTCCATTCTCCTCATGTAAAGCATGAATTATAGTGGTGACAACGGGCATCCCTGCCTCAACCCTTTACCTATGTCGACGACCTCCATTCTACCATTACTCGCCATACCTTCCCATTCCACACATACTGTATTTCCACTGTATATTTCCTTTAAGAGCTCTATGTAGTCATCCCCTATACCAGCCTCTTTCATTATGTCCCGTAAAATATTCTGATTTACATTGTCGTACGCACCCTTAATATCCAAAAATGCCAAATGTAAAGGTCTGTTCTCTTTTCCGGCTATTTCTATACACTGCGTAAGCGCAAAAAGGTTATCATGTAATCTCCTGTCGACTCGAAATCCATTTTGGAGTTCGCCAAAAGTGCCATTATGCTCTGTCCATATCTGCATTTTTAATTTAATTGCCTGCATCGCCAACCTTTAGAGTACTGATGTAATGGTCAGTGGTCAGTGTAATGGCAGTGGTCAGCGCCTCGGGCAAAGTGGTGCCATCTGGTTGCTGGGGGTGGAGCCGATCGCACCGGGGCACAATGTGCTCAATGCTTTCCTCGTCCTCCCCTCATGCCCTGCACTGTACAGTAGAGCCCTTCAATGATCGGTCAAAGTGCCGTCGATAGACTAGTGCGCAGTGCACCATGCACGAGCCTCAAACAAAAGTGCGCTGCCACGGCGGTTATCGCACGGCTCCTCCGCCGAGATGGTCGCCTTGTGTGTTCTATAGAGGGCCAGGCTAGACTTTTGGCTCATATCCGCTATCCGCTAAAGCCCCTTGATGTTGGAAAGTGACGACACTCTCCTCCACACGCGCGCTTTCCTCCTCAATCCTCCTCGGATTTCTCCCCTCCCCGCGCCGGAGTGGTGCGCATGGCACGCTGAACCCTCCAGTGGCACGCTGCAACCGCATTGCGATGTATTGAGCGCGCTTGTTTATTCGGCCCTTTGAAGCGCCAAGTAGGAATTTATCCCTTGTGAAACTGGCTTGAGGATAGTATACTTCCAGTATAACTTCGTGACAAATGTTTTTATTTCGGGGCGCTTCAGTTAAAGCAAGCGAGAGCGCACCGAAAAAAATGAGTACCTACCAGTGGCTGCGCGGTTTGCCTCTCCGTTGTCCGTTGGGCTCGCGGTACGGTGACGCATACAATGCATGCAGCGTAGAATATACAGGAGAATGTTTTGCATGTAAGTGAATACATTACAGAATAAATAAATATCTAACGAAGAAAAAATAGTATATTTAAAGTGAATTTCCCGGCACAGGCGGGCCGAATGCCTTTGTATCAATGCCACTGTGCAAAACACATGCTGTGTTTTCGAAAGAGCATATATGGAACGCACGTGCCAATACTTTATCGTGGTTAAATGCGAGCGTAGCACGCTCGCACATACCAACACAAGCGCACACGCACATACATATACATACACGCGCGGGAACACGCACACATGAGCATTCGCGCACGATTGCACGTACGCGCGCCTACGAAAGCATGGGTGCACGTGCACATATATGCACACACTCAGAAATACACACACGCGTATGCACATGCGCACACGTACTCGCACATGCATACGGTGCACAAATGCAAATACATACACACGGGCGAACACGCACACACGGACACGCGCACCGAATACACACACGTGCGAACACACGCAAAAATACGCACGCAAGCACATACGCCACACGCACACGCGGACGCGTACGACCCATGCACGTACGACCACACGCACATAGATACATGCACACGCACGTATCTATGTATCCACACACATGCGACTAGCACATACATACACACGCATTATCAACACACATGCGACAAGCATATGCATACACACGCACATATCAATACACATGCGTCAAGCACATACGTACACACGCTCGCACATAGATACATACATACGCACGTGCACAGATACCACCCCACGCAACTACATGCATACATAGATACACACATACACACACTGCACACACACACATACATACATACGCAGACACACACGCAATAAAAGCACGCGCATACATGCATACGTGCATATACATTATACACGCGCGAACGCGCACGCACGGACACATACATGCAAACATGTACACACAAACACACGCACATAGACATGCACACATGACGTGCGCGAACACGCGCACATATACAGACGCGTTCACACATACTATCGCAAGCTCACACATACATATACACACGCACAAACACGCGCGCACACACGCGCACAATTACGAAGCAGGAGTTACAGGCCCTTAACTTATGAATTACATCATTTGAAAACTAGCGCACGCACGTGAACACGGTCCAATGCACAAAGTCAACAAAACATATAGGCGTTCTCTATACTGTACTGAACGAAGAGTCCGGGTATGCAAGGTACAATGAAATTTCCATGCAACTTCACCAAGGTCTTAAGGAAAACTGTAACAGTCAACTCGCACGGAACTGTGTGCTTAGAAGGGGGACATGCTTTTCCCCGACGTTTTGGAGCTACTGCTTCCGGCGCACAATATTCAGTTGTCCTCGGACGATCGAAAATCATGCTAGCCCTTTCTTTGGCTTACTGCTGTATTGAAACAAATGGAAGCAAGAGATTTCCACAGCAAACGAACTTCAAACCACCACAGAAAGGCGGAAACACTTGCGAAACGCACGTTAGGAGCCGCAGGGCGACCCCTGCTGGGCAGGCGCATGGCGGGCGAAGGAAACTAGAAGCGCGCGAAAACAAGTTGTGCGTCGCTTTCGTGACGTCAAGGTCACGTGAATGCGCGCCGCACCCACTCAGCGTTGCGGATGCGCTGGCTCTGCGAACGAAGGGGAGAAAACGAGGAGGTTGACGGCTCGGGCGAGGGCGTCGCGGAGTGGTTCAAAGAGTGTCATTACTTTCCAACATCGAGGGGCTTTACTAACCGCCTCATAAATACGCCATCTGGCGGTAGGCTCGCGGGTTCGGGAGCGCCATCATGAGGGCAGCACTGCATTGCGTGTCCCAGGCGTGAGTGTGGCCGCAGCTGGTTCCCGGGTTATCCATCGAAATCTTGTCGTCTGTTTGCGAACGTGCTTTTCGTGCAATGTGTTCGTGCCCTCTGTAGTGTCGGCGGCGGCCGACGGCTGGGCCCGCGGACACACGGAGGCTCGACGAGCTGCCGGCCGGCCGACACGGGCAGAAAGAGTCGTCGACTCCTCACGAAGCCAACTGGAGAACTCAGCCAAGCCCAGTGATGCCAACCTAGGTTACTCCTTTTACCCTAGATTGAGCCTCAATAAATCCCTAAATTGTACAAAAAATCCCTAGGTTTTAATTTTCGTGTCGTTAATTTCGTATGTAAAAAAGTCTAAACGCAATTTTTCCTTCGGCCCACTCGTTCTTAATTTTGTTGGCGGCAGAAATCAGCTCATTAACAGCAACTGCCGCTCTTTTCCTCACACTTCCTATGGAGCAATTGTACATAAAATGCCTACATTCGGTGCTCTCTTCGGAGAGCCGACAGAAATCGGTGATCTTTTCCGTGGTGGCGGTTGATTTCTGAAAGACGACGTATGCAGCGAGCGTTGCATGACCTGCAATATAGAAAGGCAAGTGTCCCGTGTTAATGCTAGGCGATAGCTCTGCCTTTGAATCAACTTCCCGTGCATGGTCCCTTTGTACTGGTTCACAGCAATGCTCTGTACTATGATCAGCTTCCCATGTGGCAAAGTATTCTTTGTCATACACTTTCACTATCTTTCTGTTTGGTTCACCTTGCGTAAGGTCTTCTGGTCCAGAAGTTACCACTTGGCAAGGAACAGCATGGTAACATTTTGGCGAACTGCGCAAAGGCAGACACAACTAATGCATAGGTTGGAATGTACGAGAAAGCCCAGCTTACAACTTTTCAACACTGCACGGTGAAGGAACCCGGCATGCGTGAACAAGCATGTTTTTTCAGGCACTAACAATCAGAAGGCTCTTTTACATAGCAATTGTAGTTCACACTGCGCTCAAGATTACACACGCGCCCTTGCTGAACCCTCACAAAGAGAAAGTTTCGTTTTTCATCTGAGTGGGCGGCAGACGATTATCTCGCGTTATCATTGCCTTCGCCCTCTCTCGTCTCCCCGGGACACCGATGCTCTTTTAAGTGAGAAATAGAAAGCAGCACGAACTATTGTATTAGCTCACAGCAGGCATTTCCAGGTAGAGATGGGCCGCTCAGGATTGAGCCGGATCTTTGAGTGGCTCTCTCTGAAGAACGAGTGATCCGCAGCTAAATAAAAGTGAGCGGCGGTTCTTTGGGAGAGCGGAAGGCGGTTCTCTTGCACAGCGAGCCGAGAGCGGGAGGCGGTTCTCTCTCGCTCACTCAGCCGAGGGCGGGTAGCGGTTCTCTGTCGCTCAGTGAGCCGCGCTTTCTCTATCGCTCGGTGAACCGTTCTGAATCGCCGAACCAACGCCGCAGTGCAGCGCCAGCGTGAACCGGTTCATAAAGTGCAGGTGAAACGAATGGATCTTTGGTGTTGGTTGAAACGTTCCGTTCGAGTTCACGCGTTCCGTCACTTTCGTGATACGTACGCTGGGGCTTCTGCTGAGTGCGACTTTCGCGCCATCTATGGCGGTGCAAGAACGCAAATGCCCTCCCGCCCTTGCTCGCAAAAGTCGAAACCTTCTCGCCGTCAGCTCCCTCCGCGGGTGCCCTACGGAGGAAGCTGGAGTTAACCGTCGTGTTTTTGGCGGAAGTTTGGTTTGCCCGTGCTACTGAGTGGTCATTTAACATATAGGCCGCCGCTTCGCGGTGCGCCTTCGGCGCTCTCACTATTTTGCTCGTGTCACTACTGCCAGAGCCAAGAGCGTCAGCAACGGGCGCAAGCGGCTAGCGCGCCCGTCGCTGACCACCAACGCGATTCTGTAGTACGCGCTTGCCGTGTTAGTGAGCATATACTGCAAAATCGTGTCTCTGACGCTCCTGCCTCTGACAGTAGTGACACGAGCAAAAAATTCACAGCATATCCACGGGGTGAATGATGATGAGTGGGCGAAGCCCCGGAGGTTCATCGTAGATCGTGCCGAGTTCCGGATTAATTTAGTTAACGCGCACGCTACGAATCTTTATGGTTCAACTACGCACAAGTGAAATCTCCCACCGGCACTTCATTGCAAGTGAAGATCCAGTGCTTATATATATATATATGGGTGGCCGGTGAACGGTTCTCCAGCGCGAGCAGTCGGTATTTTTCAATCAAGAAATTCGCTAATAGACGCTGCCTGCGTCAAGCTTGTCTCTCGCGGGTGAGGGCGCGTTCTCCTTCTTTGCGAGCTGGTAGCGCGTTCATCGAAGAAAGAGCCTTTCCATAGTCCACGCGCGCCTTTCGCGCTCTCTCTCTCTCTCTCTCTCTCACAAGACAGTAGATGGAAGAGTGAGAGAGCTCGCGCGCCGGGAGGCACGCGCCGAGGGCGCACCTCCCACACGTAGCATCATTCATTTCTTTGAAGGTAACGCGCTACTAGGAACAACGGACGGACAGACCCAAACCTTAAGGAGCTTCGCCCCTAAAATAGTAAGAGCGCCGAAGCCGCACCGCGATGAGGCGACCTATGTTCACTGTTCCCCTCAGTGTCACGGGCAAACCACGGACGCGATTGCGGGCGAGGGCGCAACAAGGCAGCGGAACGGCCGCCCACCACTCCGCCCGGTCCCGTTCTCTCCTCGCGCCAGAGCGCTTTCCCTCGGACCCGGTGAGCCGTGGAAATGAACCGGTTCACTACAGTTAGCTGAGCCGTTCTGAGCCGCTCACTCAAGTGAGCCGCTTTGCCCATCTCTATTTCCAGGGCCTCACAAAAATCCCTAGATTTTACTACAAAGACACCGAATACACAAATGACTCTAAGATACCGCAGACCTAGGGATAAATCCCTAGAGTTGGCATCACTGGCCAAGCCCGTGGCATGTGGCAAGTTGCGCGTCCACTCTATCAGATGTCGCCACCGTCGAAACGATTGCAGCGAACCTGGTGTCCGCGGTAAATGAAAGTCAACCAACCCTAATAAAAAGAAAACTGCACGACCACAGCAGTAAAGAAAAACTTGTTCTTTAGTATAACTACTATCAGCCACGAGCATCATAAATTACCATTTGACAGAAAAGTTTTACAAACATGATTCGGCGCGACTCCGCCAGCGCCGACGCTCGCTCGTTCGCTGCAGACGATCGTAGCAGACGACTCGACGACCGCGAGCGCGCTGTAGAAACCCGAAGGCGCGAACTACTGACAGCAATTATGGCACACGTGTACTGCTGCGCGAAATCGTGTGATGCATCTGGCAGGAGCGGCGAGCACTTCTACACCATTCCGGCAGACGACAGGCATTTATGCACTTACTATGTTCACAAGCCAGGCAGCAGCGAGGGTAGGCGATGGGGCCCTCGCCACAATTCGTCCAGGAACAAATAGACGCACCACGTAAATAAATAGGCAATTACACAGGAAAACAGTGCTGGGGCAATTAGTCACTAGAACGCAGAAATTGTCGATAGAAGTTGCGCGAGCAACCGACCCGAACGCGCGAGCACCATGGCGCTACCATATTAGACTCCCTTTTGGATTGGCTCACCTCAAGCAGGATTTAGCAGTCCAATCGTTTACCGCGACTCCCAGGTGCCGCCATCGTCGCGAAAAAAAACAACAAAAAAACGTCTCCATTGCCTCTATGCATATGCCACTCCCTTGACTCAGCCGACTAGCGGCCGTTTATTCAACACACACACAGCACACGCGTCCACACGTGATTGGCTACAAGTGATCACGTGTGTCACCCATACAGACATCTACTGACATGAGACAACACTGAGAAGCGCACCGAGTGCCCGTGAGCTCCCGAGGAGGTGCCACTGATACACCACACCTAAAGCCCCTCTATTTTTTAAAAGTAGCGCCATTCATTGTCATTTTCTCCACCGCGCTCTCCCCGGCGTTTGCTCCCAGCCACCTGCTGCGTCCCGACCTCCACCGCTCCCCCATTGGCCGATTCGTGTCACGTGGAAGAAGACGAGCACTCCTTCGTATTTTTTTCTTTATTTTTTCTTTCCACCGCGCTCCGGTATCCATTTTCGGACCTGCGCGACGATGGTGCTGTGCTCGCGAACGGATAGAGTACGTGTGTTATTGGGTTACAATGTTAGTGGGAACGTGTTGAGGCGGACAGCTTTATTCTATGGCCGTGCTGCTGCGCATTCGCTTGTCGCAAGCGACAAGGCACGGCCGCTCGATAAAAGCGCAGATTCCTAATCGACCGGCTGTGGACAAGGTTACGGGAAAGGCTTTTCATGTTTCTTTTTGTTTGCATTCTGACCAGCGCGACGTATAAAGAAGAAAAGTAAATCGACAGGATCGGGCGTACTGACTTCAAGGAGGTTTGCAAAAAGCGCAAGGCTTTGTAAAGTAAGTCCCACATTTTATGACCCTAACGTACGTTTCATACCCTGTGCTGTGCTTGGTTCTTTGGTACGCTTCAACTGATGCGCATTGTCTCTGCTTCATAGGTAGTGCTGCGCCGAAGGTGCGTGCGGCTGGCCTGGCGATGCTGCGTGTGGTTTTAACACGCTGAAGTTCACTTTTCTTAGAATGGGCTCACTTTGTTTTATGGTGTTTTGCGTCGACAGTGTTATCGGTTATCTGCGATCTGACCAAGCACTCGCGTGCACAGGCTGTGACATCACCAAGGAAAAAGGATAGAAAGCGGCTGTCTTATAATAAACACGGGGCTTTTTGGGTACGTGCTACATCGGAGTGGAGTCTCTCTCGCTCGCATCCCCGCTCAGGCGGCGGTCACAACACGGTGCTCGCATCTTGCGCTGGCCTGTGACTTCAAAGCAACTTTATTAGGGCCATGGGTTCGTGTCGACCAGAAGTTAGCACCGATTGCAGTCGTTTAGCATCAATGTACTCCCGCATGTGTTGATTTAGTGTGTTGTGTTTAACCTTTTTAACGTCTTGAAGTGATCTCGCTATTAGGGAGGTCGTAATATATGTTTGTGGGTAACAGAGGTCACCTGGGGAGCGTCTAATATGCACTTTGAGTGCTCCAGCACTCGTGCATCCGCCAAACAGCGCGAAGAAGCGACCTATTTCATAAACATTGTTCAGCCAAGACGGCTGGAATATTTCACACTCCAGCCGAGCGAGGGTATTCTGCATGTATATTACGAATCAGCACGTTCACATAAATTCAAGCACTGGAAACCTGGAACCTTCGTAATCACGCGCAAAGTCGCGCTTGTTTACACCGCGTGCATGCGCCGTATACCAACACAAGCCCTGTACGAGCGGACCTATTACGTCTTAAATAATTGTAGTTTTTTTTCTTCCTTTTCGCGCGATTTAAACACTACATTATTAACACCATTTACTGACTGAAGCATGAAATCCCGGACCCAAGAACTGCTCCGTAGGGCTCCAACGAACTTTTCCGCGTATTTCCACCGATAGCGCGTCAGCCGTCGTCTGCTGTGGCAGGTCCTACATAGGCGGCGACACCATCGAGACGGCACCAGACGGGAGAGGGAGGCGGAGAATTTAGGAGGGGGAGAGAAGTGGTTGGCGCTACTTTCCTGGGAGGGGTTTTAACCGCACCCTCCAAGCACTTCTCTACAGGCTCGACGAGCGGCCGGCCGGCCGACACAGGCAGGAAGAGACACCTACTCCTCACGAAGACAACTGGAGAACTCAGCCGACTAGCGGCCGTTTATTCGACACACACATAGCACACGCGTCCACACGTGATTGGCTACAAGTGATCACGCGTGTAGCCCATATAGACATCTATTGACATGAGACAAACCGAGAAGCGCGCCGAGTGCCTGTGAGCTCCCGAGGTATGGTGGCTAGGAGGCGCCACCGATACACCATACCCTCCAAGCGTTTCTCCTCCACAGTGGTCCGCCCAAAGTTACTAGTAACGTTGGGTCCACCGCGGTGGTGTAGTGGTTGTGGCGCTCGGCTGCGCCGCACAAAAAAAAAAAAAAAACGCGGGTTCGATCCCGGCCGCGGCGGAAGCACTTTCGATGGAGGCGAAAATGCCAGAGGCCCGTGTACTGCGCGTTGTCAGTGCACGTTAAAGAACCTCAGGTGGTTTAAATTTCCGGAGCCCTTCACTACGGCCTTTCTCTCTATCTCTTTCACTCCCTTTCCCCCACCCCGACGGACGCTTAGCTGTGCTCCCTACATGGGCTGCAGCAATTAGCGTCCTTTCCTAACCGAACCACAATCATCACGATCATTGATTGATTGATTTGTGGGGTTTAACGTCCCAAAACCAGTTCTGATTATGAGAGACGCCGTAGTGGAGGTCTCCGGAAATTTCGACCACCTGGGGTTCTTTGACGTGCACTGACATCGCACAGCACACGGGCCTTAAAATTTCGCCTCCATCGAAATGCAGCCGCCGCGGCCGGGATTCGATCCCGCGACCCTCGGATCAGCAGCCGAGTACCATAGCCACTAGACCACCGTGGCGGGGCCATCGATCATCATCATCTCCTCTGCAGTGGGTGGTATTTGTTGACGGGTTGGTCGGGCAGAGCGGCTTGGTCGCAGGACGATGATAAACCTGCAAGTGTGCGTTGTCAACGCCTGCGGCAGCGTGCGCCATCAACACCCATGGCACCAGCGGGACGAGAATAAATGCTCGACGTATTATGGCGACATTTACGTCGCGGCTGCGACTTTTCGTGCTTCCTAGGAACAGGAAAGGTGAGTCGCTACCGCTCTGCGTGTGCACGTAAACATGCTGCAGTTGGTATGTACGCGGCAACGTTTGTGTTCGCACCGTTTAGGGATGCCTTTTTTTCTCATGCAGGGAAAACCGAGGAGGCACCATTTTATATCGAGGGTCGTCGTCCATGTTCCGCAGCAGGAAAGTATTTTTCAATAAGGTTCATGGAGCATAGTTTGGTTGTTTTCGTTAGTGATTTCCCGGGCCTCTCCTAATGACATGGACTGTCCGCCTAGCTTGTTGGAAAAAGGCTTATGGAACGTGACCAGAGGTAAAAAAGAAAAAATCAACGTGAGAATAAACATGATGAATAAAGGTTGGCTTAAACTTACTGATGAACTCTGCGAGGCCATTTGTCGAAAATAAATGCGTAATCGATTTTCTGACACGACTGTCAACCTTTCTTGTAGGCACCGATAAATGCTTTCCTTTTATTCACGATACTGTTCATGGCTGCGGTCACTGTCTTAGAAATGCACGAATCCTTATTTTTGTGTTCAGCGTATATTTTCAGTCGCCCTTGGCTCCGGCCGTCCTAGTGAATCCTCAGGCTTGGGTATCGCAATCCGCATGTTAGAAAAAAAAAGGATCTTCCTATGTGCAGCGCGTTTACGAATGAGAGCCCATCGGCAAGTCTGTTTTTACTCACTTATCGTACCGAGGCGTTTGTTTACAATCAGGTTTTTAAAACTCGCAGCCCTACGAGGCTCGGCTTTATTGCATTGATGTCGTCCGCGAGGAAGAACACTCGGCCGACCTCGAGGTAATGAAAAACCCTACGACGTGCAGAAAGCTTCGGATATTCCGCCCCTTATAAACCAGACAAGAATCGGTTCACACAGTCTGGGCTACAAGAGTACGGTTTGAAGTGCCACACCACTAAGTGACTGCACCGCAGTCGTCTGTGGATATAAACTTGGCTGATAATCCGTAAGGTTGTAGCCAAACGAACTAGTTTACACCTTGTTAATAACAAAGTTATCGTCACGGCCATTACGATATAATGAAAGTGGATGCACGTACTTTTTTCTAACCACGTGTGGTGCGCCACAGCTCCTGTAGCTGGCTTCCAATTAAATTTATAAGCTTTTCACTGTTCTCGTCACGGCATCCTCAACGCTAACACGTCCGAATGTGGCCCGTTTGGATTATCGTACAACAGGCTCAAACAATTAGGCCCCCAAGGACAAACAGGAGCAAATTAGTATTCGGCGGTGCTGAAGTGTCACGCTCTCGCTCGTTGATATATCGCCGATGATTGCGACGCCTGGTGCCCTCATCGTGACAGCTGGCTGTAATTCGCGTGTTCGGCGCTAGAGGCGCCCTTTCGCGAAAAGGCCCGTTGCACGTACATGACTACATTGAATACTGCTCAAACCACTGTAATTTTTCTACAAAAATCAGCGGCGATTTTACTTGCATCAGCACTAACGTCGTCTATATACTGGAATGTTCAATGTGTCATATGCAGTATATCGGTCAGTCCGAAACCTCATTTCGTACACGATTTAACAACCACAGAACACATGTGAACGGCTTACCGCATCTACCACTATCTCTCCATGTAAGGCTGCTGGGACATACATTAAAAAAATCAATGTAACGATAATACAATCAGAGTTCAAATCGCACCATGACCGGGAAGAACGAGAATCGTTCCTCATCCATAAATTCACTCTATCATGCGGTATCAACGAGAGCGTCAGTAAAGTGTCGTGCCTGTCAGTCATACCTTGATTTTAACTTCTTTTTATATAATCATCAGGAATTATATTCATCGTCACTATTGCAGCTAATGCACTCTTTAGATATGTCTGAAAACATTATCTTTTTCCATTTTCATTGCGTATATGTGCTATGCGCATCAGCATCGGAGTATATATATATATAGCAGAATTGACGATGCGCCTCTTAGAGAACGACGGTTTATTAGGTCAACGTTTCGGTCGGAGCCCGACCTTTTTCAGACCGAAACGTTGACTTAATAAACCGTCGTTCTCTAAGAGGCGCATCGTCAATTCTGCTATAAACTAGCGGCAACCCAAGCTATTTTTGCAAATACACTCTTACAGTCAGTATATATATATATATATATATATATATATATATATATATATATATATATATATATATATATATGAGACGTAGCACTTCAGTAAAGTTTCATTTATTTGTCGACGTTTCGGTCAGAGCCTGACCTTTCTCAAGACTTGAGAAAGGTCAGGCTCTGACCGAAACGTCGACAAATAAATGAAACTTTACTGAAGTGCTACGTCTCATATTTATATTCATGCGGCACCCGAAGTTATCTACTTCGCCTAACTATATATATATATATATATATATATATATATATATATATATATATATATATATATATATATATATATATATATATATATATATGAACGTATTTTGAAATAAAAAAGGCAAGCACGAGTTAGCGGTTATCCTTTATTGCCAACAGTTTCGACCACGGGAGCCGTCTTTTTCAAGGCACACAGGAAAGTGAGGTGCTATGCGCGCATCAGACTCGGTACCTGAGAACATCATCGGAAGTAGAAGTAAATTGAGAGTGGTAGTCCTACAGGTTCATAACGACATTGTGCTGGTGAGCGTCATGGGTGCTGGAGAGAAGGCTTGTAGACCTATTCCATGTTGGTAAACAGTGGTAGGCACCGGCGATATAACCAGGGCTTGTGTCGACGTCGCGGCGCGGAGGCCCCGCCCACCGCTCGCCGCGGCCCTGCACGGTCGCGCCACCGCCGCCGGCGAAGCGTGCGCGAAAGCTGCCTCCGAGCACGGGGCGTCGGAGCGCCGACGGCGTGTTTACAACAGTTTGCGAGGGGCAGCCGCGTGAGATGAAGTTGCGTTAGCTCTGTAGGAAGCATTCAACGAATGTAGAAAAGAACGTGCCGACGCCCAGCTATGACAAGATGTGAGAAACTGATTGAAAGAATAAGCACCTTGTCACATGATGCGAATGATCGCGAGCTATCATGTCGGCATCGCTTCATGCGTATGCTTTAATTCGGTAACTAGGGCAAGGATGAACCACTTGCAACAGCGAGACTTGTTTAAGTACGACTTGAAGATGCCTCAGCTAAAATACTGTTTCGGACTAAAGCCTCTAATCCCTACACGAAATCCTTGCGCAAAAACAAATGTAACGGTATAGGTACTCAAACATGCGATATTAGTGACGCTGTAACCTAAGTAAATATGGCTGTGATAACGCACACACACAAAAAAAGCAATAACGTGCAAAGGACAAGGCTCTCAAATAACCGCCAGCAAGGCGCATAACCGCGGCTTGCGGCTCCGCCTATACGCTCAGTTCCGATCGTGAAGGCGTGAAGTCCTGTAACGACGCGGCAAATTCCAAGCGTGTAGTTCATTCGAGCAGTCTGACAATCGAAAAAAAAAAATTTAAAGCGCATCATAACCACTACAGCATTGCCAAAGACACTTCTCGTGTGTATGCTATCGCAGCCGCAAGCAATTTGCAAAAGCGTCGCTGTAATCGGGCTTTCGCTCAGAGCTACGTGAATTAAGCTCTTATATATTTGCCTCATTTGAGTGGATGAAATTCGTATGACGCATGTATAGCTTCCCCACTTCAATAATACACGGCGACCGCGATTACTTCTACACATCGAGCTAAGCTAACGTCGTGCGCGCTTTGCGGTAAGCGTAATCGCTCTGTGTCCGCACTTTGTTTATGCCAAGAAACTTGGTGTCGAGCATTACACTTGACAAACTTGTGACAATGCTATTTCTCTCAAATGAAACAAGCCGCACTAAAGGTAAATAATTACACATATGCTTAGTCGTGACGAAAATATTTGGCGCATAACCGATGAGCCAGCATTACAGGTTCGTCCCTTTCATTAAGACAGACATAAGCAGGAAACCGATAAAAACCTATCGCACATATATTGTTGATTGCTGAGCAACTAACCCACGGCGCATGGTCATCGGTGAACACTTTTGTCTTCATTTCACGGCGGTGAGAAGCGCCCGCACCAGCGAAAACACAGCGGCTGCTACGGTAGGCGCGCCGGCGGATGCCTACCATGCGAAACCAAAACTCCCGACGACAGCGCCACCGCATCTTCGTGACGTAGGCCCGGTGGAATAGGTCTATAGCAGAGCCCACGAGGGTGGACGTGATGCAGGAGGGAAAGAACAAAGTGAGGCACTAGAAACTCAGAGAGAGAAAGCAAGCAGTACACAATGGGAGTAGGGGTGCAAAACCGAACTCTGAAAATAGCGCAATGTCCGCAGCCAAGAGCGCGGGAAAATATGGCTGTGCTTTGTTGGATGTCGTCTGTCCGGCGACTCCTTAAACAATCGGGAGGAAAATATCAGCAGTGTCATACAAAGGACCGGAACAAGAACTAATTCAGTACATACAAAAGCGATAGGAAGTGCGCCTGCGCGCTCACCCGTCATGTACAAGACCGGCCAAGGACTGGGTGGACAGACCAGTGAGGGAATCAGACTTGAGAGCCGTCTTGCTTAAACTTAACACTAAAGAAGCACCAGGACCTGATAGGGTGAAAAAGAAAAAAAAGACTTTGAGGCTTAAACTACAAATCTATTGAAGCATGAACGGCGTACTTTAATCTTTAATAAGTGCTGGGAAACTGGACAGCTGCCTCAACAATGGAAAAAGGCGCACGTAGTGCTAATCCCAGAGAGCGGGCAAAAAGCTACACCTCGATAATCTGAGACTGATCTCCCTCTCGTCGTGCATGGGCAAGGTCTTAGAACACATCATATTAACGAGAGTGACCAACTATCTCGAAGATAACGACTTCGTGCCTCACACGATGATACGATTTCGAAGAAATATCTCCACCCAGGACGTTACGCTACAAATCAAGCATGAAATTAATGATAATGACACCAATTTTCAAAAAAAGCCCTACTCGGACTAGACTTGAAAAAAGGCCGTCGACAACACGGCTCACAGTGCTATACTAAACAACTTGCAAAGGGTAGGAAAAAATGAACGCACGTACAATTATGAATTTCCTTACTGACCGCACTGCTAAACTGGCTAACACTCCTGGCCGACGACACCGCGTTGGGGAGTCGAGGTACACCTCAAGGATCGGTGTTATCTCCTCTGCCGTTCAGCATAGCAATGACAGAACTCCCAGCCAGACTACTGCAAATTGAAGGTCTTCGTCGCAGCATATATGCTGATGGCATAACTCTGCGGATCACCAAAGACGGTGACGGACCAAATGAACACACGTTACAGAAGGCAGTAGACCCTGTAGAGGAGTGCCTGAAGGACAAGGGGCGGGGTTCGCTCCGCACAAAGATCAGAATTGCTAGTCTACAGACCGACGGGCCGCGGACGCAAACCTAAAGAGTAATCATCGGTACGTTGGGAGGTTCAGATAATAGCAAATGGATATCTGATACAGAGAGCGGGCAATATACGCATTTTAGGACTCCATGTAGCAGCTAACGGACGTAATGGGGAAACCATAAGGCGTTTGGAAAGCGCGGTTGCTCAAACAGTCAGACTTATTTGACATAGTGATATGAAACAAGGAACCATGATCAGACTGATCCATGCTCTCGTAATCAGTCGAATAGTGTACGCCGTTCCGTTCCTGAAATTACAGTGCCAGAGATGGCAAAGATCGAAGGTATCATTTGGAGGGCTTACAAACAAGTCATAGCTAGGCCTACTAGTTAACACGACAACGGGGAAGCTGCTCGCACAGAACACTTATAATCGGCCTCCATAACACCCTAAGCGTAATAATCGAAGCCCACAACATAACACAGCTCGAACGACTATCAAAAATAGCAAAACGGACAGGAAAATACTAGAATCGTTAGGCTTTATACACATCACACCCAAATAGACCCAAATTTCCGGATGGTCTCCGAGATATAATAACCACACCCCAAAAATATGCACCCAGAGTAACGTACGGGAGAAGGGAATAAAGAGCGCGGGGCATAAGGAAAAAATACGGCAGTTCTCCTGAGGTAGTCTACGTAGACGCGGGAAGATACGAACGGTGGCCGGGGTTCGTAGCTGGACTAGTGGACTACAGTGGACAATACAAGACGCGGTACGATGCGCGCGAACCAAATTGAAGCGACCATTGCCTTAGCGGTGATTACCATCTCGGCCGAAATAGTAATTAGCGAATCGCAGACGCCAGTAGGTGACTACTCGAACGGCCGTATTTCACCAGAGGCGCTGCGTATACTTGCACATGCGTAACAAGAACGCGATGTCTGTACTTGATATGGATTCCCGCTCACTCCGCCATTTCCTTTAATGAGGCGGCGCACGATCGGGCTAGAGTGCTGACTGACCGAGCCTCCCGCGCCCCGGATGTCGGGTGGGTGTGAAACGGCACCGAAAAATGACACCGCTTTATAGATTGGAGAGGCGGGTATACCGTTCGCTGCACCAAATTATCAATGAGCGCCAAGCGGTGGCGTGGCGACAGTTTTAATTCAATTCAATTTTATTTTCCAGTATATACATGCTGGATGGTTGCGTTGGGTTAAAAGCTACATAAGTAGCTTGACGGGACACAACGACCAAACTATACAGGGCAGTAACAACAAGCAGCCAGGTGCAGTGGCGAGCAAATCAACAAAAAAATGCTACATACAATATATACAATACTACATACAATACTACTACAATGAGACATACAATACAAAAAAAATGCTATATACAATAAAATACCGCTGTAGCATGGGTAATAAATAGAAATACTAATAACACAGAATAATAACACCGTACTACTCTAGCAATACTAGCTAGATGGAACAAAAATTAAACACTGGTCATATAGCGCAGCAAGAAATTCATGTAAGCAGAAATACTTTGTTTAAAGAAACGACATAAGTTACACACAATGCAATTACACAAAATGTCACAGCATGTGACATTTTGTGTAAGATTGGGGCGAGTTCAGACGAGAACTCGCCCCAATCCGGTGTCCTTGAATCGATGAAGCCCAGAACTTTATTCGAGCAAATGTAAGCACTGCGATACGACTACCCTAGAACATACATGTTATGTGAATGTCAGCGAAGTCCCAACTGGGACGCAGACTCGGAACGAGAGCGACGGGAGGCCGCTGTGCTCAGCGCGGCCTCCGAAGATCGCCTTTGGGCCGTCCAGCGGGTCGAATACACCGCCAGAGCCCAAGGGCTTACGGCCGACGTCTAAGTGGGGAACAACCCACCTCTATAACTTGCCGGACAAAAAATAAAGTTGGGTCTCTCCCTCTCTTCCTTTCCGAAGAAGAAGAAGAAGAAGAAGAAGAAGAAGAAGAAGAAAGCGTTTAATGAGAGGAAAGGAGGAGATGTCGGCCTGGAGAGTGAGTCTCTGGCCTGCTACTCCTTTCCGAAAAACGGAAAAGGTTCAATAGGCCGGTTAGGCGGATAGAAGTGCGGAGCGCGCGCGCGCGTACGCACGCATACACGCACACAAACGAAGAGGTTTTAATTTAGGAGAGGTTGCTGTAATTCATTGAAGAGAAGCTCAGGGGAACATGGAGGCTTGAATCGATGAACAGATCGCTAAAAAAGATGTAGAACAGGGAATGTCGCTGGAACCAGCGTTTCGTACAAGTCCACTTGTCGAATCGTTGGCTCCAGCGACATTCCCTGTTCTACATCGTTTTTAGCGATCTGTTCATCGACTTAGGTTGCTGTAGTATTTTAATTAAAAACAGGTGCACTTTTTTGAAAAACAGGTATTTTGTTATGTCGACGTCACGGCCGGGAACCGGCCTTTTTCAAGAATGGTGTTTGCGAATGCATTCGTGTACCATATAGGCACGTCTTTAGAGAGAGAGAGAGAGAGAACAGCAGCAGCAACAACAACAAAAAAAAACAATAAACAGAACAAAAGCGAGGAGAGGAAAAGGGACGGGGCTAGAACGAAGCTTCGGCACGTGCGCTCTCCACGAATAAGCACTTGTCGTCCACCATCTCAATGGTGCCGCCCCGAACGAACCTCGATAATGCGAACAAACAGAGAAAGAAAAATGAGTAACCCTAATGTCCCTGTATAATCTATTTATGCAGGGAATTTAGATAACCCCAACGCATGGGGCCGTTGCTCGTATATCACTTGTCATCTCCCGTACTTTAGCAACCAAAAAAGTAAAACAATACGTCATGCCACGCACTTAGAAGTAGACAGGGGGCAGGAAGTTGAACACCACGTTCGTCTTCACATGAGCACAATTAGTGGATAGCGAGGAAAACTCGACGTACACAAAAAGGGTGAAAAACGCACGAGGAACATTCCTCACAGTTAAACGTGGCAAGCAGAGCATGTAATTCAGAATAACTTGGGCGATTTGGTGCATCTTAACAAATGGAAAGGAACTGCGCAAATAGACAACCACGTACTGCGCTCGTGGCCGTGTCTATATAGTTTATGTGGTCGTCTATTTGCGCGCTCTCCTCCCGTTTGCTAACGGGGCATGTAAGTCAACCATCCCTTCCAAGTGGACCAGGCCACGAGTGCAGGAAATGTATATCCGCTAGAAATGCGAAAAGGTAAGAAATATTTATGACAAATGATGCGGATCAGACACACAGCATATACGTACGCATACAACTCGACAAGGTATTCACAAGTGATTCAGACAAAATCAGCGCGTGCTAAGGAACTGAGGAGATACACAAATCATGGAGGAACTGAGGGGTCCAGGACAGCTTGGGGCAAGTATTGCAGAAGGTAAACATCTTGAGCCAAACAAAATAGTGCCGTTCCGTGACCACTTGTGCTGAGCTTCCTCAGTGCGTTGTGTCGGGGAAGGACATCACATACCACATTGCTGTCTTTAGACGAATACTAAAAAAAAAGTGCATAGTTCGCATTCGGAGGGACGTACCAGTCTCTCCGCAGCAGATCGCACGTGAAAGCCGCATCATGTCGTTCCAGTGTGTTTCTACCGCGTTAATTGCATCGCCATGCGTGTCATCGAGCTATGTTAGCTCTTTTACATTTGTTTCCCCTGTTTCCCCACTCGTTCACTGTACCATATAATGTGTCGCATGCAAATACACACGTGTTCTGTTATCGCGTCTATAAGATGAGCGTTATCGAATGGAAAAATCAGCAGCATGCCCTCCCTCGTTTCACGCTTTAGTGCGAGTTTTCCTCGATGTATATGCCATGCCTGCAGCGCCTACAGCCGCACACATTTAATACTGTATCGGGTAGGCTCAGATCAAGCACTTCTGAAGTATTTTCCGTTTTATTCAGGCAACCAATGTTCGTTGTGGGCGTTGCTCTTCCGCGACCGCTAAAGTGACAGAGGCCGCTTGTAAATCACGGACTCTACTGCACTTGTCGTTTGACAAGGTCCATGGCAACGTTGTGCAAGAAGTCGTTTGCTTTGATTCCTACTGCAAAGTCGCAGTGTTGAAACGTCTTTTCCGGAACCACATTGTGCAGGAGAAGCGAATCTCCGAGTCTAGCTGCCAGATATTCCACGTCGCGCGGATCTGCGGTGGTGTCGCCCTCTGACGAGAACAGGGCCACCGGAGTAGTGATGCGCTCTAGCGGATAGGCTGGCGGCTCTTCCTGCGTACGTGTGCAATGAAATAAAGAAATTACTCTGAGGAATCCGTGTGCAACTGGAAAGTGGAGCCGGCGTCGTACCTCGGACACCTACGCCGCTATACAACCCACTATCTATCTATCTATCTATCTATCTATCTATCTATCTATCTATCTATCTATCTATCTATCTATCTATCTATCTATCTATCTATCTATCTATCTATCTATCTGAAAGGTATGGTGTGTCGGGCACGCAGATAATTCACACTGAAACTTGACGCCCGAAATTACGAGAACAGAACAGAGAAGGAAAAAAAAAAAAAACCAGGCCTGCGTGCAGAACGCACTACAGCGGTCTCGTAAGCTAGATTTTGCTGCGCGCTTTTAACGCGATAGCGTTAGAGAGCTCGTTTCGCAGAAATACCGCCGTCGGTGTCGGTGTCTCTCCGTGAGCGAAAAATCGAGAAAGATGCAAATAAAAAATAAATAATGCAAATATTCGGTCCCATTCAGGATCGAACCCGGGCCGTTTGCGTGGCAAGCAGGTGTCCTACCACAAAGCCACGATGTTATTTTTTTTTTCTTCATTACATGGAAATGAAAACTGAGGTCACAGGGAGATAACGCCTACACACTCAAAACTCGGGCAAACACACACAGACGTACAACAAGTGCATCCAGTCAGGAGGTGCTTCCTGGGCAGCGTAAACACTTCTGTCATAGGCCACGGTTTCTCGGTAGATAGATCTTGTGGAACGCGGATTTTCTGCATGGCGATCACACAGTCTCGATCTCCATAGGCTGTACAAACCAAGCACTACAAGCATATCATAGGGTGGACCGGCAGTCATTTTAAACGGTAGAAATCTAATTGTGTACGGATTGATATCAATGTCCTTTTTAAGAGTCCGCTGGAGAATGTCCCCAAAAAATATTGCGTCTGTACAGTCAACAAAACAGTGATAAATTCTTTCCGCACGTGGACAGAGTCGGCAGTTCGTGGACCATGGCACGAAGCAGCCCTTCGAATTCAACCAGGTTTTGACACGGAGTGTTTCCGAATGCAGCTTAAAGAAAAATGTTTTAACACCGGCAGGTACACACATTTTTGAAACCCTTCTACGTACATCCTGATAAGGCCGACTTAAATAAGGTGTCCGATACAAAGGATCTGGGAAAATCGAGTCCACCAGTGCAACAGAAATCGCTTTTCGGCTCGCGGTGAAAATATACTCTAGGCTAAATCTAACTTTCAGGAAAAGGAATGAGTCTACAACTTCCTTGAGGAAGCCCCAAGGAGCCTGTGAAATACCTATGACATCTGATGAAACTACTATATCAGGAAGATGCTAAACTAATCGGACCTGTAGCATTTCACGCAAGAACGGATGGTCGCTTTCTCGAAGGAAAAACAGTCGAGAAACAATTTGCCTAATAAAGAGATGGACCAATCCGAGGCCACCCCGATCAAGTGGGACGAACAGATTGTCGCGTCTCATGGAAAAAACACCACATAAATGTCAGCTAGTGGAAGGAGTCTCCTTAACGCATTTAGTTCGGCAGCTGCCACGACGAAAATGAGCCCATTCGGCGATTTCTAGGAGGAATAAACTTTATTGAGCATATCAAGCAAACAGCAAACATTATAGATAATGTGCTGCCATCTGTGAGACATTGTGAAAAACATGTCTCGACTACCATGGCCTCCGAGATGGCGGGCGCGCCCGCCATCTCGGAGGCCATGCGACTACAGCAGAGCCTATATGGTTCCGCCGTTCTACGACAGGGAATATATTGCCCCATGGCGCCTTTTCATTTAAAGCGACAGACGCACGCTCTTAGCATTTCTATCTTCGGCTTGCGTCTATGCATGCGTAACACTAGGCGTCTGGTATGAACGCGTGTCAGTGATGCTGTGGCGTTCGACTTGCATCCTTAGTGTCTGAGCGTCTAGCTCGAACTCTGCGGGGTATAAAACGGCGTGCGTCGCCGAGCCGTGGTGCTCTTTCTCTTGTGAACCGCCGAAAGACAGCTGCGCCTGTCGTCGCTACCACCGCCGAATTAGGACAAGGTCTCCAATAAAGTGGCTGCCCCAAAATGCTCTCTACGTCTGACTCTTCTAGTCACAATACTGCGTGACAATATCATATCAAGCAAACAGCAAACATTAGATAATGTGCTGTTTGCCATTTCACCGACCATAAGGCGATGCTTGTTGAGGTTGGCCGGAAGATGTCTCCAGAAGAACAAATCGAACAGCTGCCAGAGAGTTAACGCAAGAAGGACGACAGAATGTGACCATTTACGAATGAAAGTGTCACGCCTACGCGCAGTTCATAATACAGGACCATGTGACAACATCACTGTACAATAGTTTCACGAAGTTGATATAAAAGTGCTATTAAATAGATCGAAAACCTCTACCATTACTATAGATATGTCGCGCGCGTGCGTGTGTGTCTGTGTCTGTGCGCATGTGTGTGTGTAACAACACACATTAATAAGTATGCACTGAGTGGTTGAAGTGCACACTAGGGGCCGGATTTCGCTATCGCGTTCAACTCTTAAAGGCGAAGCTTAAGGGTCCCCCAATTTTTTCTTCTCTTTCAGTCTTATTCCATTCCTGCTTCTCCTTCCCCTCATTTTCCTCTTCCACTGTGTCTTTTTGCTGCTTCCTCTTTTTCTTCGTCGTCTGCTCCCAATTTTTCTTCGCTGTCATCGTCTTCCTCTTCTTCGTTGTCTTCTCATTAGCGGAGTTCTTCATTGTCATCTTGTACTCGTCGTCGTTCTCGCTTCCTATTCTTCTTCAATGTAGTCATGTTCTTCCTCTTTTGATTCATCGTCGTCCTCTGCGATCTCTTCATCGTCATCTACTTTCTCTTCTTTTTTCCAGCCTCCTCCCCACTTTTCCTCGTTTTTGTCGATGAAACTACAGCCAGTGACTCACAAACATACGATCTGCAACACCCCTCCTATTACATCAGAGCCATGGCTGAGAATGTAAGATGTCCAACCAAGTGGTGAGAGTCAGTTGGGGGTAGTTATGTTTTTCTTTGTTCGTTTTCTCCTTGATGTGGATTGATGTCCCGTAAAGGATATGATCGACGTCGATGAAGCAGGAGGCAGGTTGGAGGTAATGAACTTGAAGGTATATTGCAGCGAAATATTTACAGTCATATGTACATCTTGCTGAAGCACACTGATGATAACATAGACATCAACAGCGTCTTACTCTTCTACTGAACTTTTCTTAAGTTAGAGCCTAGAACACTGTTACTACATACAACGAACCTAGTCTCACTGTTCGACCACCGAGTGGTTACGGCCCAGACAGAAGTTGCATCGTACGGAGTCTTACTGATCGATTAGTTAAGTGATTACAGCCTAGACTGAAGGGAACGAATCCCGTCCAGTCTTTAGTACCTTGCGGTAACAAAGAAAAGGGGAGGTGGCCACTGCTGGTCCGCCTCAACCTTCTGTTATCCAATCTGTTTACCCTCAGATTAAGCCACTCCCTAGTGGGCTGTCCCTAATCTCGACAGCAGCATCTTTGCAGTTTACACAGGCATTTTGGCATTCTTTCCCATCATGGCTCTCCCTCTCCTTATCCCACGCTCTCAGATATTCTCACAGTCGAAATATCGGTATCGTAGCAGCCCTGCGGCATTCGCGCCATCTCCCAGGCTCATCCAGTCGAACCCTGTCGTAAAATGAGTTCCGGGAAACACTGCGTGTCTTCGCCTTTCCCGCAGTTCGGACCGTGCATTGCTGCGACTCAACCCTTCGTTCCAGTCGGCGCGCCGAAAGCGCATGCCGGTCGTTAAAGAATTGGTTGGGCCAAGCGCATTGTCGCCTCGAGCGACGGCGCACTTTTCATGCATTCTCCTCCTACGCGTCCGAGCTGCCCTTCCCCGAAACGGCCACTGAGAAGACAAGCACGGTCGCGCAGCCGCAACCCCCCCCGAGCGACTGCGGGGAGCATGACATGTTTGCCCGCCTCATCTTCCCACGCGTTGGCCGATCTTCCTCCAGCCGGGTTCGGCGAAAGGAAAGGGAAGGGTCTCGTACCAGGAGCCCCTGGGGGCCAGCGTGGGAGACCAGCCGCTCAATGGAAGCCGTTTGCTTTCCATTGATAATTGCTGTCAAAGACCATGCAGAGAGAGAGCTGAGAAAGAAGCTTTGTATAGCGTACGGTGCTACGCCGTCCCTTCTGTACGATCGCCTTATGAGCGGCAACATAACAGGGGTGTTATAATAGTGGTACCGCTGCTATTCAGCTGGATCTTCACAAGAACGAGCGTGTTTTCTTTGTTTTTTGTTTTTTTTTCACGTAGAAGCTGATATAGTGTTTACGGACACGATCGCCTCTAATTTCGGCCATTACAACGAGCCCATACCAGCTCACGCTGTTAAAGACACGGGGCGTGTCTCTCTTATGTTCCGTTTTTGCAATTCTGCTCTGTAAGTTTCAGTAGCTGCCTCAGCTTAAAGACGTGCAGCGCTTCTCCAGAAGGCTCATGAACTATATGTGTCGATGAAGCATAGTGACAAATTCCACCGAGGTATGGCGGCCTTATCTACTGGGAGTTCGAATTCTTGCACAATCTAGCTCCACTTAGGCAACAGGCCAAGCAGTCTGCCGGTTCATACAAAGCACGCGTGCTCAGAGTCATGTTCTATTTAGACAGACAGACAGACAGACAGGAAAGGGGAAGTCCAGTTGCGACTGTCAACTGGAGAAAGAAAAAACGAGTACGATATTTGATAAAAAAACGCAAAGAAAAAAGTGTGGGCAGCTTGCACTAGTGGTGCTTGACTAAGAGCGGAGCTTGCGGCTCACCTAGATTCTACATGCTCAGGTAAGTCACATGATTTGCCACGTGACCTTTTTACATGGTTAAGGCGGGAACATGTGACGTGACTAGCTGTGACGCAATGTTACGTGATTTGGGTCATGTGTCTAGGTTCAAACTGACTTGGCAGTCAATGTCCGGTTGTGATGTCCTCCTCCTCCTTTCTATCGTCCCCCTCACGTCCCTTTTCACCTTTTGCTATATAATACTGTACATGCCATGCCCTATCCTTCAACCTCTCCCCTCCTGCTCATCCTCACTTCCTTTGCTCACCTCCTTGTTATACCGTACTATAAAAACTACTATACAAGTCCCTTCTTCCCCGCCCTCACTTAACTTTCCCGTCCCCTTGCAGTACTATATATCAGTCTATGCTATGCTATGAAACGCATCCGCCTTATGTAGTAGCGGGCTGAGGGCATGAGCGCGAACGAAGAAAAGTGCGCGCAAATGCCCTCAGCGGTAGAAAAGGAGGAATAAACTTTGATGCCACAAAGCACTGTAGGTGGATCACCGCGGGCGGGGCCCCTCTTTCAGGGAACCGCTAGCCTCCATAGAAGGAGTGCACGCGCACATATTTCAAGATGATATATGATAGTTTTCTGTTCGCACGTACCATCCAACGCTCGGCTAAAGAAAGCAAAAGAGCAAGGCCTGCGCGGAATCGCAGGGCAGTGACAGCGTGAGTTGGAGTAGCGACCTTATTAGAGGTCATTGTAAACGCTTGGGGAAACTAGTGCAAGCACAGATGGTAGGCATCCCCTGCGCAATAGCTCTGCAGTTTAGGCTTCTCTCTGCACAGCGGTCTGTTGTGCCGACGTTGCCTTGCTGCAGCCGTGCGCAATGCTCTGCGCTTCACTTCTTCAGCAGTGGTCTGCACCTTGCGAGGAGGCGTCATCAGGTATATGGAAGAGCCAAGTCAGGTTGCTGTCGGGGCTGAGCACGTCGCCTGTCGCGTGGCGCATGGCACGATACGACAAAACTGTTTCACGAGGCAGCGCTTCGTAATAATGATGACGGAAAAGTTGAAGAAAATCGTTTCATAATGATGATGTCTCTGTAATGGGTGCAGAGCTACAAAGGTGCACCCCTGTGTTCTTTCAAATGATTCCTCGAACTCGGTATGCAGTGCACTTTCCGCGACATGTAGTGGTGTATTATTATGCTGCCACGTAACATTACATTTGGTTAATGTGATTACTCGGGAGGCCTGTTTACGTCTTTTAGCGACGATTTTTCAAGCACAGGCATAGCTCGGTGGTAGAATGCTCGACTGCCGCGCAGAGGGCACGGGTTCGAATCCTGCTCGGTCTTGGTTATTTCTTTCTAATATATGTGCTATAGTGCTTACGGACACCGGCGGCGGCGGCGGACAACTACGGCGCCAAAAATGTCCGTTGTTGTGATCTCATAACAGATTGCGCTGTAAAAATAAAATGGACGAAGCGGTTCACTAAGATTACAACGCAGGCCCAGCTATTTACCTGGTTATATCGCTTCCGGTTCTCGTCGGTGCCATGGTCGTACATGATAAAATTCTTGGCTTTGTACATCTGCAAATAAAGCAGGCGAAATGAAATATTCTGGGTAAAATGAGTTCTAGATGAGTTCAGAGCATGATCCATGGTGCCTTCGAATATATTTGCCTATCAGCGTTGTTACTGAACTTGTGCCCTTCCTAGGGAACGTTGAAGAGAGAGGAACTACTGCATACTGTTTTTAAAATTGCTTAGTATTCTGCTCCAGCTTTCAAATTTCTTTTATGTTCGTCCACAATGCTTTGATATTGCCGCACCACGAAACTTCCGGAAAGTTAAGCGTTTCAGTAATTTTACCGCTAGAACCCTACCAGCAAATTTTGGTTAAAAATAGGGCGCTTACCTGGTGGTAATGATAGAAGTCCTGAATACCGAAGGCGACCGGATAGTGGCCCAGCAACACAGGTCCTCGTGTCTGGCGAGGTGGGCGACACAGTGGTTGCAAGTGTGAAAACAGGACAATATGTGTGCCTTCGTATAAGCATATATGTTTCTTGCCTATAGCAGAGGGAACTAGAAATACTACGAGTGTGTATAAAGGCCAGCTTGGCCCTTTTACGGGGAACTGCCGCACCGGACCCGTTGGTTAGACTGCGTAATAAGACAGGCTCGATAGCAGCGCCCCGGCAGTACTGTCGGCGCACCCTAGGACCCGTGGGATTCCTACGCTCGGGAATCGCGTGGAACGCGAGGGGCGTCTGCTACGCGCTGTAGTTTTTCGCGCTCAGTTTCTACGCAAAACATTGGGAGGCTATGCAATTTCGGTGGTGTGGTACGGCATGGAACTTATCCATTCCAAAGCGTTATCTCAGCACTTGGGCAGCAACATCAGGTAGAAATCATATGTCAAACGGATGGCAGATTTGCCCTATATAAGTTGCACTGCGTCTTGGCTGAAACGGTGTCAGTGGTGTGGGTGTGGGGGGGGGGGGGTGAGCACTACAGCGAACCGTTCGTAAAAGTGAGAAACATCGGCTTCTGCCTGTCAAAGGACCCCCCTCCAGCCAATGGGTGCGCGCTCTGTCAACGTGACCGTCGCAGGTATACCCTCTCCGGGACCCCGGTGGCGCTCTGATTTCCTCTCTTGAGCGCCGGCGCGGACGGTACGCACATCTGCCGCGGCGTCGGCGTTCGGACCGAGCGCCACCATTGGCTGGAGGGTGGTCCTTTGCCAGGCAGAAGCCGATTTTTTCTTGAACCTGTATTCCGGGGTGTAAGGTAATCCTGCTCCACTCACCTATGGATATAGGAATGTATAAAAACGTGCAATACGAGATCACATGCACAATCAAGGAGATAACGAAAAAAAAAAGACCATTAATATCATGTAGTCGTCTCAAGGCTGTTTCACATGCCGCGATTGCAGCGACGAAAATCGTTCCAATCGCTCTGTTCGCTCCCGTCGCTTAATGGCGGTTTCGTTTCAGATGACTTGCGATTGCAGCGACTGTTTTTCCCGCGACAGGAGCGACCGGCTATCTTCAAATGTGTTTAAATAACCCTGCGTTATAAGATTATTAACTTTTGTTTTACAGGATTGAAGAGCATGCATGTATTGTAATTTAAAAACGGCTGCAAGTGGCTAAATTATTTTGGTGTGCGCAACAGCGGCTCCCGCATATCAGTAAAGACGTGAAAATAGCGGTGGTAGCAGCGCAGCGGCACAGCAGCTGCTTCGGCTGCTTCGCGTCGTGAAGAAAAACTTTGCGCCATGGATGTAGCCGCGTACGAAGGGTCCGCGTATTCTTCGAAGTCGTCGTGTGCGCGAAGCATGATCCTCCGTGTTCAGCATCAAGTTGTCAACGAATGGTTCGTGTATCTTGCTCGCAAGTGCCTACTACACTGTAGTGCCTCCGAACCGGACGACGCCGGCATCTAACCAAAGCCCACATTTATGGATCTGCAAATGATGTATATGTGTGTGTCTGTGCACGGAATGCGGTTAGTTTGTGTTGTGACCGAACGCGGCAACACGCATCTAACCGAAAACTCGCATCTTGAAAGCCGCGAGAAATGACGCCTCTGTGTTTGTGTGCGTGTGCGTGCGCGTGTGTGCTTGCATGATGTGGAATAGTTTGTTTTGTGAACATCGATATCACGGATCGTCCGTCGTGGAATCCGTGGTGTGGATGTGTAACAACTAGCATCACAAATTTATAAGGAGCTGCAGTCACCTGTGTTGAAGCCTGCATGTTGCGTCACTACATTGTGAAGATACGAATGTCGTTTAGTTTCCTAATCGTAGTAGGTTACTGCGAGTCTGACCAAAGAAGCAAAATACGTTGCACTGCCCCACGCCGTGCACGAAAGGTATTTTTGATGTATAGTCTTATAACAAGTTAGTAGTGTAGTCATGCACTTAGAGCTGTAGTAGACTGCTTCCCTGCTATGCCTCTTTTCTGCTAGAACAGAATTGTTTGCAAAACAAAAAACAGCCAATAAGGGCCTTAAGTACTATTTCCAAACAGACTGTATTTGGAGATACGTGGTTTTACTGCAATAAAAGGATTCTGTCGACGAGCAGAAATATTAACAGGGCACACTGTGTTTCTGTGACATGCATTCATTGTGTAATGGTTCAGAAACTGCTCTCCATCCTGTTCCATCTCGGGAGTCCCTCGAAGTTTAGAATGTTTTCTTGCCATAGCATTTCCTCAATCAAATGCGCTTGTTGGAATTGAGAAGCATTTGTGTGATGGTCACCGCTATAGAGAAAACTGCTGTATTGGCCTCGACGCACAGAGCATTTCTTCAGACGGCGAAACAGTACTTGTTTGGGTGGCTCAGTGAAGCTCAGTGAAATCACGCTGTAGGGCATGGTGCCAACACACGCTCTGTTGTGCGAGTCGGCTTTCTGCAGAAGCTTGCCCGTTCAACCTGTCAAGGCTAGCCAGTGCCGATTCATTGTAATTGATGTGCTTCTTGTGTGACCTTGGTGGCCGCAAATTATTTGTTATATAAACGAAAAAAGGTGTTGCCTGCATGGCAATTACCTAATTATTTGCACAGTATGTTTTTTGGAATGCAAAACTTATTTATTCAATAACTCTGGTTCGACTGGTTTGGTCATTACCAGAACTATTGGTACAGTGTCGTTCCTTGTCTTTCCACCACACATATGCCGTTTTTTGCTTATTGTTCAAGGCATTGGACTTACAGCAAAGGGAGGCGAGAGGATGCACCATCTCATTTTCTCAAAGTGGCAAGCAGCAAGTATATTTGTGTCATTAACCACCAAAGTCTGTCTTTGGTGGTTAATGCACTTCACGCCAGGTCCAATTGGCTCATTTCTTTTCTCTTTTTTTTGAGAACAGGAGACAGGTAGCTGAGACAGTGCAAAAATAGTGACGGCACGGCACCTAGTAACAAAACAGGCCGCTTGGGTTTGTCAAGAGAGATGTCACCACCAAGATCACCTTCATTGCGTCTCCATTTCACTGTTTGAGAAATGCTTCTAGCAAACGTAGTTATGGGGCATGAGCTCTCGACCTTTCCTTGGTATTGTACAAGCCCATGCCTCCACTTTCATCGAGCCACTGGGAACGTCGAAAGTAATCGGCTTCACTTTGCTGGATGCGCTGCTATTGTAGTTTGGCACAACACATTTTCTGTCCCATCCTAAAATGGCACTGGTGGAAATCCCAGAGAGCGCAAGCCTTTGTTGCAACACAAAAAGTGCACTTAAAAGTCTGAGAAGCCCGTGAGAGTTGTAAAGTCAGCAGATCACAAAGACTATGCAGCATCCTGCACGCATTTTCTTCCCAAGGCCATTTGCCCATACCTGTTCACAACATGCGAACGAGGGACTTACAGCGGCAGGTGTCACCTGCACTGGAGTCACTACATGCAGCTCATTACAAGTGCTGTATGGCACATATTTATTACAAACTACAGCCAAAATGCCCACAGAGTTTACTTTTTGATGCTGCAGACAGAAAACTGAGAATATTTGCAATATATGAGACGGTATCGCAGTTTTTATGCATTGCACCCATAGGATGACATGTAAAAGATGACCACTTGCCAGAAGTTTCATCTGTCGTGATGCAAAGAAAATTCAATTTCCACCTTGCCATACCGTTTCATGAATGAGCCATGGCACGCGCTGCCACAGCCTAGCAGATTCCTCTCCTCAAACTCTGCCTTCTCCATGCCTCGAGGACATACCATTTCTCCACCTACATTGTCACTTTGCTCGTAGGATGCCAGGTTTTCTTGTCTGCTGCAACCAAGCTGCTCTGTGCGACTGGCAAGTACTGAACTTGTTCCTGTGCATCTTGCACACTTCAGCCACTTTGTCTAGAAAACACACCTTTGAGAGCTTGTTAGGGGCATAAAAACAACATTCAGATTGAATTCTGATGCTTCTTTTTTGACGTTGCATGACAACCTGTGTGGGTAAGCAATCGCCAGCACTCTCTTGATGTCTTTTCCATTTCTTTGTCCTGGCAAAGGTTTTACTGCCTGAAGTAACTTGCATAGAGAAGTAATCACCAATGGTAAGTATCATGAACCTGATAGGTGCACATTTTCAGAGGAAAAACCCCACTGCACAATGTCAGCAGAATTTCTTTAACGAGCCACTGGGACAAGTTAGGGCAGCATTGTAAGAAGACTCTCAGGCCTTTGCAAAGAACAGAGCACAGTGACAGTGTAAGCTTTCCTGCATGTGCTCTTATTATTCTCTTTAGGTCTTCTTCCATTCCTGCTTCTCCTCCCCCCTCTTGTTCTTCCTCTTACACTGTCTTCTTTTTCAAATTCCTTTACTTCTCATTTGTCATCTGCATCCTCTCCTTCCTTGCCGTCGTCATCTCCTTGCTCTTCTGTATTTTCTCCCCCGCCCTCCAATTCTCCTCGTCTTTGTCGATGGAACCATAGCCGACGACTGACAACTTATAAGGCCCAGAGTCTGGGGTGGGTGCTACTACTCCTGTTGGGCTGGGTTCAAATGTGCACAGGCGTGCAGAGAGGGAGATAAACATTACTGAAAGATTGCTAGTTTTCCTTCAGGTGAGATGGGGGTATGGACTTTTTCTCATTATGAGTGATAGCAGTTTCGGACACCTGCTTCAGGCACCATTGTCACCAATTTTGAGCATTGTAACAAGCCCATACCGGTTTATGCTGTGTTGTTATACCAGGTGCTTAGAGACTTCCAAGCGAATGTAAAAGGCAAATGCCAAGTTCCATTGATCTGCTTCTTGGGCTGCTGCTGCTGCAGTTTCACACATAGCTGCTTTGTTACAGCAGCAGTGGTGAGAAATGGCATTTTGAGTTGCTTAAGGTTCTTCTGCAGCGCTGTGCCTTCTCGGTCTTCCTCGCTTGCAACTAGAGCCTTGTGCACCTTCACCTACAAGGATGTGGCAGGAGATTTCACAGCAAGACACGGTCAACTTTGTTGTAATACGAAGGCAACAAAGCTGACCGCACGAGCAAGATATACTTAATCAACTTTACAGTGAAGTGAGAGATGCACTCCACCTATTCGATGCTCGCCTACACTCTGGTTTTTTGTACTGTGCAACACAGCCTTGAAACGTAGTAATATAAGGTTTTCGCCTTAATATAGCGTTAGCTTACTTTCTGTTTTTGCAAACTGGCACAGCCACCATGGCAAGTGACAGATTAAAACAATATATAAAAATGGCAAGTTGTAAAAAAGAATCATTGTATGTTTTGTTGCCTGTACAAATTGTCGGTTACCAGCTATACATCAGTTATGTTATATGCACCAGAGACGAGATTGCTTGATTGCTGGATGGTATGACGTTGGAAAGGGACCGTGCATGCTTGCTGTTTGTATACATTCTTGGGTTAGCGCCTTGAATAAAGTAGCTGGAAGTGCCACTCTTCCTGTTGTTCTCTTCTTGTTTTATATCAACTAGGCCAACAGTCTTGTGAAAGACAAATGTGACAGTTGAGGCATCACTGCTAAACTGTTGTTTGCAGCTCCATAAGAACAAGCAGTGCAAAACCCTTCTGTGTGACATAATATTTGCATTCAAATGTTATAAATATTGCAATCTTTTCCTATACTTTAATAGGCTGGTAATTAGGCCTTGGAATGACTTCCATAAAGATGCAACTCTTAAAGAGTCCCTCGACTAACATGCACATTTAGTGCACATATTTTTTAACACACTTGTTTAAGATGTATATTTTTTTCCCAGGCATGGCTGCAAAACAGCATGCACTGCCGAGACACACCATTTCTGCCATGCATCCCTAGTGCATTGTCCCGTACTTTAGTTGGGTCATGTTTACGCATTAATGCACACTTGCTTTTCCTTTATGAATTTTAATAGAGAGATACATGTACATGTGTTGTTCTCACAATTTCTTTCCTGGTTGGACCTTTATTTGTTTGCAGTACGTATTACATAGAATTAAACTACATAATGTGCAAATGTACACACTTCATTTGCAGAAATGAGTTTTATAATGCCATGACAAATTTACACGGTGCTTCAATTTCATCAGAAATGTTCTAAAAATGCATAATTCTATAAACTTATGCACTTGTAAAAGCAGGATTTATGTAATAATGAAACCATTCTCAAATATGTCGGCAAGCTGTTTCTGTTTAGTTTGGCATGGCTTCACATGTAAATATGCACGTTCACACCTGAATGGCTACTGAAGTGCAACACTGGTCCATACCCAAGAGGAAACTATATATAACCTACAGAAAAAGGATGCAACAAGGCAACTTCCCTGCATGATTTTGATTAGCTGTGATCTTTCACATTTTCTTCTATATAAGAACTGTATAAGAACTTTGCAGGCTGCTTGCCCGCTTTTCTTTTTTTTTGTTTCTTTTTAAGTGATGTGCTATAATGAACATCATAAACAAGACAAAACAAGTACACTGCAAGCATTTACGTGCACAAGTAATCTTCTTTGAAGTGTTGTTACATGCCATGAAGGTGTGTTGTTGTTGTTGTTGTTGTTTTGTGGGGTTTTACGTCCCAAAACCAGTTCTGATTATGAGAGACGCCGTAGTGGAGGGCTCCGGAAATTTCGACCACCTGGGGTTCTTTAACGTGCACTGACATCGCACAGCACACGGGCCTCAACATTTCGCCTCCATCGAAATGCAGCCGCCGCGGCCGGGATTCGATCCCGCGACCCTCGGATCAGCAGCCGAGTACCTTAGCCACTAGACCACCGTGGCGGGGCCCATGAAGGTGTGTTGTTACATGCCATGAAGGTTTTACAATTAATTATAACTATATAAAGTGAGAACCGGTGCAGGAAATATACAAATCCTATAAATATATGCGTATAAATATATGTGAAGGAAAAAATGTTGTCCACGAGATAAGAAAAGAAGAAAAAGCTGCTATTAATAATACTTGTTGCGCATCAACGCTTTGAAAGTAAATCAACGACGCTGCTAGCATTCCTGATATGGTACGTTATAAAAGCACACATTAATACACCAAAAATTATCTAAATTTAGTTACTGGTCGCATAGTCAGTCCAACAATGACGTGCCCGATTTACGGCATCGGTGTAAGGCGAAGTATTTCTGGTTAATTAGCGCGCCCCGTATCCATGAAAACTGCATGCATTAACAGTTCAAAGTTCCGGCGACATACAAAGGTCTCGGCTTCTTGACAAAGCACTTTAATTGTAAGTTCGTGTGTCGCGCTCCCGATATCGCGCCGCTAGAATGTGAGTTCGATTTCCGGCCACGGCGGCCTCATTTCGATGCGGAAGAAAAGCAAGAGCATTCGCCGAATTGGCGCACAAAAAAGCAGCCCGCCATCGGATGCCTCGCGACCACGTCGTGCTCAGTCATTATTATCGCAGGCTCATAGCACTTACAACGCGCAATGCGCGTTTGAGTGCACGCAAAGTACGTGCTGCAATACCTTGGCTGTGCGGCAATCACAAGCGATCTCAAAAAGAAAGAGAGAGAAAAAAAAAGAACGATTGTGTATGCAAGGCAAGTCGCAAACATTCGATAGCGTCGAGTCTCAACTCGAGTACATCAACCAGCGGGAATCTTTCTCCGCGCACGGAACAAAATGCGTTCGTGTGTTGTACTACGTCGAAGCGAAAGCTCGACGTAGTACACAAGAAAGCTAAAACACCAACCCACTGCTTCAATAAAAACCCCGATCGCTCCGATCATAAAACACACACTCCACCGCCATGACAGCGAAACAGCGCGGGGGCTGCTGCTCGGCGCAATTTCGACGGGAAATCGTTCGGATCGCTGCGATCAGAGCGACGAAATTCCAACTTTTTGGTCGCTCGTCGCAGACCGTTGCGACAAGAGCGAGAGCGATTTTTTTTGAAAAAAATCGCGATCGCTCTAGTCGCCGAAGGAAAATCGCTGTGTTTCTGCGTCATGTGAAACGGCCTTCAGGCGTGAAATACTTGAAGCCCACGCGATGATTCGCAGAGACAGATGCGCTTGCAGCATGCCTTCTATCGAGCTAACAGAAAAGGAGCTTAACTGTACCTTGAGTAACAGAGAGACTTATCTTTTATTGACTGATGACGTGTGCATCGGCGTGCCCTATACATAAGCTTAGTTTTTTTTCTTCGAGTAAAGCTATTGTCAATAGTCCGCCTGCGCTCGTGTTCGTTTCCTTCCTTGTCCTGTCTTTACACACTTCACTGATTTGCGAGTATGTGCCAACAAAGCCAACTTCCTACCCTTCTTCGGAAAAAAAAGTAATGCATGTAAGGAGTAACGAAACAGTCAAACTGTCAGTCAACTGCAACACTTACGTGCACTGATAAGAGCTTTTCTGTCGCTATCGCCGCGTACCATTGCCATCGTTTAAAGAAGAATCCTATTCATATTAACTTTTGCATTCATTCGCATAATTTCAATCAAGCATGTCTCGTGTTATGCTTTGTTATAGCGCCCTCAACCGCCAAAGTTTTATCACTCCGCCTCGATCCAGGATACCTCATCGCACCGGCCATACAAGCCACGCGTAGACTTATATGCAAAGCACCCGGCCTCGGAGTCGACTTCGACTATGGAACTTGATTAGCTTTGACATACCTCCAGAAATGGTAGCCGAAACCATGGACACAAACATTCACGCCTGAGCTGCATGCAATACGATTCTACGTGATAACTTTCTAGGGCTTAGGCATAGCACGCCAGTCATGCTCAGTTGTCATATGGCAGCAGCCGTATAACGTGTTAATCAGGGCATCTTTAGTAATTCCTACACGTTCCATAACGCTTTTGTGTTTGTACATTTACTAAAAGCGGCTATGAGGTTTGCCTGCGGTATCGGTAATGTCTGGGGTTTTACGTCCCAAAACCACGACACGATTAAGAGACGCCGTATTGGAGGGTTCCGAAAATTTCAAGCACCTGGTGTTTTTTAACGTGCTCTCACATCGCACAGAAGACGGGCATCAACATTATGCCTCCATCGAGATGCAGCCGCCGTGGCCGAAATTCGATCCGGCGACCTTCGGATCGGCATGCCGTAGCCACGAGACCACCGTGGCGAGACTGCGGTATCCTGCTTACGGCAACACAAAGGCGTGTGCCACGTTTTTTCGAGGATGTGCCAACTTAGTCGACTACATTTCTGTCTCCGGTGAAACATAAAGGTAATATTTTTTATTTCAACTATACTTTTCGATGAGTTCAGCTACTTTTTAACGCTCTGGACCTGGCACTCTGGATTTCCTCGTCGCGTGTTTAGGGTAACTAAGCGAAGCAGTGGCCTCAACCCACCCTTTGAGATTGCCACCTGCTCGCGCCGAGTAAATTTCTTGCTGACTGAAGTTGTGGTGGGATACAAACGAAACCAAGCGACCATGTCTTGTCACGTGAACGTGTCGCATTTTGCCATCTCTTCGCATCACTGTTCGCTCTCCTCGGCACGTGCTCAGTCTTTGGCGTGGTCGGCAGTCGCTGTATTACACAGGACAGCAATCGCACTACGTCGCCAGCAAGCCTTATCTGGACCGGTTTGGACCGGTTCTACGTGAACTTTATAGTTGATTATTAGGTGTGAACCCGCGCCTGCCTGTCTGTCCTAGTGAATTCGTGTTTTTTTTTGTTCTTCCAAGACGTCGCCGTACTTACCGAGTTCACCTGTTTGGCACTGGCGACGCGCAAGAGTACGGCGCCCACGGTGCATGTGTTCCAATTCAGAATTTTGCACGCAATCGTGAGGACGTCGGAGAACTCTTCATTGGTTTCCAGATGACCTCTTGCAAAAGGGTCCAACAACTGCAACGAGTGTTACCAAGTGTGGTATAGTTACAGGGTCGACAGATTTAGTGAGATCGACTGCTGCAGATATTACGCTGCTCGCCTTCTTGAGGTGCGCGTTCACCAACGAAAGGAAAGTTGCGTCTGGGTGAACTGGTTTCTATACTAAATACATCGAACAGGACGCGCAGTCAGGCGCATGCAGACTATATGCCGTATGTCCCAAACATCATGCACCAAGTTTTACAAATAAGCCATGAACTCTAGAATTATGCTTTTCAGGTGCACCTTGGTAATGGTCGTGATTGCTTACAACCACTGCTTTTTTTTCACCACTGAATATTAATGTTTTAGTTCCTTTTAACTAGGCATCTTTTCAAATATTGCTTTAATCGTCAGCATGTCAGTTACAAAGTTGTATGCCGCCTCAGATAATTCCGGAATAATGCATTCATTTTTTTATGCTAAAGTTAGCATGGTTGATTTTTTTTGACACGAAAGAAAGCCCGCGAAATACATGAAGCATGAAATAGATGCGCGCTCGCACACCGCTAATCAAGCGCTACCATGCGATATTTGATATACAGATGGCTGTACATTGGTTTATCGCTGCATCGTACAGGGCTTCACGTTTTTTGATGGTCGCTGCATGAGAAGTAGCGTTGATAAGAGTGGCTTAGTCGAGAAAGTGGCAGAAGAAAGGGGCGGGGGAAGTCGAAATTTCAATTTAAGTTTAATTTATTTGTTTATTTACATATTTATTTGTTTGTTTATTAGAAATACATGATGCATTGCATATGATATATACAGATATAGAAGGAGGTCTCAAAGTCGCGAGACTCAGTGAGACCTCCTATAAAATCATAGATCAGAGAAGCAATGCTATGGTGCAGTGGTAGACACAAATGAGCTATACAAAATGTACAGATGTAAGCCCGAAAACACAAACATACAGGGTGTTTTTTTTAGATGCAACACATTTTTTAAATTAGAAAAACATAAATCGCGGGAATGTCTTGTGTACCATTCGAGTATACGGATTGGCGGCCCCTAGATACAAAAAAAATTCCGCACTTCTATGCATAATTAGCGAAAATACGCTAATAAACTTTTTAATTATCAGGAATTGGTGGCTACAGCAAATGCATACTTTGGAGCCCGTCCTCGACGCTACCCATCTCAACTATCAAATTTTGAATAGCGGAGTGCATGTCGGAGCAACGCGAACAATTAGTTCCCCGTGGCAGGCTCCTTGAAACCGAAACTGGGCGGAAAAAGAGCGTCTGTGGCGTCGATGTCGCCGCCTCCCTGGATTTCGTCACTCGCCCGCGGCGCCCAATGCCGCAGATAACAAGGAGATAACGCAAGCTACTTGCGCGGCCGGAGCGGCGGTGACCACGGGCGAGTGGCGAGTGACGAAAGCCGGGGGGGGGGGGCGGCGACATCGACGTCACAGACGCTCTTTTTTCGGCAAGTTTCGGTTTCAAGGAGCCTGCCACGGGGAACTAATTTTTCGCGTAGCTCCGACATGCACTCCGCTATTCAAAATTTGATCGTTTAGATGGGTAGTGTCGAGGACGGGCTCCAAAGTACTCATTTGCTGTAGCCACCAATTACTGATAATAAAAGAGTTAATTAGCATAACATCGCTAATAATGCATAGAAGTGCGGAAATTTTTCTGTATCTAGGGGCCGCCAATCCGTACACTCGAATGGTACACAAGACGTTCCCGCGATTTATGTTATTCTAATTATAAAAAAACGTGTTGCAACTAAAAAGACACTCTGTATACACACTAAAATACAACCGTTGCCATCAAATGACATAAAGCATTATGAACTTAATGAACGCAAGGCTTTTTTTCCTTTTTTTTAACACATTTTGAGAGACCTATTCTTCATATCCCGAGGCATATGAAAGGAAACTATGAAAGTGCACTTGCGGTATCTATTTGCGGACTCCTCTCGTACTGTCCAAAGAACAGTTGATGGGGTTTTACGTCCCAAAACCAGCTCTGATTATGAGAGATGCCACAGTGGAGGGCTCCGGAAGTTTCGACCATCTGGGGATCTTTAACGTGCACTGACATCGCACGGTTACACGGGCCTCAGCATTTCGCCTCCATCGAAATGCAGCCGCATACATGCAACGGCTTCACACGTCCAAAGTACACAACCCATCTGCCGTCCATCGATGCGCCAGATTGCCGCTTATGCATTCAACAGCTTCCGTCAAACACATGCTCCACTGTCGTGTTATATGACGATTCATGTGACAGAGGGATCAACTGCAATTTTATCAAAGTTCTCTAATTAAAAGCAAGTATATTCAATCGTGAAAAAAAAACTGGTTGCGAGCACATACGAATACTGACAATATGCACTTGAAGCCAGATCTCTTTTTTTCGAATTAGTAGACGACTGTTGGGACACGCTTAAAGCCTAGCTGCGCAAAAAGAAAGTGTTGTTAGAAGTGGTCCTTTTTTTTAAATAAGATTATTTTAGGATATGTGGGCCTGTGTGTTTGGCACACGATTTTCCTGTTATCATACATCATATGGTCTTCTTCATAAAGTTGCGAACAACCGCAAAAATAGACAAATAATCTCATTGACGAACGTTCACACACCCAGTCTCTGTGCAGCAGTATGCGCATTTTCACGCAACTGGAAAGTTCACATAATGGAAAAAATCACAAAAACAAAATGTTCATGCAGCAGACTTTGCGAACATGGAAATTAGGTCTTCCTTGAATGGCCCCACACTAACTACAGCGGCCATGGGCTCAAACACCACAAATGCCGCCTATATGTGAAAACGCAGTCCAGTATTGGATATATGTGAAACTGCGAAAATGGAGAATGCCTGCTATATCAGAAGAACAATTATTTTTGCGTGCGCCGCGCGTTCATGCTCTTGCAGTTTATTTGAACTCTTTCGCCAACTCATAAGTAGTATACTTTAGCCACTCGCCTCGCAGTGTTTAGCTTAGTGACCGTTTTCTGAAGTGCGAGAATATTGCCAGCGCCCATCACGTCATCATCTTTGAATCAAGAGCAGACCATAAGGCAATCACCTTCAGTGCAGGCACCAGCGGCAACAGCAGCGACAACGGGGGCCCCATGCGGGAGACGTTAGCCACAGGGCCATATGCCACAACGAGATCGACCTGAAAAGTGGCGAGAAAAGCTCGTTTCGACCGAACAGTCATGACCGTGACAGGTCTAAATAATCAACAAAGCTACGGGAATGTTTGGTGGTGCAAGAAAAGCATCAATTGTTGCCACCCACCTCCTTCCCCGAAATAAAAGGAAAATAACCCAAGGGCTATTTATAAATGCGATTGAGTTTACATTGAAAAAAGAAATGCGCGAACTTAAGTCGCGCATTTGTGTCGCGCAACTTAAGGCGCGAATTTAAGTCGCGTAACTTAAATGCGCGAACTTAAGCGCGAACACAAGCGGTCACAAATGTGCGTTAGCAAACCGTGTATGACTTTCCATGACTGAAAATTCACTTCTCTGGGAGTGGAACGGTGACTTGTGTCCTTTCGCGCGCGCGCACATGTTCTTCTATTACTTATGTTAGCGACGACATCGAGAGCCGTAGCCGTCGGAACCGTTTATTCTGAATATGAGAACATGATAATGATGATGATTATGATGTCGTTTACGCGGTGGCTCGTATACCCACTCTGGGGGATTGGCCATAAATCGTTATTGGTGGCTCTTTAGGTTTACTAAACAGGGCTATCTTGAACTGTAATGTACTAAAATAAAGTAAATAAACGGGCAAACGAGAACAGATATAAACTTTTATTAAAAATGAAAATGCGTAAAGGGAACACATAGAGGATTTACTAGAGGTTGGTCCGATGATGACTTTTTTTATTCAGTGCTTTTCCTACTTCTACCTGTTTTTACAATTTGTAAGGGATGTGCTGCAGTGATAGTCATCTGAAAGTATGCGCTTGTTTTCGTTCTGTCATCTCCTTCTCTCTTCTCCTTGTGTATTAGCTATGAACGTATGCTAACTGGCTTTGTTAGCTGTGCTTCTGCAAGGAGCGATACCTAAGCCAGAACGGCTACTTCTCCGGGCTGACTGCGATTCTACAACGAACGATAACTAAATCAAAACGGCTACTACTCCGAGCTTCCTGTGATGTTCCAGCGAGTATTTCAACCGCATTAAAGGAGTACTGACTCGATTTTGCGGCGGCCCAAAACATACATTTTTCGTTTTCTAGCCATGTATTGTTAACGCCCTCCGCACACGGAAGCCAGGGAACACGTATGAAATATTTTGGTTTGACTTTAAAGTTTCCGTCGCCCAGCACTGCAACTCAGTCGCAGCGCAATGGACACTACGATGACGTATGAACACGGTCTCTTAAAAATCGCCGAAATCGCTGTCAGAATCGCTGGACGACCGTGTAATTGTCGTCGTCTGCGTGTCCCACGTGTAATTGACCACAGACGACAGAGTTACAGCGAAGCTATCACGGATTGCTGTCCCTACGTGACTTAGACGCACGTCCGACTATGTTGACACGTCACTAGGAAGCCGCCCCCTAGAAATCGAAACCGAAAGTGGGCTTTTAAGGGAGCCGTAATAAAAACAATTACAGCATATCCACGGAGTGAATGATGATGAGTGGGTGAAGCTCGGGAGGTTCATCGTAGATCGTGCCGAGTTCCAGATTAATTTAGTTAACGCGCACGCTACGAATCCTTATGGTTCAACTATGCACAAGTGAAATCTCCCACCGGCACTTCATTGCAAGTCAAGATCCAGTGCCTCTATATATATATATATATATATTATATATATATATATATAGAAATCGATAGGAGACGCTGCCTGCGCCAACGTTGTCTCTCGCGTGTGAGGGCGCGTTCTCCTTCTTTGCGAGCTGGTTAGAGCGTTCATCTAAGAAAGAGCGTTTCCATAGTCAACGCGCGCCTTTCGCTCTCTCTCTCACAAGACAGCAGATGGAAGAGTGAGAGAGAGAGAGAGCACGCGCCGAGGGCGAGCACGTGCCTTTCCGGCACGCCGGTTACGCCTGACGCGTGACGCAGGACAAGGTTAGACTAAGAGGAGCTTCGCCCCTAAAATATATTCATTGCGCTGCGAGCACCGTGATGCTCTTTTGGGGTTCTCCACGCCAGTGCTTTCATTTACAGCAACAACAGGAGAACGTCAAAAATTCGTGTCAGTACTCCTTTAAGTATTACAGGGACGCTTGTCTGCATGTCAGCTTTATTAAAGGCAGGTTTTTTTTTTGCGAGGTCTATGGAAAGTCCTTAGAGACGGGAGTCGAAGTCGACTTCCGTCTTGCAATGCGCTTACCTTGTCGTTATATTCCGGCTTCGTGGAAAGAAATACCAAAGTTTCCGCGACACCTTGGGACATTGCGACGATTGTCAGCTTAGGGGCACCAGTGGCGTTGAGCACGTGGTCCACACAGGCAGGAATGTCATAGCGGCCAATCTCGTCGAAGCTGCAGAGATCGACATAATTGTTTCCCTTTTTTTTCTTTAAAGTACAACGAAAAGTGAAATCGTTCACGTGGTATATTAATGCGCTAGCAATAGGAGGGACACTCTGGCAAAAAAAGTAGTGAAGCTTGCACTAGGGGCGCAAGGATCCAGTGAACTTTCTCATCGAGCCCCTCTTGCCACATACCGACATGCGCCGGCGTAGACGTGACGTTGTCCACGTGTCGCGTCTCAAGCCCTATTACGACCTTCTGCTTCCGAACCCTTAGGTCGCCAGGATGGCTCCTTTCGCGCGGGGGTAATTGTGAAGAAGCATCATCTCTGGGTAGCCGCATTGTCAACGCTCAGCTCGCTCGTCGCGCTTCTGCCCGTTGCCGTTTGTCCCTGACGGTGCTTCGCGCTGCCTCCCTGCTTGCGGTCGCTGTATCATCAAGCCGCTACTACACCTCTTCTCAAGCAGAATGTGTTACTCTCGGCTGCTGTCGCGTCAGCTGCCTGCGCAGCCCGCGCCGGCCTGCCGAAGTGCGAAGACGTCATGATGAGTGAGCGAACACTTGAAGCAGGCATGCAATAAGGATAAGCTTGGCGTGTTAATGGCACCTTAGTGGAAATGAAGAGAAAGAAATGGGCGAGGGCAAGGCATGCAATGAGAAGGCATTATAACCGTTGGTCATTAAGGGTGCATTCCGAGAGAAAGCGAGCATGGAATAAGGGCAGAAAGTAAGGTGGGCAGAGGAAACCACGAAGTCAGCGGGGATTACAACGGCCGCACTCAGCACAAGACCGGATATTTTGGAGAAATATGGGAGAGACCTTTGCCCTGTAATGGGCGTAGACAGACTGATGCGGTGCTCCCCCCCCCCCTTTTCCTTAAACAAAAGCATTACAAGTTCTGTTCTATAAAATATACCTTTTCGGGCTACTCTTCCTATAATTGTTTTTCCAAGAGCGCGCATGTACTCTTCCTCGTGATGCCACTGAAGTTAGAAGAATGACTTACCTGAACTTCCAATACTCGGCATCGTCAGTGGAGAGGCTGGTGTGCGACGCGTACCGTATGGTCTCCCTTGTGTTCATTGACCACACGTCGAAACCGGCGTCAGAGTACAGGAAACCTTTAAAATGTTGGTAACAGGTGTAATCATCGGACTCGGTCTGCACACAAAAAGTCACTGTCGATTTAGCGTTGAATGCGAAAGAAATGTCTCCTCATTGTCTTTACTTACCTCAAGTTCACCTACATTCACCTACCAGCACCTATCTCTATAGCCAATAGTTAGTATAAGCCAGTGCTAGCCAAGATCAGCTCGTATCCTGATGTGTGCAAGTGAAAAGTAAAGGTTCAACCGAAATAATAAATTCAGGCTGTATATCATATATATGAACAGTGGATTTGGAGTGAATGAAGACAGCTTCATTATGGCTGTTACAGCTCACGATAGCCTAAATTAGGTAACATAAACCAGCCATTAGCTAACGCTCACTAACATTTAGTCAACACAGTAGCTACATATCGTGCTAGCATATGGAAAAATATAGCAGACGTTAGGCAATACGGTCGAACAGCGCTATGTATCAGCATTTGCTTAGCAATATTTATCCAACACTACCAAACAGTAGTAGACATCTGAAACCGTTTAGCTAACGTTAGCCAATATATCAACGGAGCGTTATAGTACTCGAGTTAATGCGGTAGTCCAAAAGATGTGGGAGACAGAGGCACGGTTGGCATCGCATAAATAGGGCTACTGTATACGGTTCCCGCAGTAGATCTATGCGTAAACAATTCAATTTTAGCCGGAATGTAACGCATATACTCACCTGGAGATTGCGACGGGAAGTTCAGGAAATAGATGTCAGAGGCGCCACCGACGGCCGGAATGAATAGCACAGGGTACCGGTCTCCATTCCCGTTTCGGGCCGTGACGGCGGCGTCGCTTAGTCCGCGCGGCACATGGTCCAGTTCGATGATGTAACCGTCATCTGTGGTCACGTGGGCAATTTCACAGGGGTTGCTGAAGTGTTGGATCAGCTCGCACTGAGAAAATATGTTTTGCGAGACAAAGTCAGGCACTCAGAATCAGCTCAGGTGGCCGTCGGTGTAGATGCGAAGTCATATCCAAGGTATATGTCACATGGTAGCGGAGCTTCCGCAAAGGCCCATGTCCCTACCCATGTGTCCACGAAATGGCGGCTCGTATGGAAGAAAAATTTAGCGGAAACAAAAATATAGCAGATGTGACCCCGCGTGAGCCAGAAATATAGGCGACATCACTTTTGTCGTCAGTGGCGCGAAATTCCTTTTTTTTAGCTGTCGCAGGCTCGCGACTGGGGTGGCATTTTTGAATATCTTACATTTCCACACAAGCGCCTGCTATATACGCATTGAAATTTAGAACACTGCATGGTACAAGAAACACACCGCTCTGGCTTTCTGTATTTAAAGCTCGATCAAACGCGTACGCGTGCCTTGTAGAAATTTAGTAAAATGTTAAGTGATGCGAAAAATCACAATAATTTACAGAGTGGGCCGTGAATTTGCCTTTGTTTAAGATATTTTTTGTATTCGGCTAATGCAAGTCACATCGTAACGCGCGATTTGCGTTGTATGAAGATTTGTCGCGCATGCATATATATGTATATATAGCCACCGCACCATGGTGCTCCACAATACTACAGTTTGCAAAATAATAAAAAGAAAATAGCACTAAAGGAAACAATATGTCAACAGTTACCTTTTATTGGCATCAAAACATCAAACAGGAAAGCTGCAGAGACTCTACAGTCGGCACAAATTGTGGCAGAAAAACAACAACAGCAACAACAACAAAAAACGTAAGCATATCACAAGTACTACCTGCGCACAAATTCTCACGCTAAAATAATTACAAGATATGGCCAACACAGTGATGTGCAAGGAATGAATACTATGGGGAAAGGAGGACATACCGTTGGTCATTGTAACACCCAAAATATATCTACAGCATTTGCACAGATTCGACCAAGTCGACCATTGTTACGCATATGTACATGTTTCCCAATTGTAAATATTTTATTGGCAGCAAGGTGGGAACGACACAGCTTTATACATTTAAGTGAAGCGTGTATTCCGATTGATGTAGCAAACTTTTAACTATTTGAGAGCAGTGTAAGCGCAAGCACCCCAAGAAAACATTGCGTTCTGCCCTTTTTGATCATTGCAGGAAACAGGCATGGGGCTTAAACCTTGCCGTGAGCATGGTCGATTTTGCGTGGCGCACTTGTGCTTAGCTAACATACAAGGGTTTAAGCGTTCTAAAATTCCAGTCTAAATTTTCAGTGCAATCGATCAATCACCAGGCACCTACAGAAACCTTGCATTCTTGCACAGAACATCGTTTCTTCGGGAATAGAATAAAGTGATCACTGCTCGTCTCTTCGGTCGCCGCTGACACAACGAAGACCGATGAAGCCGACGCGAGGTTCAGCACGCTTCACTGTTCACTGAGCGCGTCGCTAATGCCGCACATTCCTGAAACAGGGAGCTCAGCAGGCGCAAAATTCGTACAATATAGGGAAGGGGAAAGTGCAATAGCAATACCGTCGCCTGTTTATTGTGATAATGACTTGATGTTCTAAGGAGTGGATCTCGCACAGTTTTCTGAAGACACGTAGTACACACGCAGTATATGCGCATTGCTTTTAAACAGTTAAAGTAATTTGTACGCTCAAAACATGATCGACTTGCGCATGTTTATTCTCGCCAGCAGTCACTTTCGCCCGTGGTATAGGCGACACGACAGGCAAAAGGCGATCCATAATGATCTCTCGATCGTGCATGCGGAATGGAGCGGACCGTTAAAAATCTAATAGAGATGCGTGTGTCTTAAATCTGTCAGTGCGTTTGTCACTGGAAAAGCAACTCATATTCACGGGAAGAAATATAAACGAGGCTAAACAGCGATTTTACGCGCGTGGACCACAATTCCGGACACTCGCAATGCTAGTATCGTTTACCAGGCCGCCTGCGCGGCGGTGAGAGTATGTTTTTTAAATCGTTTAAATAGTCAAGACATTTGGGTAAAAAACGATGTTATGTTCCCGGCGTGTCAGGGATACACACTGTACGCACAGCGGTAGGTATCGGCGGGAAAACACCACGGAGAGACGGCAAAAAGGCAGCAGGTATATAGCCGCCGATACCGGCCGGTTGAAATTGAGCTACAAGTTTCTGTTTCCGGCGCCCTGAAGAACATGGCGGGTGACGCTTACGGGTTTGTCGACAAGTGGCGCTCTCCATTCTGAATGTGTCGAGAAAAAAGCCCTGGTACAGTTTAGTTGAAGCCAAGATTGAAGGCCAAAATGAACGGTGGATGTCGGACATTCGCGAAAAGAAGGCCGTATCCAGGCTTTTCTGGAACCCCCTAAAATGGCTGGGTAAGAAAACTGTAACTACGCAACGGCATATTGTGGACGAAAAAGGAAATAAATTGGAGGGGTACGACGCACTGACTTATATTCGAAACGTAACAGCCGATTCCTTTAAGAAGAGTGATGTGTCTTCCTTTACGACGTGTAACAGCACCAAGGAAAACCAAGTGGAAGAACTAGTTCTGGAAAATTTCAATTGGAAGAAGGCAGAGGAAAAGATTCCCAAACACACAGCCACAGAATTAGATGGGGTTAGCATTACTATAATAAATAAACTCGGAGGAAACATCAAAGACGCCCTGTTATAAGCAATTGAAAAAAAAAATAGGTTACATGGCAGGCGAATACCGGACAGTTGGCGTCAAAGTAGGATGAGCTTCATATATAAGGGCAAGGGAGAGCAACATTCGCTCATATGGACCACTGACCATTATATCAGTACTCTACAGGTTGTCGATGCAGGCCATTAAATTAAAAATGCAGATATGGACAGAGCATAATGGCACTTTTCGGGAACTCCTAAATGGGTTTCGAGTCGACAGGAGATTAGATGAACCTTTTTGCGCTTACGCAGTGTATAGAAAGAGCCGGAAAGGAGAACAGACCTGTTACATTTGGCATTTTTGGACAATAAGGGTGCGTACGACAATGTAAATCAGCGTATATTATAGGACATAATGAAAGAGGCTAGTATAGGGGATGAATGTATAGAGCTCTTAAAGGAACTATACAGTGGAAATACAGTATGTGTGGAATGGGAAGATATGGCGAGTAATGGTAGAATGGAGGTCGTCGATATAGGTAAAGGGTTGAGGCAGGGATGCCCGTCGTCCCCACTATTATTCATGCTTTAGATGAGGAGAATGGAGAAAGCATTGGAGATGAGCAGTACTGGTTTTAAGCTGTCACACAAACAGGCAGGTATAGTGGTAGAACAAAAGCTCCCTGGGTTGTTTTATGCAGACGATATTGTGCTATTCGCAGACAGCCGAGCAGATCTGCAGGGTCTGGTTGATATATGTGGTCGAGAAAGTGAAGACTTAGGACTAAAATTTAGTGTGAAAAAATGCCGTTGGATGATATCCAATGACAACAACGACCAGACAATATCAATACAGGGCGAGGAGGTACCCAGGGTACGAGAGTAAAAATACCTCGGGATATGGATAAATGATGGGAATAGATACATAAAAGTACAAGAAAAAGCTACAGTGACAGTTAAAGGAAAGAGGAATTCCGCATTCAGGAAGCATAGAGCGCTGTGGGGTTACAACAGGTACGAGGTAATTCGCGGTTTGTGGAAAGGTGTGGTGGTGCCAGGACCTACATTCGGAAACTCAGTGGTGTGCATGAGGTCAGAGGTACAATCAGGGCTGGACGTGAATCAGAGGACGGTCGGACGTCCCGCATTGGGCGACCATGGGAAGACCACAAATGAGGCTGCTAAGGGGGATATGGGATGGTCTGACTGAGGGAAGAGAAGCTCAGAGTAAAATTAGGCACTAACAGAGATTACGGAATATGAAAGAAAGCAGATGGGCAGCGAAAGTATTCAGATAAAGTATTCAGATATTTATACAGGAAGAACGTTGACCCACAGTGGAGGAATGGAACTAGGAGGCTTACCAGTAAGTATACAGCCAGTAACGAAATGGATGGGACAAAAAAGAGCGTTAAGAGCATGATTAGGGATGGTCGATTAAATTTTTTAATCGATTAATCGTTAATCGTTCATCGATTTAGCCTTTCATCGATTAATTGTTTTCACTGTGATGTTTTCATCGATTAATCGATTAATCGACATTTTTATAAGTGCTTGAAAAAATGATGCTTTGTTGTTTGAGAGGCGTTGCTTGTGTTTGATATCGACACAAGTTACCCGACGCGCTGCAGATCAAATGTGCGCATTAGCGGCTGCGTGAAAATTCGCACTTTCGCCCACTCAACACAGGGAGCCCGTCGTCTTTGGATGTTGTCAAGGGTCCAAGATTTCGTGAGTGGTCATGATCCACGGACGATTCGGCAGCAGGTCGTATTTCGTCGAAGTCTGCCTACTAGAACGAACCGAAATTGGAGGAGCTTTCGACGACCACACTAGTTGGAAAGTCGCACCGGAAACACGCAGTGTGGCCGAGGGTGAGGGAATCCCGAGAAAGCATAAAAAAAAGAGACGAGGAGGAAAGCAAAGTTAAAGAGGCTCGCTCTTGTAGGGATGGCAACATTTCTCAGTTTGTCCGTTAGACATTGTGAAAGCCGCCAATAATACTATAACCACGAACTGACGTGATCTCTTCCTTGAAGTCACTCTTGTGAGAATGTACAGCAACATACTGGTCTCAAACAGGCCATCATTGCAGGCATCTGCGGGAAATAGAGTGACACGAGTTTTTCTTTTTTTCCCCGGCTAGCGTAAACGGCAGCTGCACCGGTATACTGCACAGGTTTCACCTGGTCGCCGACTTAACTCGGCGCTATACGCGCACCTTTTCAATCGCGCCTACAGCTCGAACTGTGAGCGCTGTCTAATGTATCAGAGATTAGAACACATAGTATTTCGCGACTGTCCGCCATTCCTGCCACAGCAGTGGACGGCGGCCTCAGGGCTCGCTGACATGGGAGTACAAGCAATAGATGAAAACTGATTTTCACCAGAAATAGGCGACCGTACAGAATTACCACAACCTACAAGCTCATTTTTTCTATAGAAATCAACTGGATGCTAGACGTTCGGTATACCAATGCACAAAGTTGAGGATTATGAAAAGCGACTATTAGACTTAAATGCAGCTAAAGTGTCTTCTTTCCATTATGCAACTATTAGACGTTTTTCATAATCCTCGAGTGCGTTTCCTGCACAGCATATCCGCCCAACTAATGGCGGCCCCTATCACGTTTCAAGTGGAAGCGAGGTCCCAGTTACACGTGCTGGGGTTTGACTATTATGGGTGCTTTCAAGAGAGCTGAGTCGACATTTCCCGCGTCATAGCACGCTGTTTTGCAGAAGTGAATAGCTGCCATAAGTTAGGCTAACTGCATTGTAGGGAAGCTAGCATTACAGTTACCAAAGGGTATATAGGCGTTAAGGCGGACAGTTGGGCTAGTTGGGACCAATCGTAATGAAAAATGATTACTAGCGTCTATGTCCCCTTTGCACAAGCAGTCATGTCTTATGTATATACAGATCACTCATTCTTATTCCCATCATCATGCTTCATCACTCTTTTTTCCCCTGTAGCGTTGTGCCCAAATTACAGTAGAAGGCCGGGGCGAACTAGATCAGGCCGCCCTCTCCTCCTTACAATATATTATTTCCCTTTCTTTCATTGGTGACAAATAATCTTTAATTCGCTAAGGAGTAAAATAAAACGGCAATAAGAACTGAACCAGTCAAGAAATAAGCAGCGCATAATACAATGTGGCACTTACACGGGAAGCAAGCAAAATCTGGGGGTTAAATAAAACGGTGTAGGCGACTGGGTCGTGTTCATATCTATCTTTATGGGGTATGGCCGCCTGCGGCTCCGGGCTCCTACTTGGGCAGAAATATGCGCTCGACATCTGCGCCACGGCGTCGCGCACCTCACAATCATGCGCTCCGGCCAAGGGGCGGTGTTGGCGTTAGGGGGGGCGGTGCCGTCATCGATTAATCGAAGAGATTTAATTGATTAATTAGATTAATTGAAAGGTGGAAATCGATGACGATTAATCGATTGACTGTGTACATTTAATCGATTAATCGATTAATCGTTCATCGAATTTACCATCCCTAAGCATGATCAGAGCGGCGGAGAAGTCGGGTTGGATAGCAGCAATGGAGAAGAAACCGGCATTGAGCAACTACAGAAAAGGGAAAGACGAAATCAACAGAGAAATATTTTACGATAGTTCAAAGGGAAGCGCTTTACTGTTTGAAGCAAGGTCCGGTTGCTTGAGAACTCGAAGTTACAGAGCGAAATTCAATAAAGAAGGGGACACGTACGTGCTGTGGAAAAGCTAGGGAAACGGCAGATCATATTTTGATTGAATGTACAGATGTCCACCCAGGTGTAGCTGTGGACACTACCCTACAGGAGGCCATGGGTTTCAGGGGTAGCACGGGAAAGGTGAACATGTAGGCGATAGAGATAAGTAAAAGGCGCTTAGTGTACTGGTGGCGCAAAGGTACGGAGTAAACAGAAAGGCAATGTAGTCCGGGCAAGATTGTTACTTCACAGCGGAACGATAATAGATGAAATAGGTAGGCGAGGAGAAAAATTAGCTGTGAAAATATGTGTGATTCGGGAAAACAAGCGTTTGTAGAGGAAAAAATAAAGGTAGAGCTTGGTGGCCCACGGTCTACCGCCCCGTTGTAAGGGGGACGCTCCTAACATCCATCGTCCCCTATTGGTCCACTAACCAGGGCGTATGCCAAGTGCTTTTTTTGGAATACGATGAAAAAAAGATGTTCAGAAGGAGCCTACCAAGAGTGGTGGACGTCAATCAATGCTAAAAATAATGCTTGAGTTATAGTTAATAACTATATAACTGTTACTGCTACAGTAGCCGCGGAGTTTGATTTTTGAAACTGTTTTTCTTTTGAAGGAAATTTATTTTTTCCTCGGAATACTCATTTTTGAAATACTACTTTAACTCTTCGTAGAAACACCCGTTGTTGTGTAAAAAATATTTGTTTTCTTTTCTTTGCTTTGTCACCACCTTCTAGAACTGTTGCCAGACAGGCGACAATCATTGCGCTGCAAGGTAATCTCCGAATATTCCGACAACCTTCCGTCAGGCTTCGCCCCCACACAGAATGCCCCTTGGTGCTTAATTATATCTAAAGTGAATTGAAATGTGCTAGGGATTAGGAAAAAAAAAAACTTTAGCTGCCACTGTACTTGCAAGAGCTGTCTCTACTTCTTTTGCAAGAGAGTCATGTACATTGTATTTGTACCGATGGTTCCACTTATCGTGGTCCGGAGCAGTGGTTCTCCCGGGAAGAGAGCTACTACACCACCAGTTTTAAGAAAGTGCACCCAGAAACATGGACGGCTTTGTAACTTGCTGCTCTGCGAGCTGCACTTAGTGCGATCAATCTGAAGCCATCTGTACAGCGATAAGTCTTCAGTGACTCAAACACAGCCTTACAATCTTTGCCATATGAGACCTGCGGCGCCCGCCATACGGGCAAGTATTATTGTAGATAAAGTATCTCCTCCATGCTTCATGTACGAGATAGGACACCATGTGACGTTTCAGTGGCTGCCATGGCGTCATGGGTGCGTGGAACATCAAGGTTACATCGCCACCCGTACATTTTCTTTCTTGTGCATTCACTCGCTTATTAAATGTTGTTCTCTCGCGGCATGAGTGGTGCTGCCAGTATTGTGAAACAATACTTTACTAATACACCAAAAGCCCCTTTTTCTCTTCAGTGTCCCCTTAAAGACATAAAAGAAGAGAGAGCACCACTTTCAGACTCCGATGCTAATATCAGACTTGCAGTGCTCGAAGAGGAGATCAAGCTCTCTTATGGTGTACACCATATAGCCAAATGCCTAACCTGTACTACTCTATATATATGCAACATTTTCGCATGCCAGCTGAGCCCCTTTGAATATACCCTGTCTCTTCCACCCTGTCTTCCTCTCTCTCTCTCTGCTGTCAAGCTTTCAAACTTCTTCCGTTCCCATTTCAGTGCAAGGTAGCATATGGGTTATTTTGCGCTGGTTAACCTAACTGCCTGTCTTTCCCTTCTATCCGGTTTCACCCTTTCCTTCAGTGTGATTCATGATGTGGCGCACAACGTATAGAACAACACAAGAATATCGAATGATAAATTTTTCTGATTATAACGACCGGACTAATATGAGCAGCGTACTCGAGATACAAGTCCGAAACAAATATACCCACTAAGTTCATGTACTGTTTACAGGAAGCAGAAGAACACAATTTCGAGGCTGTGGGAATTCATTCATAGCTGGAAGTCAGTACTTATTAAGGTCGGCTGTAAAATAGACTTACGGGTGTCATATCAGCTTGGGCGGACAGTTCGTCATCAACAGCGAAGACTGAAGTCGAGGCCAAGACGATGAAAGCCACAAAAGGACCAACGCGTCGGGAGAAAGCCATGTTAAACGCCATTGAATGTATATCGACAACGGGATTTATTTATACCAGTATGAAAGGGCTTCGTTATGCAGAGAACTAGAAAAACACGCATACATTTGGCACCCGCAGGTGTCGCACGAGGGCATATAACATCCGCCGGAGAGAAAACATGCGAAAACAGCTTACTTAATGAGATGCTTCTTATAAATAAAATTTGTTGAGGTCAGTGGGTCAGTTACGGCGTGCATGCGTATAAAGTATTTCTCATTGGAGGGCTTCAGGTAAAATAGTCGTTTTTGCAGATGGTGCTAGTTGTTTAGTAGCACTTGTTTAGTAGCATTGGTGTACGAAGCCACAGGGAAAGTTACAGGGAAGCCAGAGAAACCACGACACAGGTTATGATACGTAATGACTAGCATGACAGATATGATGTGATATGATAGAAGCACGCTTTCGGTTTCAGATAAAGGCTATGTGCCCCCACCCCACCGCACCAATCGCTTGGCTCGGGCGTATATTCAAGCGCATTAAGCTTGTTACGCCTCACAATTCGGCGTCGGGGTTGTTTTCGCGAAAGCAGTCATCATCGGAAAAGCAGTGCGTGTAATCTCGGGTAATCTGACTATATATCTGAGTCATGTGGACCCCTTGGATTTTTCTACTAAAGACAGAAGGAAAGAAACGTTCAAACGAAGAAATAAGAATGGTATGAAACAAAGAAAGAGAGAACAAAAGGAAGCAAGAAAGATTGAAAGCTGGAAAGAGAGATAGCAAGAAAGAAACCCAGAGCGATATACAGACGGAAGGAGAGACAGAACGAAAGAAAGAAGTCACACACACGTGAAGCTTCGCTTGCCTTCATTTTCCCAATAAGGGAAGGGCTTAACAGGGAAAGAAGGAACAAAAGAAGGAAAGAAAGACAGCAAGAAAGAAAGGCAGAAACAAAACGAATGAGCACCGACAGAGACATACAGACGGAAAGAGAGAGAGCAGGAAAGAAAGAAGGAAAGAGATAAACAAAAGAAAGACCGGAAGAAAGAGGGGAAGACACTGAAATAGAAAGAAAGAAAGGAAGAAACAGACAGAAAGAAGAAAGAAAAGTCACGCGCAAGCCAACCTTCGCTTGCCCCCATTCCCCGATAGGGGAAGGACTCCTCCATTGTTGTTAGCACATGTGGACTCCATACGGTGCATGCTCCATGGCCGTAATGTGGATACAACGGCTGTGGCACGTAACAACAGGAAGCGATAACAATCGGGAATTTTAGTTTGGCCGTAGACATCTTCACGTTTACAGCTACCACTTTCTCGTAAAAGTCTACGTGACCAGCAGCGCTGGTAGTGGCACCTCATAATGCGAAGCCTAACCAGATACACAAAAAAACTGTTATTACCCTGTCTGGCGCGTTTTGCTGGGCGGCTAGTCGTGAGATAATAATTAGCTCACAGTACTCTAACTGTTCTTTTTTAACGAGAACGTTAACGCGACTGAAAAGATAATGGAATGCATTATATTTAAACAAACCGCCGCTACGTGTCGCTAGCAGTTCTGTTTTTGTCTTAAACTCCTCCGGTAGACCGGTATCCTTAACCGTAAAGAAGTCTACGGGCGAACTAAAATTCTTTAATAGCGTGTCCTATATACTGCGTGCCATACATCGCATGCAACGTTGGGGAGGCTGCGCAAGCATTTCGGTCAGCAAGAAGGCGTAACTCGTCGCGTCTCATGGCTGCATATCGTCCTTGTAATTGCTCGGGCGAGCGAAGCGAGGGTTTGCCCGTCTATTGCCGCGACCAGCTGCAAATGAGAAAACAAATAAACGAAGACAATGTGACGCTGATATAGAGCAAGATATTCAAGACCGTATACCGGAGTTGTTTATTTCTAAGGTACAAAACATTTTCATTTATTACAGAGCACAAAACAGACGAAAATCACATTACGGGTGACAAAAGGCATGAGCTATTTCCTGGCACATCAACTGCAAGGAGTATAGCTAGCTTCCGCAGCGTTGCATCTGGTGTATGAAACGGAGAGCGTGGTAGAAAAGTCTGCCTTGTTTCTGTCATGCTTCTTCTGTATTATTTTAAGTCAAACCTGAAGTAGCAAGCCAAGCCACTAACCAGGCTAACATCTCCGGAGTCATTGATAAAATATTCTCTCCTTCTCTATTTGAGTCAATTGTTTTTCAATCGATCTTCCCGGTAATAAACGCACGTAGCACCAACAGAGGTCTCGCCGACAGTTTTCGCATTGTGGACTCCTCCTGCAGTTCTGTGTATCGACGCTTGTACTTTCATGACGTCACAATGAACTTAAAGGGACACTAAAACGATATATTAAGTTTGGCTAGATGAATTTTTTATCTGTGTTGGAATCTATACCCGATTTCTGCGAGCCAATAAACGATTTCTTTCTTTTCTTTGCGTCGCGACTGCCACTTAGTCTCATGCCGTCCAACATGAATCGCCCGCGCCCAAAAGAAGACGTCATAATATTGGCTGCCAACACTATATACGGTGCGTGCGCCATGGCCATAATGTGTATACAGCGACTGTGGCTACTGCACGTTTCCTTATTATCAGCGTTTATCTAATGAAATTTCATTTATAATCTGACGCAGTAGAAGATGTATTCAAAATAGATGAGCTGAAATCGTTTCAAAGTTGTACACGCAGGGGGAGACAGAGGGTACCGCTCCAGTCTCTCAATTTCGTCATTTCCTCGCCTACAACGGCTATGTCCTCGCCAGGAATGAAGAATTCGTTATCACACACACATAATCTTTCAGTCTCGCTCAATTTGCCTTTAGCGTGCCTTTAAACCTGAACCTATCTCCTGCGGCAAGTTACCACCTGTTCGAGCGGTTCCATAATTGGCATCTTGCTGTCACAGGATGTCGCGTTGGCTATACACCGAAACTATCTATAACATTCGTTCCGTCTTCGATTTTTTTCTAGGCCGTCCAGCAGCCGCCCGAGTCTAGGAGCTTCCAATTCGAGCTTGCATCGCCTTTACTGGCCAGGTACATGTCGTGGGTATAAGTCGAGCAATAACGCATTCCAATTTGTATAACCGAATATTCACATGTCACGTTTCATTCCATGAGTGTTGCAGGCATAGTAGTGATGCTACAGTGGCTGGCGATGCTTACATGTAAGCCTGCGCATTCAGAAAATGGCGGTATGAGAGAATCTTACGGAGCTTAGCGGCATCTACTGAGGAGGGAACACTTCCCGCGGAAGCAAAAATAACGCGCGGATATGAGAGCATATGCGCAAAAAAAAAAACAAAAAAACAAAAAAAAAACTCGAAGTCATGCCTTTCATAAGTGGCGCCAAGTTTGCTCTTCCTTTCTATTTCGTAAACTTTCGACTAGCGTGGAATTCTTTAAATACACGTGTTCGTGTGATATACTGGGGTGTTCCGGTGCTGACACCAGAGGTGCGGGTTCGATCCCGTTCGCGGCTGTGGTTGCATTTTCTATGCAGGCGATAATGCTGGAGGAGGACATGTGTATACTGTGCGCATTAAAGAACCCCGCGTGTGGAGAAATTATGCGGAGCCCTGCACTACCGCGTGCCTCGTAATCATTTCGTAGTCTTATCATTCAATATTTGGCATTCCTACCCGAGTATTTTGACATTTCGAATACCGCACGACAGGCGCTCCACGCTGCGTTGGCTTTATGGCTTTAATGCTGTATCGAATGACACGTGCCTCCAGTTCAGTGACGTTTAGTTGTGCATTCCGGCTTTTTATTTGTGTGTATGTAAAACTGTAGTGCTTTGCGTTCCTGAGTGCAACGCCGACTTCGCCCCTCGTTCCACATCTGCGTTCAGCTTATGCATGCCACCTCGCAATGGATCTCATTTGCATTGTATTATTTTCTCCCGCGTGTGTAAACATGAGCGATTCACTCGGGGACGGCACATCGCGACGAAATAACGGCAGCTGTGTCGGCTGCTGTCAGTTATATACACATGGTGCGCGTAAAATACGTTGACGCAACCGTCGTCCGACGACTCCGATGCAGTGATTTCGGCAATTTCGGCTGTCTATGTCGACTCGCCATGGCACTGTCGATTACGGTGGAGTTGCCTTGAAGATGCTGTGCGACGAAAACTTCAGAATCATATTAAAATATCTTACATGCGTATCCTGGCTGCAGTGTGCGAAGAGCGCTAGCACTGCGTGCCAAGAAAACAAACAAACAAACAAACAAACAAAAAAAACAAACAAACAAAAAAGTCTTCTTTTTCTGCAGTCTCAAACTCGTGTCAGTACGGGTTTCCTTCGACACTTCTGGTATTGCATTCGCGTAATAATACAGGTCGCCTCGCAACGCATCACTTACATTGTATCATTTTCTCACATTGGTTTACCGATTCCCAACCCGCCGCGGTGCGCAGGTCCGTGCACTGTGCAATGTCAGCGCACGTCAAAGAGCCCCAAGGTGGTCGAAAATTTTGGAGCTCTCCACAAGGTGTCTGTTATAACCAAATCGTAAACTCCAGAAATTATTATTTAACGGATCCCCTCACCTTGTGCCGTGTAAACAGCTGCATATGGTGCACGGCGGCGTGCATGTTGCCAACGGTTTGATGATAGAGTTTATCCCCAACTCTATCTGCACATTGTCATGTGGAGCTAGAGTTGGGAATAAACTTTATTATATGACCAGGCACGCGTTTTCTTCGCTCCAGGTAGCCTGGGCTTGCAACTGACGCCCGAGTGCTGTCCACCAGCAGGAGCTGGTCTTCAGTGTTTCGTGACGTCAGCAGTGCCTCCCACTGGTCGTGCGGATTCTGGTGCACCCTCAGTATGTCAGCGGGTGGGACTTCTGGGTTGTTGCGGCATCGCCGTACCATGCGGTACAAAATGTTCGCAGTTTCTGGGTAGTAATTGCAGTTCCCGCTGAAGTTCCCGGGATACATTGCGTGGAGTAGCGTATCGGGTGAGAAAGTGCCTGCCTGGAGTCTTCTTCAAGCTTGTTCTCTGGTCCGATTTGTGTGAGATGGGGGATACTGACGTCATTGCTTCTTGTAATGCGTAGAATTTTTTTTAGGTATTGGTTCCTCTTCTCTACCAGGGTACGAATATCGCAGCGGAGTAGGCAGGCGTGTATGCTCTCGGGCTGCGGCTTGCGCTGCGTGGTTCCCCGCTAGGAATTCGTGCCCGGCGTCCTAGGGTAGATGCTTTTTCGAAGTCGAACTTGCGGAGAGCTTGAAGTGCTATCTGCTAATGGGGAGCCCTTTTCAGAATCTGAGGCAAGCTTCTTGTGAATCGTTACCCATGAATAACCTGTACTGATTGCTAAACGCAGTGCCCATTTCTTCTGCTGCAGCCGCATTATTTGCGTATGTTAAGGGGCAGAAACTCTTGGCCTCTTTCGTCGACCACACTAGCTATGTATTTGTTCACTCCTCGGTATTTAGTAGCATCCGTGCATCGTACGCACTCATCGTTGCTATATTCCTCTCCAGTCGCCTGTGCAGCGCCTGTATGTGTGTTTTTCTTCCTTTGTCGTATTTCGGATGGGTGTTCTTAGGCATGCGACATACGTGTATTTTCTCCTTCATATCGTGGGGTTTAGACAGTGGTAAGTGTGCGTCTCTGTCGACTACATAGCCGAAATGCTTAGCCGAGATACGAAGTGCTCGTCCCGTTTTCGTCAGCTTTAGTCATTCTAGCTGGTTTGCCTTTTGTGCATTACTTAACTCCTCTCAGGTGTTATGAACCCCCACACTGAGATTTATCGTAGATGTGGTGTGTGAGAGTCCAAAGGCTTTACGGATGAGGACGTTCAACTTAACTGGCACCTTGGCCATATATCAAGTCCCCGTAAGGAGTACCGTATGTTACTGTGCTTGTGAGCGAGCAGCTAACTAATACTGGCGTCAAAATATAAAGGAAGAATGACGCATATATTAAAAATCACGACAGCTACATTAACGTAAAACCTGGGGTGTGCGAAGAATGCGGTGATGCGCCGGTATTTCCCACAGGAACACGTCAGTCGCTGCTAATGGACTTGCTTTATCATGGCCACGACGACTACGACGCCAGATGCCGACAGCCTGGGCTCACAAAGAAACACTCGTTAAAATGGTTCTGACACGACAGCCCTACACATACACGGTCTCAATTCACTGCCTCCATGATCGGCCTACACATGCGCGCGCTGTCTGACTGCACCGCCTCCAGGATCGGCCCACCGTGGCGCACGCATCAGCACGACAATCTGCTACGCTCTATCGTTCCTAGATGGCGGTACCGCCGCTACAAATTAACAGAGTTCCGTTGGAGGGAGGCGATGTAAACACTTTTGCTTTTGTTGTGCATTTGTTGCGGCGGTGGTGTCGGCGGTAGAGCTTCCAGCTCCTGTCATCGCTTCCCGGGTAGCTATGGGTTCGAACCCTTACGGGTGGTACTTTTCCTTGTCAGCTCTGCGTCAATTTTCTTTACCATATAGTCTGTTGGCTTTACCGTGACGACGACGACAGGACACGCCAACAGAAGATGCCGACAGACCAAGCGCATAAGGTGCTTCGCAACTAATACAGTCGGCACAAACTGTGGCGCAAAGACAAGAAAAAAAACGCATGGCGTTGCAAACGCTATATGGACACATAAAGACCTTACGCTAACATGATCACTATAAGTGATCAACACATGGATGCGCCTTGACTCAGCAAGAGAGCATACCATGACTCACTGTAACAACGAAAATATACACGTACAGTTTTCGCGCAAATTTGAGCAGTCCACCACGCCTAACGCAGTGCACTACCAGCAGCGTGGCAATGACCGAGATTTGTGTTTGAGTACAGAGCGTATTCCGGTTGTTACTGCATATTTTAACATTAAGGCAGATGGAATGTTTCGTTCAGAAAGCTTAAATGATTTGCAGTGCACCCTTGTTAATCATCGAAGAGAGCTGGTGTAGGCGCTTTAACTTGGCGGCGAGTATAATGGCTCGTGCTAGCTGGCCCACTTGTGCATAATTACCGCGCAAGAGATCTCGCATGTCAAAACTGTCGTAGAAAGTTACACTGCTATCGATCGATCAAGAAGGTAGCTGTACAAATCCCTGCATTCTTGCACAGAACGCCGTTTGCACAGAAATTTGTTAGTCTCTTCGGACACCGCTGTCACACGAAACTGCTGAAGCGGACGCTTATCCGGTGTTTTAGCTCGCTTCGTTTATCGACACATTCGACACACAATTTTTAAACATGGCGCTCAGCAAACGTAAAATTACGATTACAGCAACTGCAACGACATGCGGAATTAAGAGCCAAGTGAAGTAACATAGGAGGGGGGCGTTTTGCTTTCGAATCCCACTGAGCGCGCTTTCATGCATCATGAGGCGCCACGTGAGCCCCCCGAAAGGCATGTGTTTCCATCAGTAAGAAAGTAAAGGGCAGTAATTTTTCCCTTTCATCGCATCTATGTAAAACTACTTAAGAAGAATGATCTATTTCTAAATTTTCACTGCTTCACGATCGGCGTAGAGAGCATTTGCCTCTGGCTCCATTGCAGAAGAAGCACACAGAATCCTCCAGGGCAGAGAAGTTACTCCTCATTGACATTGGGAAGCGAGTAGAGCTGAGAGTCGCGGTGTGCGTGGTTCCACGCACACCGCGACTCCCAGCTCTACTCTCTTCCCAATCTCAATATCTCGCAAACGCTCAAGTGCGCGCACTGTAACCCACTGCGCTGATGTAAATGCGAATAGAGCTCTCCGAACCTGGACTGGTCGAGTTTAAAGATATACTTTTCACTTTTACTGAAATAAGAAAACACTTACAACCTTGCCAGGAGGACATTTCCACCTCGGCACAAGAAATTAAACAGACGCCAATCCATTGCTTGGCGCATTAAAGACGTTATCATTAAACCAGTATTGACCATCTTTGAAAACATACCTGCTCTAATCACTTTATTAGTACACCACTCCGTTTTTGCATTGCCTTTATTGATGTCTTGCCGTGTGTTTCCATGTTGTTTTTGAACATACCTGCTTTCGTCGCAGTAAATCGTCTATCAATTGGTTTTTGTGCTGCAAATATTGAGGTTTCTTTATTATATTTGTGAACATGTACTCAATTTATTCGCTGTGCTTATTAGTCTCTTTTTCTTTTGTCCAATTCTGATAGGAGGCCCTCCCACTGTTTTTACTTCTGCGCCTGCTCCTGGAAATGTTGCACTTTCATATATGTATTGTGTTCTGCGATTCTTTTAATGAACTTGAAACTTGATACAAACGAAATCCTATCCTAACCTAGCACTGTTTCACCTCATTAAGCCAGATGAATTTTCCCCCAAACTGTGGACAGATAACCTACAATACATGATCTGGACTTGTCCCTCGATACAAAAAGGTCAAAAGTGCTGCCCTGAGGAAGAGTGGAACTCCACTCTACACATTTACGAGCTATGTCTTGCCCAACATGCGCTTTCCAGAGGCCGCGACGTGGCTAGGCCTACCTGCCCGTCCCAGCGTGGGAGCGGCCCGCGGCTTCTCCCCCGTAAAGGCTCGACGTAGTCTCAGGAAAGGTCTAGCTGTCCGTCTGTCTGTCTCAGTGAAGTTATCTTTAATGTCGTAAGTGCGCTTCACCCATACACCACGTGGCAATTAGGGTTTAATTTTTTGCTTTTATTTTACATCACGTAAGCGAAAAGGGGTAGCCGTCGCCAGGAAATGGCGACTACTGCTTAATTTATTATTATTTATTCATTAAAAGCTTTGTGTTCCTAATTACCAATGTTCTTTTGTGTTAATGTGTGCATACCATACTCACCTATAGTCGCTCTTCAATAGCCACTCAGTCGCCACTCTAATACCCCTCCTCCATGATGATCTCGCCTGCAACATGTTCCAGACCGCTTTACGTCCAAAACTAGGTATGTTAATTCAATCGTCCAACACTGTTCAAAATTAGTTGTGAATTTCGCCCAAACCATGCGAGTTGACCTCATGCAATGCATTAGCGTTGACGCCGAGATTCTCACATGCTCTTTCAGAGGCTAGGGAAAGAGGAGGACACCTCTAGCCTATCATCAGGGGCAGCATTAGCCAACGTTTCTCATCCCTTCGTCGGGATATACCATAGCCATGGTTAACACTCACTCAGGAAACATTTGGTCATATCATTAACCACTGCGCCACTGCTCACCAATTCTGGTATATAGGGTGTAAATAAGCCAGAGCAAGCGTTCACAAATGGCGAGGAGAGAGGCGCCGTATTGCTCGCTATGGTGCCTTGGAACAAATGCGTCTTTTTTTTCCCACCTCATATAGCTCTGCAGCTGCTTAGACTGTTTTCGGAGGGCCTATGCTAATATGATGTTTTGGAATCTTTACGTCTAGGATGTCGTGTTTAATCTGTCTCATAGCATCCTGAGTGCATAATTCTAAAGGTGTCAAGGCCATACTCGGCTTAGACATAGAAAAAGCATTTGACAACATTAAACACAGCTTTGTACTCAAGACAGTAGAGAATTTTGAACTTGGTACCAACATGTTCAACTACATTAAATCATTTCTGGAATCTCGCAGGGCAAGATTGAGGGCAGGAGACATGAGCTCTGATGTTGTTACACTCGGAGATCGAGGGACCCCACAGGGCTCGGTCATATCGCCAGTCCTTTTCAATCTCTGCATGATCGGACTATCAAGAAAGCTAAAGGAAGTTGAAGGGATTGACCACACTATATATGCCGACGGCCTAACTATATGGTGCTGCAGCGGTAGTGAAGGACAAATCCAGGATTCACTAAACGAGGCAATTAAAACGGTCGAAGATTACCTCAAACCAACCGGCCTCAGATGCTCCCCCCATAAGTCAGAGTTGCTGTTATACAGACGGGAGCGTGGAGGGAGACCCAAAGGTTGGCGGCCATTAGAAGAGTGTGACATACAATTATTCACATCTGCAGGAGCTAATATACCCAGAGTTAACAAATCAGAGTCTTGGGGTTCTTCATTGACTCCAACGGAGCTAACAAGTCGGCGTTAGAGAGGATTTTGACTAAAACTCAGAATGCATACAGTATGATAAGATGACTCTCCAATAAGCACCGAGGCATGAAGGAGGACATTCTTATTAGACTAATCCACTCCTTCGTTCTATGCCATATAACATACATGGCGGCCATGTACAACTGGACGCTTCAGCAAACTAAGAGAATAGACAATATGATAAAGAGAGTTACTAAGAACGCACTTGGACTCAGTGTACGAACCAGCACTAATTTGCTTCTACAACTGGGAGTCCACAATACATTGACAGAAATTGTCGAGGCCCAAGAGACGTCACAAAATTTGAGACTATCTACCACTAGAACAGGGCGATATATTCTTGATAAAATCAAAGTGAACCCCATTATAGAGCAAGACACATATGTTAAAGTACCATGCGACATTGCAAGCAATGTTATTGTACAACCACTACCACGAAATATGCATCCTGTCCACAACATCAACAGGAGATTGGCTCGAGCTAAGAATCTCATTAACGCAACGGAGAAAGGAGGGGCGACTGCATGCTTCGTTGACTCTGCGCAGTACGAACGAGGCGACGCTTTTGCAGCAGTCGTAGTTGATCGCAAGGGGCATACAGTCAGCGGAGCTGCTCTCTATACCCGTAAAGATGAAGTTGCAGAACAAGTTGCCATAGCACTAGCAATTGCAGACGCCAGGTTCAATGAAATTTACAGCGATTCTAAAAGCGCAATTAGAGCTTTCAGTAGAGGAAGAATAGCCCCGCAAGCGGCCAGGGTAATCAAAGAAATCAAAGTACAAGAAGTAAAGTATATTTATTGGTTTCCAGCTCATCTGGGCAATATCGAAGGGTGCCCCATCAATCCAAATGAGTCGGCCAACAGCGCTGCCCGCGAACTCACTGACCGGGGTGCTTTTACAAATGGCATCGACTCTGCTGGATTTGAGAATACACTCAGAGATACTCCCATGACACACAACGAAATTACAAAGCAATATTACATGAGTAGGAGGCTGTTCCCTCCTCCACACATCAAACTTAACAGGGCACAAGCAGTGACACTTAGACAACTACAAACACGTTCATATTTCTCACCTGTACAGTACAAGGAATGGTATAACATTCAAGACATGAATACTATATGTAAAGCCTGCACGGAAGACGATTGTACATTAGAACATATGCTCTGGGAGTGTGGGTCGCTTGGCCCTGGCATTACTCGTGACAGGTTTTCAAGCATGATCAAGTCGCAAGACCACAAGCAACAAGTCCTAGCTGTCCAGTACGCCCACGATAGGGCCAGGAGGCTTGACCTCCCGGTTCCAACGTGGGAGTAGTTAGGCGGGCTCTTTAGCCATGTACAGGACATTAAATAAAGTTTATTCCTCCTCCTCCTCCTCCTTTACGTTTAAATTTAAACTAGCCCAGCTAACCGCTAAAATGATGTATACGTCCGCCGCGCATTTAGTTACAGCCGGTGAAATAATGACGGTGACATGCTTGGAACTTGTAAAGCGGAAATCATGTACTTCCCGCAGGTGTTCATGTAAATAAGAGGCGTCTAAGAGACACCGCGCACGGGGCGAAGCGTACGTAAATTAAACCCGTCAAGTTCATGGGAAATCATTATGCACTAGCAGGCAGCGTTGGCTGCAAAACAACCAGCAGCCACAGCGATGGAAAATTCAACAGCCATCTTCCCTTCCTCCTTCCTTCGATGAATGTACGGTCAACGGTGACCGGTGAACGTCGAACACTGTAACGACGCGAACAAACGACCAGCGGTTGCATCCAGGCCTACCGTATCTATATACTTTCGTGATGTCACAGTTAGAGTGTTTTAGCGGGGGTTGTTTACCGCACTTTCCGTACGGTAATACCATGCCTTCGTGGTGGTGGGCGCGCGCCATTTCAGCCAGAAACACCGGCATTAGTAACTCTATGTGTGCAGTAACGTGATGAACGCTTGAAAAGGCCTTTCATCACGTTTTTTTAGGCAAAAATAGCTTGTACCAAGCAGCTCACTCAGAGAAGAAAAGCAAACTGGTGACGAGACGTTTCCTTTGGAAAATATCCTTGCAGGAAAGAGAACTTACAGATATCCGCAAATGGTCAATTGGGAGCAGAAATACCCTAGAAGCTGGGGGTGAGGTATCAAATCTTTCGGTTGTTACGTAGGCCGGTTCTTGTCCATTAAGCTACCGTCTTCGATCAAACATAAAAATAGAGTCTTCAAGGCATGGTGACGCTGGGAAAGACCAGATATTTTCCCGAGACATATAGTATAGTACATGGGAAGCTGGGCACATTCTCTACTGTGCAGACGAGCTCGTTCAACTCTGTATGCTGAGCATTCCAACAGATTGTGTTGGTGTTGCTCTTATCGCACTCCAACGATCGCGATATACGCATGCGGGTTGGTGGTCAAGCAAATCCGGCGCGCGCAGGTATAATTGGCGTTAACGCGAGTTCTATGACAGAGAGCGTCAAGGTTACCAGGAAAGTGATGAGAGTGAAGCCTTCATGAATCAAGTCAGCAAGCAGTGGAAAAAAAGGACATTGCAGCACTGGACAGCGGACTTGGACGCACAGCCAGTGAACTCTATTTGATTATAGCTGCGCTAATATATTGCGACAAGAACGCAACCACGGTGCTGTTGGCGGCTGCATGTGCTAAAGGGACAATAAAATCAAAATTGTCATTTGCCAGTATCAGTACATTCCGGAGCACAAAAAGAATCGCTATTGCCGCCATGACGACCCTGGAGAGTGGCACTTGTCCTGTGTTCGGAGATTTTGCCTGCTTCTTTCTTTATTTACCAGTTCTCTTCGAGAAAGAGCTAACTTGCCCAGCAATGGTCGCAGTCGCCTTTTAAGCAAGAATAGCTGTTTTAAGGCGGGCAGCGTAACGTATTATTTAACATGCACGTGTCTCCCATCCAGACCCGTAGCCAGGAGCGTGGCCATACGGCTCCGGGCCCAGTGTAGTGCTAGAGAGAGAGAGAGAGAGAGAGAGAGAGAGAGAGCTCTTTATTGAAAGGCAGAGAATTTAGCCGGCGTTGAAATATCGCTGACATGCTACTCTGCGTGGGGAGGGAGTTTGGGGAGAGAAAGACGACTAGAAAGAAGTACAAGATAGAGTGAAAAAGAAAAGAGAAAGAAAAATCGGGCTTTGTGTCTTTGACTGTGATGCCTAATTGCGTCCAAAGATATTCAACGTTTGCACCAACCCGCAGTGATGTGATAGGATGTGTTGCATGATGAGTGAGTGATGGTGACGACGGAGATTAAAGTCTATCGAGTTGACCTATACTATTTAAGTATGTAAATAAAAAGTCCATCGCACGTTTCTGTTGTGTGGGGCAAGCTAGAGGGCCTAAAACACATTGAGGTGATAAAGGGAGCTGCGTAATTGACTGCATGCAATGTTCATAGAGCGCACGCTCATCATTGTACGCTCGGCACTCAAACAAAATATGCTCTAGGGTTTCAGTAGAGCCACAGTTGCTGCAGTATGGGCTTGTCTCCTGATGGAAGCGGTACCGTAGATCGTTGGAATATGCAATGTTTAGCCGTAGTCGATGATACAATGTTTCCAGATGCCGAGGGATGTTGGAGTGTAATTTTGATTTGAGATCTGGGTCGACTGAGTATAAGAAAGGGTTATGATGTGTCGGTAACTTCCATAGCCGGTTTCTTTCTTCGTAGGCGAATCGTTTAGCCATTTGGGAAGCATCAGATTTGGTGAAATAGATTCGTTTATAGTTTTGATATCGCAGACCGTTACGTGCTGCTTCGTCGGCTTTTTCGTTGGGCAGAATGCCGCAGTGAGCTGGTATCCACTGAAATGTAATGCAGTGTCCTGCAGTAAAAGCGAGGTGATGTAAATAGGCTATGTCGGCAGAAACGGGTTGATGATTGGTTTCCTTCAGGTGGTTGTACAATGTTTGCAGCGCTCCTTTGGAGTCGGTAAAAATTGCCCATCGGCCGGGCTTTTGGCGCACGATATACTGGCTGTCATGGAAGATGTTTTCCGCTGCAGCCGATAGGAACGCATTTCTCCTGTTGAAGGCACATAAAGGCCACAGGAAGAAGCTTCTCGAGTCGTTGAAGCATCAGTGTAAATATGCGTGTGATGGGGATATTTCTCGGCTAAGTAGAGGAGAGTAGCCTGCAACAGCGCGACCTGTGGCAGGCGCTTCTTTGCTTCGTTTATGCCAGGTACAAACCGGATAATATTTAGCGGTGAAAGTGTCCAGGGAGGAAAGGTGGTAGGCAGTAGGCGCTGTGGCTGGTTGATAAAAGGGAGTTTCAGCATTTGCACAGCTTCACCAAAGCCAGACTTACTGTAGGTTATGTGGGCGCGATACAAAAGATGTTTCTTCCCTTGCAGGGCATGTCGAAGATGTGTCCGCATGGTTTCTTGCGTGGCAAGGACCTCTAATGAGAGACAGCCCGCTTCCGCTACTGTTCCAGAGGCTGATGACCCTTGCGGGAGGCCCAAACAGATTCTCAGGCAGTTGTTTCGCGCAGCTTCCAGGGATTTCTTATTCGCTGGTGATAATTTGTGGAGTAGCGGTAGGCAATAGCGCAATGTGCCTTCAACGTAGGCTTTTTCAAGCAGAACCATTGAGCGGCAGTTGCAGCCCCATCTTGTTCCCGCCATGAACTTGAATACTTGAGATGCTGCAGCCATTCTTGCTCTTAGTTTCTTCACCTGAGGTGACCAAGGGTGTAGTGCTAATAACATGAAACTTAAGTCTATTAATAATGTTGCATTTCAAAGGTCACTTAAGGTAAATACTGCGATTTTTACCGAAGATACATACTCAAAACATGTTTTTCTGAAATAGTCAAGGCCGTCGGCTAGTGCATTTGCGGTCCCCAGCAGTGGGATGGTAGATTAGAAGGCGTTCCACCTGATACCGACTTTCTCTGTTCAATTAATCTCCGATTAATACAACGTGCTGTTCACCCTACGTATGATCGCACGCAACCTAAAGGAGGCGCATGAACATACGCATGCGACTGTCGGTAAAATTATTGTTGGAAGCGTGGTTATCGAGACAATTATCTGTTCGCTTTATTCGTTGGATCAGCTCATTTTTCCTATGCACGGCAGCACAAATCCCCCCTGACTTCCCATATCTACTTCCCACTTTATTAAACATGTGCGAAACTGCATGGATACACGGAATACTCACGACCACTTTCTTGTTATCACTGTTGTCTGCTAAAACGAGCGTCCTGGTCGAAATCGACTTCTTTAGGCGTTCAGCTGCAGTGGCTACAGCTAAGCTAGCTTAACCTGCTTCTAATAGGCGCTTGACCTGCGCATTAAAGCTTTCATTCGCTTGGTGCACACATGACTTAGGGATCACTTTAGACACGACATGGCTATTCCCTTTTTTGCTGCTTTCGAATGCTTGGAGTGAAAGTTGTGACAACGGCTTAGAAAAAATAGCTGTTAAGCACTTCTGCACTAAGGTAGCTACACAAATTGCCAAGGCCTTAACTCTGCAAAAATCGACCGAAAGGGAATTTCATGTTTGTGGGTTTTTGCCGAGAAAAACATTCTAAGTTTAGCGAGCCTTTTTGCCTTTTTTTTACATTAGAAACTATCCTATCATGATTATATTTCAACAGGAGATTGACAGCCCATTGTTTAATTATACAGAAGGCTTCAATTTTACAGGCCGGAAATTCATTTCTAGAGCTGCTTACACTTTTTTTTTATAACTTGCCATCCGGCATGATTACAACACAACCTTCCTTATCGGATAATACAGGTCTAAGCTTATGCTCCACACAATTATTAACCATCGGTCGGATAGGGTCAGAAGTCTTAACAGGAACGTGTGGTTGTTTGATGCTAACGATGCATTCTGAAATACAACCTTAGTTATGGCTCGCGGCAAGCTTAAAATGCCAACTGGTTTTAGGTCAGGTTGAAAACAGTACTTAGGGCCTAATGCCAGAAATTTCTTATGGTTATCGTTTAGAATGGCATTTGCGAGAGTCCATACCTTCTTAGGCGGTGAATTAATTAGCAGGAAAAAATATCTTACCTTCTAGCAGCTCGGGAAGTTTCGCCCTTCACATGAAATCTGCGTGTTGCTCGGCTACTCTCACCCAATTGGCGAATACCCGGTTCCGTTGTCGAATGTCTCTTCGAGGTGGCGCAGCGGACTTATAAACGCTGTTGGTAAAATCTAACTGGACGCCGTGCTTCTGCTGAAATTATCCTGCAAATTCCGTTTGCCTGTACAGTTGAAGGTTGAAGATACCCATACATCTGAATTTCTAACGGGATTATGTGATTACGTTCAAACCACGGCATATTTTCTAGCGCGAAACATAGAAATAACAGTTAATAAGGCTAAAGAAACAAGATTGCGTAGATAAGAGAACAAAGAAGAAGGCTCAGAGCACAAAAAATGAAGCTCAAACGGACAGAAAGCTGAGCAAGATGGTGATGATTCATAATGCAAACAACAGACGTGCAACACACGGGCACAAGGGAAGAGAAGTGGACAACACGAACGCCGACTATCAGCTGAAGCAGTGTATACGGAGGAGAAAAAGAAAGAAGACACACAACTTATCCGCGCATGCTCAGGTTGGTCTGCTCAGGAATGGAATGCTCATGAATGGAAACGTAATAATGTTTGCAAGAATGATTGGGACGTATATTACAATTAAGCATTATTTTAATCACAGAAAGGTTACTATTTCATGCAGCTGTGCGCGTCATAAGAAATTCAAGATCAAAAGCAGATTTTCAAGGCCATCTTTATATAGGCGACGCCAAACGCTTTCGCCTTTACATCTCCAGTGGCAAACGCATAAGTATCGTATGCCTGATGAAGCAGTTAGACGAGCCGTTGTTTTAAGTGGCGTTTCACGTGAACTTTATCTGCATATGAAAATCCACTTGTCAAGTTTCCAAAAGCGACTCCATCATATGAAGCGTGGCCATGCAAATGGGACAGTGGTTTGCTAGCCGTTCTACCAGCTCCTGCTTGCGTCTCTGCGCGAGAACGTTGCCTCCTTATTCGGAAACAAACCTGTGTTTACTCTATCCACCTAGTTGAAGACTTGTTCAATAATAATATCATGCCTTGCAACAATAACTCAATTTAATTATTGTATACACTGCATACACTTTGCAGTGTAACGTGGTAGCGTGACACCAGCTGAAGAGAGTTTGAACAGTGCTGGATGTCTGAGAGGGCACGAGATAGCTTGAGACCGATGTGCACTAAAAAGAGAGAGTACTTGGGGTGTCTTCCTGTCCGAATAAACTAATTGTCACCTTATTTGATCTTTCGGGAAATGTCGGCGCTCAGAACATTCCTGCCAAGGACGCCATACGCCATGTCACGCGGATAGCACGACAATGCCATAGTTTTCTTGCTACGAACCGAGAAATTTTCTGCTCCAAAAGCTACTCCAAAACACTAGAAGACACTTCAATCACTGCTAAAAACATTTTTTTTGAGACAGGGCAAAAGATGAAACGTTCATTACATGTATCTTCGATTTTGTCAATTTCGTGCGCATCAATGATCTCCCGCTTCACTTTGTCTTTTATTTTGTTTCAGATGAGCGTGTCTTTGCAGAGCGGAGTGCCGCCACACCTCAGGCAATAGACACCCTAGGTGACCTAGCAAAGCTTTCTCGACATTATTATTATACATTTAGTCCTATTAAGGCACCAGCAGGTTTGGCTGATGTACATATCTTTTCGTGACGGAGGGCAACACTTTCATTATCACGACGAACTAATGGGTTCCGGTGGTGTTTGGCACAAACGGCCTTCTCAGTCTTTGAGCCAGCATTAACCTTTTTGCAATCCTTGCAAACCTTGTGGGGCAGAAGAAGCTACCTCTATGCCTGATCTTTCCGCTATCCTTATGGCGTGGGTAAATGGGGCAAAAGACAAAGTGGTGCGAGAGATCACTGAATTGCGTGAAATTGACGACACGAAAGATACATGTGTGAGCATTCTGTCTTTGGCCCGGTTGGACAAAGAAGAAAGTCTTAAGGCTCGCCGCTTTGATATGGCCTTGTATTCACCGTTTCTGGTGATGATGTGCACGGGTTCTGTTTATGCCATGATGTGTTATATCTTTGTTGTCGAGCCTCGCCGCGGTGGTCTATACTCCGTTCCACATGTTGCACGCAGCAGAGCCAACGCTACGATGCCACCGAGCCCAGAATTCTTCCGAAGCGAGAGGAAATGCCATTGTTCGGACACGCACCTGCGAGCCGCATCCTGCCAACGGAAGCCCCACACCCTCCCTGTCCTCCTCCTTCTAAGACTTCCGCTGCCACTGCATCGCCCACCATTGGCACATGCCATGGCACGGAAGGACATGTTTAACATGTATTCGCTCTACTGACTGGCCGAGTATGCCTGTAGCTTCCACAGTGCTGCATGGAACTACTGAAACAGAGCATTGCAGCTATGATGCTCTGCTGCTGATCCGAAAGTCGCGGGATCGAACCCCGGCCGCGGCGGTTCCCTTACGATAGAGGAGAAATGTTAAGGCCCGTATACTGTGCGATGTCACTGCAGGTTAACAAGATTCAGGCCTGAATACTCAAGCTCCTTCTGAGACAAGGTGATACAAGGAACTCTTACGCATGCGTTTTTGTTAGCAATATTCGCTACCACCTCCATAATTTGTCGTGTCACTTGATCTTCGCCTTTGCGTAGCGCACGTGCCGCTCGGAGCACAACCACACCTGCAGCAATGATCCGCTAAGCGACCCTCCCCCCCCCCCCCCCCCTCCTCCCATACGCGCGCGTCAACTACCACACGGTGCTCAAGCAGTCTGACATTGAGACAACGCCCAAGTTTGACCAATGTAGCACCTCCCGCATGAAAGCGAATCTTGTACACAACGCCAACTTCGCATGACAAAAATGGATCGTCGTGCTACTTGGTACATGCGTTGTTGCATTTGTGTCCGTTCCCTGCTGGGCAAATGCGGACCAACTTTTCTGGAGCCGTGAAAACCACCGGCACTCGGCGTTTCATTGCCATCTTTTTTTAGGCGGTGTGAGAAGCGGACAATGTACGGCAAGGCCACAGATCTCACGCTTGGCTTTCTGGAAGATCCAGATCGGGCACACCTTTGTCTCATCACCTTCCCCAAGATGGTCTCTGCCACTGAGCTTATGAGTTCCTTGGGAAAACCCACCTTCTCGAGGCGTTCCACTTGGTGCATCAGACTTTGGTCGACAATGTGGTCATATGACTTTACAAAAGCAGCCCTAAGGCAGCCGACAGCAATGCCCCTTTTTATTAGTTTCGAATGGGCCGTATCGTACCTCAGGAGTCCTTTTTTACCGTGATCTGTAGCTCCAGCACCCATGCGCTTGACAGAAATTAAACATACATCGAGGAACTGAAGGTTACCCGTTACCCCCTTGTGGCAATTCATGAGTGAATTTAAGACCCTTTGAACGGGCGCTAAAAACACCTAAAAGAGTCTGGGTAACACTATCTTGCTCTTGATGCTCAACCTCCCTTATTTCCACCAGGTAATCTTCGACATATCTAAAAAAAAAATTGCTTTAAGAGCCTTGTCTGTGCGCGCCAGAATGCGTTTGTCACAATCAGCTAAAAAAATATAGCATCAAGAGCAAGGTAGTGTTGCCGAGACTATTTTAGATGTTTTTAGCGCCTGTTCAATTGGTTTTAAGTTCACTCATGAATTGGCACAAGGGGGTAACGGGTAACCTTCAGTTCCACGATATATGTTTTAGTTTCTGTGAAGCGCATGCGTGCTGGAGACCACGGTCAAAAAAAAATTGCCCGCCAATCCACCCCGTGAAGCTGGTTGGAAAGCGAAGCTTTTTACGCCACCCTCACGGTGACTGCGGCGCACTTGATATTTCACACACTACAACGTAACTTTTACCACGGCCTTTATTATTATTTACTTCACAACAATGTTCACTACTGCTTTATGGTCGGTGTGATATACACTCAAATTTTCAGTTTTCACTGTAGTTACATTCTTTGCCAAGGTTAAATCAAGGCGAGAGCTGCTGGGTTTTGCCTACGACGCTGTTGAGCGAGACGATTTTGTTCGTTCCGCCGAGCCTTATATTCACGCTCTTCTTCTGCCGTCTTGACTTTCCGTGGTCTACCCATAGCGGGGTAGTCTAGAAATGAACCGAAGCAGTTACTAGGCTGGAAGGGTTTCGAATGACGTCAACCCTCTTTCAAGCAGCTGCATAAGCTTTGCAACAGCTGCAATCTAATCTTACGGACCGCGCCGAGCCTGTTTCCGTTGTTTGCCCGCAGCCCTTATCATCCATCATGTTGGCTCATCACTTTGAAGCTTGTTTTTGTGGTTTTTATTGCGAAAACGAGTGCTTAGTTGTACGCTGAATGCCTGAATTCAAGTAAGCTATACTGCTATACCTGCAATTGTTAGCGGTTCGTCGGGATCGTTTTTTGCTTACAACGACGGACACGACAGAATCCTTGGCTGGTAGAGGTACAAAGCTTCGCTTTAAAAAGGAACTCCTCAGGTACGATACGGCCCATTTGATACTAATAAAAAGGGGCATTGCTGTCGGCTGCCTTAGGGCAGCTCTTGCAAAGTAATGTGACCACCTTGTCGGCCAAAGTCTGATGCACCAAGTGGAACGCCTCGAGAAGGTGGGTTAGCCCAAGGAACTCATAAGCTCAGTGGCAAAGGCCATCGTAAAGGAGGTGAAGGAAGAAGCGCGTGCCCGATCTGGTTCTTCCAGATAGGCCAAGCGCGAGGCCTGTGGCCTTGCCGTATATTCACCGCTTCTCACACCACCTAAATAAGGGGGCAGCGGAATGCGGAGTGCTGGTGGTTTTCACGGCCGCGAATGCAGAAGCGCATGCAGCAAGAAGCACGACGATCCGTTTGTGCCATGCGAAGTTGGCGTTGTGTACAAGATTAAGCTTTCATGCGGTAGGTGCTCAAATGGTGAAACTGGGCGTTGTCTCAATGTAAGATTGCTTGAGCACCGTGCAGCAGTTGACGCGCACGGAGCGCGGGGTCGTTTGGCGGACCAGCGCCGCAGGTGTGGTTGTGCTCCAGCATTCAGAGCGACACGTGTGCTACGCAAAGGCGAAGATCAAAGAACACGAGAAATTATAGAGGCTGTAGCGATTAATGCTAACAAAAACGCATGCATAAGTGTTCCTTCTATCACCTTGTCTCAGGAGCTTGAATGTTTAGGCCTGAATTTTGTTAAGCAACGTGGTAAGATAAAAATGCGCAAGCCACCTGCGCCTGTGTATGTTTGCGCGTGCGAACAACTGTAACTTGTTTCACTTGTGTTTTTCCAAAAGTAAAACCAGTTTATGTCTAGCGCCCGTCCGGTCTAATTGTCTTTCCTGTGTCTATGTTTGTTCAGCTGCGCTAACACAAAATGATTTCGAGCACCGGGCCGGTCTTCAGGAAGCGAGGCGATGTGGTGGGCTGATCTTTTTCCTTCCGGTTAACCTCCATGCCCTCTGCCCATCATTTCTCTCATCGTACCGGCGACGCCTGCCGTGAAATTTGAACATCCGGCCTCGCACGGCTGACGTTCTACAGCATTGGAGAATTAACGGCGCGCCGTTGCCGCTATGGCGAACGTGCCTTTTTTAACAATAGGGCGTTATAGTTAAGCGGCTCAGCGGGCCAGCGGGCCCAGCGATGGAGCGGAGGGGACAGCGGACCGCGTGATGAAGAGTAATAGCTGAGCGACGCCCCGCTTGTTTCAGCGGAACTTACTGCGGCGCCACCTGTTGAACAATGTTGGAATTGCTGTCGATCGAGCAGGGGTCTTACCTGTCGAATAACATTGATGTTACTACGAAAAGAATATCGCAAAAGTAATTTTTCATTAGGTCACAGGTGTTATGCGGAAACACATGTTCGTTTTTGCTGCATGACATGACGACATGCCGCCGCCGCTTGTGTTGGGGGCTGCCATCTTGCAAAACGCTCGCACGCTGGCCCGCTGCATACGAAATGAGCGAAGAGACGAAGAGACGAAATGAGCGGGCGAGCGGCTCGCTCCGTAAATGCGCTGGCTGTCCCAGCGGGCCGCGCATGCGCAGTTGGCGTCTCCGCTCGTTCGCTGGGCCCGCTGGCCCGCTGAGCCGCTTAGCTGTTACTCCCTAATGAGAGCACGTCATCACAGAGTGATACCTTTAATACGTACGCATCTACAGCGCGGTCAGTGTGAGTCAACACGTGATCAGCGTATCTGATTTTGCGAAATGCCGACTGTGTACTATCTCGCGCATACCTTATAACCCCCAAATCTCAGCATGTGCTGATTGCCAGTTTCGGTGGACGTTGATTGCGGATGCGCGAAAAGCACTCGCTTCGGAAGTGTCCCAACCGTAGCGCACGGATACGCTAGAAGGATGACTATCGTAGAAGAACCATCGCAGGTAAACGAACAACATGTTCATGATTGGGTTAGGCAGTAATATATTCCACCTTGCCAAATTAGCTCGAGCGCCGAAGTGTTGGCACAGCGCCGCAGAGAAAGCTGCGTGGGCCCCCTCTTGCCTGTTGCTAAAGCGTACGCACAATTTTTCGTGGAGGCATCCGCGCTTGAGAAATGTCTATTAACCTACTTCGCGTACATGCTCTCAAAATAGCTCGGCGGAAAAACGCTTTCATAAAGACAGAAGCTCATGACGCAGTAAAGGCGTTCAGCTGTACAACTTACATTCGTGTCTTTCTTGTTAACCGCAGGGGTGTATATATATCTACAACAGTGATCGATCAGAACACGATTGCAGATGTCACAGAACACTTGTTTAATTCCTAAAGGCAGGTCTTGCGGAACACGCAAGGAAATCCGCGTATTCCCTGTGGGGAATACTTCGAATGAAGAACAAAGCACTAATTGGGAATCTATTCCCGTGAATTTTTATTATTCGCAAGAAACTGCGAGAATTACAGGTACAGCTTGATGGCTTGACTATTCATTTACTTTGGTGTACAATGAAGTGCTTAATATAACGCCGGCCATGCATCATTCGCATCAGCAGTACATAGGGTGCTCAAGTCTTACAGTTTAACGGCCTCTGGTGCCGACAGCCAAACGTTTTTCTTTCATCGAGAATAAAACTGGAACACCGACAGATAATATCGGAGGAAAAAGGATTTGATAAAGTATCACTCGCATTCGCTAGCACAAACGCGATATTTGATTCCTTCTGCGAAACATGCTGAAGAGCGACACAACCGTCGGCTCACAGTAACGACACAACCACGTGGCAGTCTCGAATGCAGAGTAGGTTCGTAAAGTCATTCTTGCGATCCCTGAGCGTATACATCCCCGTCTTCACCTCACCTGCCTCGGGTGTCACACGGCGTAACCTAGATGGAAGAAAAGCAGGAAATGTGAGCTTCAGAGAACAGACTACTGAAAGACTGGCTGAAATTTGTGAATCATGGTGCTTGAAAGGCAAGTATCAAATGAGGGGGGGGGGGAGGACATGAACTTTCTGAAGGTGCATTGGTGGGTTGCAGTAAACTACACGTGGAAGAAGTTACCCATTCGGGTAATGAAAGCTCACTTGCAGAGAAAACAAAAAAAAATTGAAACTACATGGGAGGTACATTATGGCAGGTACATACAGCAGAAAAAACAAATTTATTAGAGGCTGATTGATGTAGGTCATTGTCCCAATCCTTCTCTGAAAGAAATGTGTAGACAGTTTGTGCAGTAAGTATTGCACACCGAAGTCACGCTAATCATCGACGAAACTTAAAGCGTTCTTTTGGAGCTCTCTCAACGGTCTTCCATTTATTTATGAGACGTCTCAGTTTATGAGCATGTCTTGGTTCGTCCTCGTTGCTTACCCCCGGCGCTGAAACCCTCAAATTTATAGGTAACACAGTACACCCTATCTCATAGAGCAACAGAAAGCTGAACTAATCCGTGTAGATTCCTAATGAAGTGAGGCATGACGTGCAAACACGGGATTTGATTGATTGTTGGTTTTTAATGTCCTAAAACCACGATCTGATTATTAGAGACGCCGTAGTGAAGAGCTCCGGAAATTTCCACCACCTGGGGTTCTTGGGCGTGCACTGACATCGCACAGTACACGAGCTTCGACATTTCGACTCCATCGGAATGCAGCCGCCGCGGCCGGGATTCGATCTCGGGACCTTCGGATCAGCAGTCGAGTACCATAGTCACTAGACCACCGTGGCGGGGCGTGCAAACACGGAATACGAGAGAGGAGTAGAGAATATATATGTACAAACGCCGACCCTTCGGTTGATCTGCTGATAGCTGGCGTTCGTTTTGTTTATATCCGTCTCTTGTGCACGTGTTTGCGCGTCATACCTTACTTCATGCTTCAAATAGGCAGGGCGTACATTTCTGTTTTGTGACAGTATAATTCTTTCAAATGGGCCATATACATTAAAGCAGCGTATTAAATATGATCTTTTTTGCACGCACTGACTATTAAACGCAGGCAACAGAAATGTGAGTTTAATTGCGATAGCAATTATACGGACACTTGAACGGGGTTATCGCCGTCGCGCCCCGCATATATATATATATATATATATATATATATATATATATATATATATATATCGAAAACTCAGGAAAAGGTACGCGGCTTCCGCTAGGTCGCACAAGGACAGATCACGAAGTTGGCTGACACTTTACTGAAACAGGTCGCTTGATAGTCATGCATGCGATATTTTGGCTGGGACATGTTACGTGATCGCCCAAAATCACGTAACGCAATCTTACGTGAGAGGTTCCCGCCAAAATCACGCAACGCAATGTTACGTGACATGTTCCGCCAAAATCACGTAAGAAAATGTCACATGACATCCTCTTGCGAGAATCGCGTACGCAATGTCACGTGGCATGCTTCCGGCAAAATCGCATAATACAATGTCACGTGACATGTTCCCGTCAAAATTACGTAACGCAATGTCGCAAATGCAACTAGGGGCACTCACGCGCGCTCCCATAAGAACTCACGCGGCAGGCAGCACCGCGCTTTTCATCCAGTGGTCGGTCTTTTGTGATCGAAAAGTAGATTTGCGAAGTAGCAAAGGTACTTTGCCGGGGAGGGAGATACACCTTTGTAGTGTGCCACAGGGCACGAAGGCCTTTCCGGTAGATGTCCCCTTACCTAAAGTAAGCGTGCCCGTAAGTCGTTCGCGTTGGCGCGCAACCAACCGCAGTTCGCTATACCTGTGTGGGGCTAGACCGCATCTATGAACCACAACGGTAAACATCGTATCGCGAACAACGAAATTATTTTTCGAGATGAGCTGTTCATTTCGCATTCTCTCTGCAAGAACGTTAGTCACTAGATTTTGCAGTTTCGTTCCTGACGAAAGGTACGTTGCAAAGCTCCTGTGTAAAGTATAGCGGTGTCTTCTGAAGGAAATGTTAATGGGTTGCGTTAAATGAAGCGCCTGCTTTTTATTGCGATAGCAATTATATGGACAGTCTCGACAGATTTTTGCCGTCGCAAAAATCCGTCGCAAAAATCCGTCGCAAAAACTCCCCACGCATCGTACGTTCTACCAGCGGGTAAAAGCACTCGAGTGGGGGCAACAAGCATGCACGGCTGAAGCAGAGATCAAACGAGGCCGGCCCATTTCCGTCGCTCGGAGGGTGCGTGCGATAACATCACCTTGATCGGGACGCCTGCCGTCAAAGCGGAGAGGAAACGCACCGCTCGTCTTTAACGTGCAAGGAAGGACGCGATGGGGAGTGTCGCTTGGGCCTCAACTGTGGACTTCGCGCGGTCGCAATCGCTGGCGCGCGTGCTATCACGGTAGCCATCAGCGGGCGGCTCGTAAACACTTCTACGTGCCGCGCTCCCAACGCGAAGAAACCACGAAAGGTGTCCCTAGAGCCGCCGTATTCTCTTACACCAGCGTTTTGTAGAGTTACATGAGATCGTATCCAAAAGAGCTGCCTGATTCGTATAACGTCACAATTTTTTGCTATCGCATTCACTGTTCCGCCCTTTCGGTGAAATTGATTTTTTAATCTGCTCTTATGCCTGCGTGAATGGCGAGTTTCCCTTAATGAGCATATATGCTTTGTCCGGATGCGATAAAAGTAGGACCAACACGTTTCTTACCAGAACGCAGGGCCGGCTTGCATTCCTTGGTCACTGTTGAATTCCTTGGTTAGTGTTCAGGCCCATCATCCTCTTCCTGGGCGCTCGAATTTGGGCTATGTTCTTGACATTTAGCGCGTACAACAAAATACATAGAGGTGAAACTATTGTAAGTGGCTACCTGTTGTTCTTGAGGATTTCCATTAAGCACGCCGCCAAGAGCGTCACTTATGGCGGCTGTCATGTCTTTTCCCAATGTGGAGACGCCAAGCAACGGCTGTCCGGGCCAGACGGACAAGCACACTATTCTGTGCCTATTGGGCGCCTGCGATTGGTAACAAGTGATGATAACGCAGGTGAAGAGAGCGGTCGGGGTGGTGATCGTGGAGTGCGCAAGGCTGCATCCGGGAAAGTCGATGTAGGACATGAAGCGCTCGTGAAGCGTCAAATCGCCTGAGGCCGACTGGGGGCCGTTTCGGCGATACAACACCCACGGGAAATAGCGCGGGCTTCGAGAACCCAACCACGCAAAGAGCCAGGCCACGTTCTTGAGGCGCTCGTCCTCGCTGAGGCCGCAATGCCAATCAACAGCACTACGGACCTGATCTGCAAGACGCACAGGCACACTGTCCCGTAGCCGCGGAAGCCACGTTTGGTTGGCGTCGTTGAGCGAAAGCAGTTGCGACGCCGAAAGTTGATGGAGCATGCGGTACATCATTCTTAAGTCCATGTGGGACATCGTGAAGGCTGACGAGACGATGCCCCGTCGACGGTACAATGCAGTGGTGTTGGTCGAAAGAATGGAGGCGCCGACACGGAAGGGTGCCTCTTGTCTGTCAAGGAGGAATCACGCCAGACGGAGGCAGAGAAGTCACGTAGAGGCTGTTGTGGCACCGCTAGCCCAGCAAAAATGAATGCTAGAAGAGACGAGAGTTGACTACGCGTTATGCCGCTGGTTCTATGAGCTCGCTACTTGCTGTCGCACCCAAGGCCACTTGGCCGCGCCTGCGTTCCAGCTTGAATGCAAGCCCACAACGTGGCGTTGTCTTCGCCAGCCTCAGCGCCAGTGTACCGGGAACCACGGTCGGTTATCACCGGCTCGATGTGTTAATCCGAGGCAGCAGAAGCAGCGTTTGCTGAAAATACCGGGCATTGGGAAAGTGCGAACTGCGGTTATCCTGGAGCATAATTCAGCTGCTGCTTTAACAGGGCACGTGTTTCGATAGCGCATCAGAGTATAACATTCATTGCCACCGTACGAAGAATCCAAGCGCCTTGCAGATAATATTGGCGTCAGTGAGTGATTGCACGTCTGCAGCGCTCTTAAACGCTATAACGAAACACCCACACTGTAAAGAAAATAGAAGAAACAGTTTACTATTATTGATCCTTAGTGAGTGCGGTTATCTTCTGATATAAAAGGAGGCATTGCCTGTACCATCCCGGTTACACTCTATCCCTGTTTAGCCCTGTAGCATTAAAATCTTAAGCGCACTACTTTTTATTTTGCTCGGGAGTCGGAACAACAGGTTTTCCCGCTCAATTTAATCCAAGCCCCAATGATAATAATCCAGGTGCCAACCAATTTAATCCGAGCGCGAACACTTTTAATCCGCATGCCAACAATTTAATCCAGGCGCCACCAGATTTAACCCCAGCGCCATCGGAATTAATCCGCGTGCCATTTAATTTAATCTTCGAGCCAGCCATTTTAATCGAAATGTTCCTCATTTTAATCCCTGTGCCAGTCAATTTAATCATCCTACAAATTGGCTTTCGTAACCAATCGACACTCATATCAAACGAACCGTCTTTAAAGGAGTAATAACGTGATACTTATCATTCATTCAAATGGCGTCATCACTAGTGACTCACGTGACGTCATCACACTGATCACCCCCACCTGCACTTTCCTAACCTTCTGACATGCATATCAAACGAAACGTCCTCGAAAGAGTAATAAACTGCGACATATCACTCAGTCACACGGCGTGATCCCACCTGCACTTTGCTATCCTGCGGACATGCATATCACATGAAACGTCCTCGAAAGAGTAATAAACTGCGACATATCATTCAGTCACACGGCGTGATCACTAGTGACTCACGTGACTCATTACACCTATAACCCCCACCTGCAACGAAGGGCAGAAAACGAAATGTCAATCCGGCACTGACCGAGAGGGCACCATAAACGCCGTCTGCTAACTACGCCAGGCGTCGACAGCGTATCGTCTGCTTTCAAGCGAACCGTTGAACGCGTTCGCAGCCAAAACAAAAATGATGAACGTTCCTAAAAAAAAATTACGAGCGCAATAATGCGCTTCTTAAATGTAAAGCATAACCTTTTTTTTTAGGAACGTTCATCATTTCTGTTTCGGCTGCTATCGCGTTCAACGGTTCGCTTGAAGGCAGACGATACGCTGTCGACGCCTGGCGTAGTTAGCAGACGGCGTTTATGGTGCCTCTCGGACAGTGCCGGATTGATCTTTCGTTTTCCGCCCTTCGTTCTACTGCTGAGCTTGCGGCTTACCTGAGCTGCGCAACATGGAAGATGTTTCTCCTGCAGGCGAACAGGCAAGTTCAGTGCGTAAGCGGGGTCATCCCTTCAAGGATACTGACGAGCCGCGAAGGAAGAACAAAAAGGTGTCTGATGTAGACCGAGTAAGGATCATCGATGCCTGCAGGAGAGGCGAAGATGTGAAACAACTCGCGGAAACGCTCGGTATAAATGTAAAAACTGCAAGGTCAATTGCAGCGACTAACCGCGAAGTCTCCTTCAAAACGGGGGGCTCAGTGAGAAAGTTTGGCGACAATGTTGTCGCTGTCATAAAGAACACTGTGGAAGAGAATGCAACGTTCACTCTGAAGCAGATAAAACGAGCGGTTGAAGAACAACTGCCTGGCTTGACAATCAACCCCAGCTCTGTCGACCGCCTGCTCGACGCCCACAGCTACTCCATTAAATTAGCGACTCAGAGGCCCGCGGATCGCAACCGCTCCGATGTGAAGCGCAAGAGAAAAGGCTACGCAGAATGGCTGCAGAGCGATGGGTCCCGGGTGTGTCGCTTGTACATTAACGAACCCAACTACACCATATAGTGTCCGAGAAAATTCGCCCGTGCAAAAAGGGGCGTGCCAGCTCTCCAGACGACGACGGCGACGAAAGGCGCAAACATAAAAAAAAAACATCATCGCCTGCATGTCTGCCAACGGCGTGCCGCACTGGCGCGTAGTAGAAAGAGTGCATTGGAGTGCGTTAAATGACTTTCTCGCTGACGTGTCTGCCCTGGTTGAGTCTCAGGAGCCGGAAACAGAGGCCGTCTTCATTTTCGACAACGCTCCGGCTCATAACCGCGCAGACGAGGCAAATCTGGCCAGCTCAAAACATTCAATCAAGCGGCTGCCGCCATACAGCCCTTCCTTTAATGCGATTGAGGAAGTGTTTGCGAAGTTTAAAGGCATATTGTCAAGGAGTATACCTTAGTGACTGGCGCGACGAAGTACTGGCGACTCCACAAGGGGTCACGAAAAAGGAACACTAGTGCTCGTTGCTTGTGAATGCTGCAAATCATGCAATGCCACTTGTTCAGCGCGTGGATTCAGCGCGTGGAGTTCAGCGCGTGGAAGTGCCGGATTGACATTTCGTTTTCTGCCCTTCGTTGCAGGTGGGGGTTATAGGTGTGATGAGTCACGTGAGTCACTAGTGATCACGCCGTGTGACTGAATGATATGTCGCAGTTTATTACTCTTTCGAGGACGTTTCGTTTGATATGCATGTCGGAAGGTTAGGAAAGTGTAGGGGTGGGGGTGACCGATGTGATGACGTCACGTGAGTCACTAGTGATCGCGCCATTTGAATGAATGATACGTATCACGCTATTACTCCTTCAAAGACGGTTCGTTTGATATGCGTGTCCATTGGTTACGAAAGCCAATTTGTAGGACGATTAAACTGACTGGCACAGGGATTAAAATGTGTAAGATTAGGATCAAAATGGCTGGCGCGAAGATTAAATCAAATGGCACGCGGATTAATTCCGATGGCGCTGGCATTAAATATGTTGGCACCTGGGTTAAATCGTTAGCGTCCGGATTAAAAGTGTTGGCGCTCGGATGAAATCGGCTTTCACCTGGATTATAATCACTGACTCTCTTTGGATTAAATTGAGCGGGAAAACCTACTTGCGCGGCGACGGCACCGCGGTCTCCGCGGCCGCGTTCGAAAACACTTCTGTGGTGTTTTGTTGGTTTTTTTTTTCACTTTCCGCGACTTTTTTTATTCCATGTCCAGCCGGTGCAGCCATGCAACGCAGCGGACTAGACGGAACTCGTCAAAGGACTGCACGGCAAGTTCGAATGAGCTTGAATTCCATATTGTTTCAGTTGTATACGTCTGTACGTACGAGTCACCGACCTACCGTATGCTCGTGTGCTCGCCTTTTTGTTCAGGCGTCGTAGTAGCGCATTTGAATTCGGTGCGTCCTTGTCGCTTCGTGCATGCATACATAGCGGATATATGTAATTCGCTGACTGCTGCGTTGGTGATTCGCATCGTGCATGGCGTGTTGCACGAATTTCTGTTGGTTATTACTGAGTGCCCATGTCTCTTTCGTTTGCCCCTCACCTACTAAGTGCAGCGCGTAACGGCGAGGTACTACGTTACTATGCTGCTACTAGGTGCTATGTTGTTAAACTGCTCTTTTGCTGCTCACCTGAGACATATAGCCATACACACTGTACGCAATGCGTGTACCAACTATCGACTCGCGCTGCCTCTGTCGTCGAGCGAATACACTTTTTTTTTGGGGGGGGGGAGGGGGGGATAGTAGGTTGTTTCCAAGGCTGGCTGCAATAACACCATTCATAGCACCGTGAAAGCCGGTCGAGACTGGACATCTTGATCGTACTTACAAATTCCACCCGGCTAAATTGTTTCCGAGGGGGTTTTGCAGGCACCTTAGCCGTGCAGCGTCGTTAGTCAAGTATGTTTCAGACTGTGTAGACATGAACTACACGAATAAGTATGTATTATTATATGTGTTCCACCGGAAGCAAGCTGTCGTCTATATCAATCTGAGGCTGGGGGGTGGGGGGGGGCAGGAGTGGACATGTCCCAGAATTAATTCTGTACTCCAGTGACTATGTGAATAGGTTTGAATGCACAGCCTTGGGCGTGATACTAAACGTGACGCTCATCTTTAATTAAATTGCCTACAGTATCCTCTGACAGATAATAAAGGTGACGTGTACCCTGGGCTCTTACCTGTATTGTGATATAAATTCAAGTACTCGCTAATACAGCACCTATTAGGTGCTCTTTCATAGTAGTCGAATGGCCTGGTGGAGCTGAGTGGATGTGTGGCTAAACGTTGTCCTTGCTTGCTAAAATACTAGGTCGCACTGTGATGTCCTTATTCATTGCTCAAAAGGGAGAGTGAAATTTCTGGTACCTATGCTGAAATAATCTTGCCAATGAAAAAAGCTCGATGTAAACCATAGAAATGTCTGCTTTAAGTGAATTTTTTGTTGCCTTTTTAAAGTAATTATTTAACTTAGGGTGGCGATAAATCCATAAGGTTGATTATAGTAATGAATGCACATTAATAAATGTAAAGATCCTCACAGCCTCCATCACATTGAGGGGTTATAAGATTAGTTAAAGTATACATTGATGCTAAAGATGCTCTGCGGCAGGTGAGACACCACTGCAAGGTAACATATGTAGGTGTTTTATGATGCAAGAGTAAAAGGCGGCCACAAAGCACCAGCAGGTGTTGTGACGTGTAATAAAAGATGAATTTCATCAGGGGCATAGTCAGAATATTTTCGGGAGGGGTCCGCGCCCCCTTTGTGTATGTGCCTGTGTGTGTTCGTATGTGCATGCGTATATATTGCGTATGCATGCGCACACAAACTTCAACAATTTCTGAAGACGTTTGAACCCCCCACCACCTTTCTCATCTCCCCTTTGGCTACACTTGTAAAGAAAATAAGTGACATGGTGTAACATCCTCTGTACATGGGCTTACAAGCTGCGTGGGATTGAGTCCCACATGCCTCAAATGCAAAGCTTTACATTTTAGCAACCAGTATGGACCTCCTTTTTAGCAATGTGCTGCGATTTCGGTTATGCTTGGGTACAGGTCAAGAAAAAAGCGGCGTCTCCCTGTCAAAGGACCGCCTTCCGGCCATTGGTGCCGCTCTGTCTACAAGACGTCGTGGCAGACTGGCTCCGCGCCGCGCTCATAAGAGAAATCAGAGCGCAGCATGGAGGCGGTTTGGTGCGACGTCACATTTATAACGGCACCATTGGCTGGAGGGGGGTCCTTTGACGGGGAGGCTACGCATTTTTCTTGACCTGTACCCAAGTACAGATGCTTTATTTTTGCTCCACTAATTATCCACGTTGCGGTTTTTGCAGGACTGTTTCATGTTCCATAATCAGTAGATCCCTTTAGGGCTGTTTTCATTGTAGGTCGCTCATGTTAGAAAAGTATCAGAAAAAGCAACCACGCACGTGTCTCTTGTATTTCAGGTGATTGCGTAGATATGGAGCACTGACAATTTAGTCAAAGAAGTTGCAGTCGTAGGGACGGTTGATGCTTATAAAGAGGAAAGCCGTGGAAAGCTGAATGGGCGGCAGTTATGACTTTTAGGTTCGTAAATACACTTTGGGCTTACCTTCTCACTGTTTATATATTTTTCTTGCAATTGGCAAGCAGGAGAGAAAGGAAATGTGTACTATCTTTGCTTGTCCTGTGTTTAGCCTAATATTTTCACTAATGAGGGCAGTTGTCATTTTGGGCTCATTCTTGCTCATGGTTGTGAATGCTAAGCATAACTTCTTTCTTCTGATTTTTTAGTCATTAAGCAGCACTGGATGGCAGAATGGATTTTCCTATTGTAGGTTTATACTTTCAATTGCATAGTTTTATTCCAGATATCCTACCTTGGGAACTGCGTAACATCTGGCAGTATAAAGCTGTCCAGCTAGTACGAAAGGCTGTGTAACAATCATGGTTTGCTCAGCCATAGCTATCATTATTCCCAGGCAAAAGGGGCAGTTTCATAGCATCTACAAAGCTTAATTCGATTTTTCATCTTGCCGTGAAAAGTTCGGATTTTTTTCGCATGGAAAAAAAAATGTGCCTATGTTGTGTTAGTGCATGACCATTTCCACATAGGACTAGTGTGCAAAGCACAGCTCACTGTATTTATGTAACCATATATAAACATTAAACAAGTTCCCATGCTCAGTACTTACGCTAAGTGCCCTTAGTTATGGACGGCCTATTATAAGCACATTTCTTGCACTTTTCCGCTGCAACTATGCTGCGAATTTGGCGCTGTCCTCAATTCTTGTCGTACACTTGTTTGTAGCTGTACCTTCAGTGTACAACTAGATGTGTAGTCATTACCTTGCTTTGACTTAGTGTTCAAGTCTGTAATAATTGCTAGCCCCGCCACGGTGGTCTAGTGGTTATGGCACTCGGCTGCAGATCCGAAGGTCTCGGGATCGAATCCCTGCCGCGGCGGCTGCATTTCGATGGAGGCGAAATGTTGAGGCCCGTGTGCTGAGCGATGTCAGTGCACGTTAAAGAAACCCAGGTGGTCGAAATTTCCGGAGACCTCCACTACGGCGTCTCTCATAATCAGAGCTGGTTTTGGGACGTTAAACCCCACAAATCAATCAATCAATAATTGCTATGCATCTCTCTGCCACATTGCTGCATGAAGGATTTCGTCACTTTAACATTATACAGCAACTTGTGCGCTCACTAAAAGCACTGTTGTTCATGCGTTATTGCTGTCATACCAGTGCATCTCCCAGGTAAAACAATGTGTGTTATTAGATTCATAGAATGGAATTTTAAGAATTGAGCTTTCCAAAAATGCTGCAGCCTTAATGAGCGGGAGTTGCTAGGATGAGCTCCTGAATTATTTTGTATTGCCAGCACACGTGTGCAAGCTTAAAGAAAAACAGACAGCTAGAAGCAAACTGCTTCTCTTATCGGCTTCGAGATCTACATGTAGATGGTAGCATTATCACCGCGTGAGTGTGGATAGGCGTTCGCCCGCGCACATTGAAATTTTGCACACAGCGGCGCTCTTTTGTGAGTGGTTTGAGACAGTTGTGAGCTAAATAAAAACATTAATTACAGTCAAACAGTAATACATTCGCCTTTCAATCTCACGTCAGTGCAGTAATCACGCAAAACGTTTTTATTGCGTGTGAAGGAAGCGTGGTATGCCATTGGACGGGGCACTGGTATCACCCACCCTCACAATTTAACTTCCTAGACGGTTCTCTCCGTCTATTTTTCTTTCACCATACTTAAGTTCTCCACTGTCTACAATGTTCGCATTGCTGTTAGACGACTGAAAGAGTTGAGTATCGCTCATTTTTCACTATCGGCGACAACAACAAAAAAGGGCTGTTAGTGCGCATTGCGTTGAAGTAGAAGCTTGGTACTCCGCTGCATCACTTACACGCATACTTGCGTTTAAACGCCTTGCGAGTCATTTTCTATGAAACGCTTGCAAGGCAGTTAACTGGCTCAGTTAGTCAAGGTGCGTGACTGTATACGCCGCTTCAGTACTGTTACGATATCGGGCACACGCCTATATTAAGTAAACATTTTAATACTCAAATGCATCGCTTTCTTCGCATTATTACTTACGTGACCGTGACAAGAAAAGGTTTATTTTTATGCACATAAAAAAGGTGTTCTTCAAACGAAAAACGTCTGCTATTTTCCTTCATGCTCCCAATCGCATAACGCGAGACGATGTCGCTGCAGCAGTGCGTTTACACGTTTATGTTTCCCGCTTGACTTATGCAGAAGGACGTTAAATACACTTTGCCGTATACTTGAAATGCACAGCAGCAGCCAAACTGAAATAACTATACCGAACCGGAGATATGACGATGACATAACACATTCACGACACAGGCGCTCAGTGATTTTAAGAAAGAGCAAAGACTGCAGCGCCCCCAATGCCAAATAATGCTATAACAAATACTTTCATGCTTGGATAAGAATGTATGAAAGCATTCAACACTGCACCGGCTGAAGGAAAAACATATTGGAGGATATGTATGACGTACGCTCCCATGTAAAAGCGCAGTGGCTAGCAGACGACGCAAGGAGCTATCCACACTTGGGAGCTTCGTCCACTCGCCCCTAGGCGCCGACTGCGTTCGATCTCGAGGCCAATAGGTTATAAAGATAAGCATTCTTATATTATTATGAGTACAACGTTTGCCTCAGTAAGCATGTTTTCTTAACAAAAATACGTTGCGGGGCTAGTCGGTCAAACATTGTTGCATAAAATATTCAGCGCGACTTTTAAACATGGACGGGACAGCTAAGAACACACAGGACGGGCGCTTCTCCAAGTATGTTATTGAAAACCACACATGTAACTCTTTATAACAAATGAAGACAATGAGCGTCTGCGCCATGCGAATGGACACATAGATTACGGTGCTAGAAACACATCTATCGCCTCTTATTAGGATTCCCCTCTCACAGCGACCCAAGCAAATGGATGTGGTGCTGATGCACATGTCGCCTTTCGGTTGATAAAGTACGCTTCCGATATTTCGCGACCAGATTGTAACAGATTGTGACCAGATTGTAAAGACCTGCAAGGATTGTGCTTCGATGGGCGCTAATACACATTTCACTCACAAACATGTCTTCAATTTGATGTTTATATGTGACCCGTTTAAACTGAGCAGCACTCTTTCTTGTTTTGGACGTCTGTGCAGATGACAAGTGGTTTTCTTGACAACCTTCCAGTTTTCACAGCCGTGGGTCGACTATGAGCTCTCTTAATTTTTAAGGTTACCAGTGTTTCTTAACATGATCAGAATGTCTGCATGGTGCCTGTCAACTCAATCCACTTAACAAAGTCGCCATATTGTACGTCAAGGTGCACCACCATAGCTGTGCCTGCATAAAGGCGCTGTTACGTGTTACGACGTTTGGAAGCTGCCTGCCAACTGACTGTTGTAACAAAACTACATAAATACAAGAATAAAATTGTGCGGTGAAATGACAAAGAAAGCGAATCGTCACAGCATGAATGGCTCAAGGGTTCTTGGAGCAATTTTGCCTTCACGCAGAAGCTCCCGTTGGGCACCATGCATGCCAAGCGGCCAAGAATCATGTCAAAGGCACACACCAAGCGACGAATAAAGCAGTAGTTCTCATGACCTGTGTTACTGACAGTGCACTGTTCTATTGCAGATTTAGACAATAGCAGGCACACTTACAGTGTGCAACTCGTACTGTTTGCTGTGCATCAAGTAGACCACATTTTTCGAATTATTGTGTAGTTGTCGTGACTGGTAGCTAAACACTGAAGTCTGTGAGGGCTAGTTAGTGGAAACTTGAGCAAAGGGACTTCTAACGTTATATAGGGATCTCTTTCCTCACCAACGGATTTTTTGGATTCCGAAAATTCGAATTTTGAGGATGTTCCGGACTTCAAAAATGCATCGTCAAGGTTCCCACAGAGCTAATGCATTATCGCAAGTGAATTCGTGGACAAATTTGCGCCCTAAACTCCGATTTTCAAACTATAGGCGTGTTGCAAAACCCGGAAGGCAGGTCGTCTGCGTGGCAAAGATTCAGTACAATGGCGGTGACACCCGCCGGAACTGCATTTGCTAGATAAAACGTATGGAGTGTGCTGGCACGCACTTTCCTGGCCACCGAAGACACCTGCATTTAGCCCCTCCATTGCTTCCTTCACGCTCTTTAGGCTCCATTATATTCTGTGGCGAGACACTACTTGCAGCACAAGCTTTCACCGAAGCTGAACCACCCACTCTAGCTGAATACGCGAGATAAATGCTGCACTGCATGTAACAGATGTAGCAAGGACGTGCGGCACCACCATTGTGCATGAATTTCTGCTTGCATGTAGGGCAAACCCGTTTGCCCTGCATTTCCGTCAGTGTGGCTGCAAACCACTGTTTGATCTAGCCGCCGTCTTCCTCTGTTTTATTTTCTAACAGGGTACAATTAACTCGTGAAATAATGGAGACATGCATCATTCGGAAGCAGGGCGCTATGTGCGTAAGCCAACAGTCCGTGCACCTCCTTGATAAAAAATTGGCATTCCTCGATCTACGTAACTATTTTTTAAATGTAATTTTATTTTCATTCTCTCAGGGACCGAGGGCATTACAGAGAGGAGTACGTGGTTTCACAATTTTATTAATTGCAACACTGAGGGCGGCAGGTTCTTCGATTGCAGCAACAGAGGCAGGAAGGCTGTTCCAGTCACTGCTTGGCAAAAAGACGCATAACAAGTGGTAGCGCGGCATCGATTATGATTGAGTCATGGAGATACGTTATCTGGGGAAAGGAAGAGATCATTTTTAAGTGTTGGGTTAGTGTAAAAAATTTTATGAAATAAGTTTAAGCGCAACTACTTGCGGCATGACTTAAGCATTGGTAGACCTAAAGTAGTTTTAATTGAAGAAACGTGGGCATAGCGGGAGTAATTAGAAAGCACAAAACGATCTGCACGGTTCAGAACATATTCAAGGGCTGTAGATAATATGGAGCTAGATGGATCCCAAATAGAACAAGCGTATTCCAATCTTGATATAAGGAGTGTTGTGTATAATTTAAGTTTTAAATCTAATGGAACGGATAAAAATTATGTTGTAGAAATCCAAACATGCGATTGTCATTATTAAGTACATGTTCAAAGTATATATTCCAAAAGAGGTTGTGGGTTATATGTTCGCCAAGATCGCAGTAACTTGTAACAGGGCTTAAAGTGGAGTTGTTAAGGGTGTAGGAAAAGTTTTTGTTAACTTTGCTGTGATGCAGTACTCTCATAACTTTACACTTAGTAATGTTTAGTTTCATTAGCCACTTATCGCACCAGTAGGAAACAGCATCATTGTTGGACTGCAAAGTAGAAACATCATGTGGGTTATGAATGACACGATACAGCACGCAAATGTCAGCGAAAAGCTTAATGGTTAAGTTAATACCCACAGGTAGATCAGTAATATAAATAAGAAAAAGTAATGTGGCTAAAATCGAACCCTTTGGTACACCTGACGCAACAGCAACGGTAGGAGATTTATAATTATTGGCATAAACTGACTGAAGGCCGGCTAGTGAGAAAAAGTGAATATATTCTAGAATGTGAGGATCTATACTGAGCTTGCTCATATTAACAAGGAGAGTATGCAAGACAATGTCGAAGGGTTTAGCGTAATCTGAAAATATGCAATAAGTTATGAAATTTTTGTCAAAAGCACGAAGAAGATCATTCGTAAAAGATAGTAACTGCATCACGCAAGAAAAGTGCTTCCTGAAACGCTGTTGACAAGGAGGAAAACAACGAATTAGATTGACGAAAGATACTAAGTTCGAATAAATTATGTGCTCGAGAGTTTCGCAAGGTACACTGGTTAAAGATATTGGCCTGTAATTAGGGGAGAGTGGGAGTTACCTGATTCGTGACGTGGAACCACCTTACTCACCTTCCAATCATCTGGCAAAGTGGAAGACTGCAGAGACTGCGAAAAATGTTCAGCAAGTGTTATGGAAGAATAAAGTTTAGTATTTTTAGGAACTTTGAATTGATGTCATTGCCTGCAGAGCTAGAAAATTCCAACTTTTCTATTTGACAATTTCAACTTTGACACTACGGCGCCAAAAACGGTCCTTGTCGTGATCTAAATGTCCAGACGCTTTTAGTGCTCTTCCCAAGTGCTAGAAAATTAACAATGTGATTCAAGTATTCCGTGGCATACATTTGATGCTGCGCTAAGAGTATATTTGCAGTTCTCTAAAAGCCGCGGAATTTTTTAGCCAGAAGGGCATCACTCTCCATGCATACGGATCCTCATGTGTAAAAAACGTGGTGATTCTTTTCTTCCATCGGAACCTGTCAGTACACGCGCCTAAGGTCCACTACTGTAACGAAATCCGCCGCCCTACTCTGAAAAGCAACTCCTGGGGATTCATCATAGGAAACGCATCCACCTTGGTGACGGCATTGAGCGCTCTGTAGTCCAGGCACACGCAGATAATTCCATCCTTTTCCCCACGCATACTACGGTTTGGGCAAACTGACTCGCGGTAGGATAGATCCGGTGCCAAGCCAAAAGATCGTCGACGTGACAGCTGACCTGTTTCTTTAGTAGTTCCGGCACCCGATAAAGAAACGCCTTTCTTGGCTGGTGACCCGGTTCTATTTCTATTCTATGTTCGTCCATCTTTGCTATGCCCGGGGTGCCGTCAAAGATTGTGCGATGTCGTTGAAACGCCTCCTTTATTTCCACCTATGCTTTGGCATCAAGGTGAGCAATTTTCTCACTCGTCACCATTAGCTCTTCCCGCTTTATAGTGGCCGGTCTAGAGGCATATTCCACTTCAACAAAGTCATGGTCTTCATTGAAGACGACCCCAATATGACTAACCCTTGCATCATATGGTCTGATGTAATTGGCGTGGAAAATTTTCACAACCTACAGCTGTTTCGATGCGGTAAGAATGTTCACGCTCACGTCCAACTACCGTGAAATGGCCCAACCACTTGGGCGACATCTTGGAATTCCGATCATTGTCGAAAACCAGGACTTAGTCGCCAACATTAAAAGATTTGAGCCTAGTGCTGCGATTATAAGCGCCGGCGTAATTCTCCTAGTGGGCTGCACTAGTTATCTCAGCAATATTAGCGGCAATCTGAAGCTGCTCCCTAAGTTGCTGTAAATACTTAACGGGGTTTTCTCTCAAAGTGACAGGCAGCGGAATTTCTCCCGTCCACGCCCTCTGCAGTATTAGAAGCGGTCCCGTCGGGTTCCTTCCATGTAATAGACGAAACGGAGCTACTCGATCATGGGGGACTTCCCTATGGGCCCACAAAACCATTGGGATCTATCAGTCCCAATTCTTAGAGTCTCTCTGAATGACATGATACATGTCTTTCAGTACTCGGATGCATCTTTCTAGAACTCCGTTACTATGGGTGTTCTAGGATTGAGAACCTTGGCGTGCAACCTAATTTGTCCACCATCGACTGAGTGAGCTGCAGTTTGAAATTAATGCCTTGGCCAGAGCAGGTCGTTCCTGGAACACCTGTGCGACTGAAGATCCCAAACAGTGAATCGCAAGTTGCCTTAGATGTCAAAAGAGCGTAGCGGGACCACCTCTGGCCACCTCGTGAAAAGGTCCACTAAGCACAACGCGTACTTGTGACCTCTCGCTGACGGTGCGTCCAAGGGTCCAACCACGTCTACACTGACAACTTGGAGAGGATGCTCTGGTCTAGTGAGCGGAGTTATAGGCAATCTATACATGCGACGCCTGCCTGAACGACTATGACGTTTATGGCACGAAAGACTATACTCTAATATTTTCTTCGCCATACCCGAAAAAAAAAATATACCTGATGAGATCTTTTGTTCTGTTTGGTCCTTGGTGCCCCCCACATAATCACCCATGAGCTAAACGTATCACCTCAGTGCTCTTTTCCTTAGGGACAACTAGCTGACTCACACGGGTGTCCGCTATTGTGTCGCAGTGGTGTAGAAGTTCGTCTGAAACGATCATGTCGGATTTCGCACTGCGAGCATCGTGCGAAGATTTCTTTAGCGTAAAGTGTCACCCAGCTGCGCTTCGGTGAACTCTTCTCATTGGCCTAATGAAGCTTTCCTCTTTTGGTCACCTTGAACATCTTCTCCGGAAACGTTTCTTTCCTCTAAGCTAAGACTGCAGGCCACTACCTTTGCTTTATCAAATGATTGTTCTACCTCATGAGCGGAATCTGCTGGTGCTTGACATACCACCGCATCTTGCTTGCACGAAGAGTACCGTAAGACCTGTAGACGTGCAACTGAGTTCCCCCGAGACATTGGAGAATCTCTCTAAGGCTGGAGTATACGTGGCTGTGTACCAATTCAATCGCGCCGTGGACAATAAGCATGCCCCCACAGAGTCTTCAATCAAAGCGTGACCCCTAGTTTTTTGAAATAATACGTTGCCGTTACGCCCCCTACAATGCCGGAACACCTCGCAATTCCGTCATAGTGCTTGAGGGTGCAAATAATATTGGCGCTGTTCTAAATGTCAGGGTCATATGAATGGTCAAGTTCAAGTTCAAGTTTACTATTTCTCAAGGAGTAATACAACTGAAGAAAGTATAGAGAACGAGGTCCCACCGTTAAAAAAACTCCAGCGAGACCTCATGTAATAGTTACAGAAGAAAACTAATTATACAGTGGTTGGAAACAATAATATACAGGAAAGTTACATACTGCTTACAATGATAAAGAAGCATGTCGTAGCACAATGTTTTATTGCATAACGTGAACGAGAAAGAAAGTACTCTGAAACGATAGAAAACGAAAAAAAAACAAAAGGTAGAAATAATGGATTACAATTATAAAGTTCAAAGATAAAAATAGGTAACGTTTATAAAGAAATCATATGAGCTTACAATGATCGACGGTGTGATGACTGTGCAGGTGAAGATTTTAATTGAACAGGTAGTTCATTCCATAGTCTGATGCTTGCAAAGCCAACCTTTAGTCTACCGTAATTGGTTCGTGATTTCGAAAGCAAAATGCTATTTTTGATAGAGACCCTGGTACTATTTGGATTGGCGAGATTGTTCAGACCGATGACAGAGTTATTGTGGATTCTTAAGAACGCGATAGATGACGATGCCGTGAGTGGAGGAGATAAGCTTATTTATTGTGAGGAGATTTAACTCCATGAAAATGGAGGTAATATGAGCGTTATGAGGAGCCAAATTAATAATGCGAAGAGCGTTTTTTGGATGTGTTGCAGAGGGGCTATATGACAGTGATATGTGAGACCCCATGATGCTATACAATAATTTACATGACTAAGATAAAGGCATGGTATAGTGTCAAAAGTGTGTGCCTTTGAAAGCAGTGTTTCGCCTTTAGGAGGACTCGGACGCCGTATGCGATTTTCTTTTTTAAGAAGTTGATGTGGATGTTAAATTTCAAAAATGCATCAATTTGAATACCTAAAATTGAATATTCGTTCGATGCTGGTATGGGGTGGGATTCTATGTACACTGGAACAATATTAGATCGAGGTTTGCTCTGCGAACTGAAAACTATATATTTTGTCTTTGCGGATTCATCAGCAGCTTATCTTTGTTGACACCAATAAATGATACTGTTTAGTTCATTGCTCAGTCTGTCTGCTCAGTGCATATATGTCGTTATCATAAGTGAAAACAGTAGTATCCTCCGCGTATAGAAGGCATGCAGTAGAAGTGAGGCAGTCCGGAATCTCATTTATTTATATGAGGAATAACAACGGGCCGAGTATGGACTCCTGTGGAACACTAGTATTAATTCTTTTGTGTCAGACAGTACTCCCGAAATGCAAACCTGTTGCTGTCGATCGTGTAGATAACTGCGTAGGAGCTCCAGCGATGGACCTGTTATGCTGTAAGCATCCAGTTTAGAAAAGAGAATGCTGTGGTTTGGGGAATGAAATGCTTTTGAATAATCGATAAAAATAGATCCCACTTATCTGCCCCGGTCCATTTCTGTTTTGATATTGTCAGCGAGTTCGATTAAAGCTAAGTCGGTGGAATATCCGCGAAGATACCCCGATTGTCTTGGCGTTAATATTTTAAACTTATCTACGTAATTATAACGCCGTTTTTCAGTCAGATTTTCAACAACTTTACGGAAGCACGGCAAAATAGATATATTCCTGTATTTTGCTTCTAAGTTGCCGTCTCCTTGTTATACACAAATTATTTTTGATCTCTTTATGCCATTAGGAAACACTGGCGTTTTAAAAGTTAACTGATGTGACAGAATGCTTCGGTCATGTTGTCAACGATGACCTTGATATGATGACAGCATATAGGATCTAAACCATGAGTACAGCTCTTAAGATTCATGATCGTACCACGGACTTCGATTGAGGCAGTTGGAAGAGATAAAATGATTGCATCGTCAGGCGTCATATGAGGGTGTCGTTGATGCCTGGAATGTCGTGAATAAAAGCAAAAATTTTGCTGAACGCGCGTGCAATTTCTGTAACCTTAGCAAGTGAACGGTCTTATTCTTGGATTTTCGTTAGGCTTTTCCTAATAGGATTTTTATTCGGAAATGTATTAAGTATCTTCCACTGTTTTCGAGAATTGTGCCCAGTTTTAACTATCAAATTTACATAGTAAGTTTTATTCGCTTCTTTAAGCAGACGTGATTGCAAATTGCAGAACTTCTTGTAGCGAACCTTAGGTGATTGGTTAATGTCCGTGTTTTACATTTGCGACGCAGGTTTTCCTTTTTACGCATGCTTTTCAATAATCCTGTTGTAAGGCGGGGATTTGAAAAAGAAGCGATATGTTTACGGCATGTAAGCACCATTGTAGATGAGGATATAGAGTCCTTGATTAGGTCAACGAGTTTACTGTAAGATGCCTCAGCATCATTCAGCGTTGTAACGAGCGACCAGTCTGATTTGGTGATTAGCTTTTTCTAGTGATCTTTATCAAATATTGAGTTTGTGTACACAGTTTCAGAGGTATGATTAATGTGTCAAAAGCACAATACGATCAGAGAATGATCGGTTATTTTGCTTCTAGCAATAAAAGCCTCAGGGGGATGAAGCATGTTTGTTAGCAGATGATCAATGAGAGGGCTCGAGTTAGTAGCATTTCTAGTGGGTAGTTGAAGCAACAATTCGACACCATATCCATGGCATATGTTAACGCACTTTCTTCTATAACAACCACACACCCAGAATATTGATATAATATTTCCCATTCGGACGATATTCTTTTTTCATTTGAAAAAGTATGCCCACGTTGTCGAGAGCATCGCAAAATCTACTGACGCTGGAACTTGGTGACCGGAAGATTCAGCCAAAATAATCCTTTCTTCACCGGTCTCGAAACGATGACTTATTTATTTAAATTCGCATAGTTTCGCAGTCTGGCAGGTCAGGGTTTAAGTCTACTGTATGTATATACTACATATCTCGGGAAATGAAAATAGCAGCGTCACCGTAGCTGGATGATACGCGATGACAGTATTCCGAAGTGTACGACGGAAATGAAAAAGTTTTTATCTTTATCGCTTAGCCATGTTTCTGTGACACGCACCAGTGGAAAGGGAATGGGAAACGAAGATAAGAGCAGGTGAAATTCATCGTAATGTCTTTTTATACTTCTTGCGTTTTAGGTGGAAAACTGAATTTTATGAATTTTACAATGAAGGCGCCAGTTCTTCTGAATCAATGTAACTGATAGCAAAAAAAAAACCGACACATGCTTTTACGTTTGGTTAACGAAAATTTTTAGTTCAGCCTCGTCTCTGATGGGAAAAACCATACTGTCTGCGTTCTTCCTTGGCTTGATTAGGCATTCATCTGTCCATGGGAACTGCCAACGTTTTTTCTTTTTTCAGCGACAGAGCTTTCGCAAACTGTTTTTGGTTTTCCTGCGTCAGATGATCATTGACATATATGGGCCTTGATTCTGCTTCATGGAAGCCAATGTCGTGAGTCTGAAGGCGCGCCTTGAGTGCCTTACTAATGAACTCTGCTTTTTTTAGCTCTCGAAGTGCATCTCGCAATCAGGTTTTTCACATCACAAGCTGAGGGAATTCTATGGGCCATGTCTATGGCGTCCTTCAACACAGGGCAGTCAATTTCTTTTCCAACGGCCTGAAGAATTGCGTCACAATCTTCGCCTTGATTACAGGGCATGCCCTTATGTTCATCGTTGTTCTTGCGAGAGTATTGCTCTAGCTCACGAACTCTCTTTTGCAGAGCTGCGTTTTGATTTGTTAGAGCAGATTTCGCAAATTTCAGTTTCTCGATTTCAGACTTCAGGCCCTCAGCAGTTTCATTTAGGTACGCCAGGCTCACTTGGAATTCATTCGCGTCATGCTTAAAAGCCTCAGGGAACATTTGATGTTCTGTGCATACCTTTAGTTTAACAATCGCAAAAAGTCGTTCGAATCCAGGGTTTAAGTTCAGAAATGTTGCTTGCGTGGAGGATGCCGTTGCGCTGAATATGCAGAGTGTCCTATTCGGCAACAAGGAATGCAGGTGCTCGAAGCCATTGACGAAAGAAGATGCTCTAGAGGAGAAGTCTTGGCAACGGTCAAGGAGAGGGCACACGGGTATGCTGTCTGATGTGATTGCGAAATCGAAAGCTCTGGGAATCTACTTGGTTCTCAATATCTGCCGTTCAAAAGTTAATTTAGGGTGCCGTCAGCTAAAAAGAATTCATGCTCCCCTCGGTGGAATGACGATTTTGCGAAATATTATAGGCGCTGAAAGGCAGCATGCAAAAAAAACTTTTACTTAATCAATGCAAAAATTTGGAAAGAATACAAATTCTTCGCTGGCATATTTTCACGGAGAGTGTCGAAGGCAAACGATGAGTACGACACCCGGCAATTCAATTGTCTGTACAAGTCTAGCAATAAGGGGATATGTGCAGATTTCTGCGAGCAAAGAAAATGATTCCGCGGCCGTTAAATGCATAATTTAGGATAATGGCTCCGGACAAAAGAAAGCTTCATTAGAGTTAATTGCTTAGGGATTCGATTGCCGGTCTTTTTCCCAACTTTCGCCTCCTCCTATAAGTCTCTCCCAGTGTCGATAATTTCACTGAAGTCCCTGCGTCTTAGTTTTAGAGGTCATAACAAGTGTTCCATGAGCGGCTCGTGTCCCAGATGGAGTAACATCGCAGATATTGAAGGTGCTAAACAAGGAGCATCAAGGGTACTTGTTGAAAATAATCAACCACTCCTTAAGAGAGGCCTGGCTTTCATGCCTCAGTTTAGTTTCAGTTTCAGTTTATTTCGGACATAGTTACATTACATGAAATATGTCCACGAGGCAAGGCAAAAGGAGACTCGTATGTCTCCTGACGAGGCCTTCACCCCGGACTTAAATGTCTCCGTTGCTCCGTTGACACCGTTGGTGACTCCGTTGCTCCGGTGACTCTGTTGCTCTAGAATCCGGGTGAAGGGCATATGTGTTAAAGGGGTCCTGAAGCACCCCTCGCGCTTGGTTTTGAAAACGGCTGGTGTGTATTGAAGGCTACTCAGAAATACACATTCGAAAGAATTTTCCGAAAATATGCGATAGCAGGAAAGATATTGAGACAGGAAAATCTCCCTTTCACACTGCGGCGGAGCCGACTGATTATGTCTGTGGTGGGCGGCGACAGAGGAGGTGTCCTGCCCACCGCCTTACGTCACCCAGATTCAATGTTGTGTTGTTCTCCTTCCGCCCTACTTGGCGGGGCTGCCCAGTGGTGTAGGCAACTCACATTTCCGGTCGCCTGCTCGGTGCGCGCCCCGACCGCGCGCGATCTTTCTACAGCCTACTGCATTGTTTCTGAGCCCCGACCCGCTGTTTGTTTCCCTTCATCACACGGGCGCGAGCACGGAAACACGCGCGCTTGCGTCCTCCGTGGGCTATATACTTACTTTCGATCTTGCTCGTACGTCAGCACCGGGCAAAACAGTGAGCGATGGATCCTGCGCTGCGAGCTCGGATCGAACGTGTGACTGAAGCACTTGGCTTCGACCCTTACGGCTACACACCAAGAAAACGCAAAGCTCGAGCATCGGACGTGCCAGAACTCCCAGGACCTTCGTAACGCGGCGGCGATGATATGAATTGGTACGTGAAAGCTTACAGCACTGCACATTTCCTTTACCGCGCATCAATATTTGTTCACAACTCCCATGTATGACTAATTTTTTCGCGTGAATTGCAGCATTTGTAATAATTGCCACGAACGTTCAGTTACAATCATGTCCGCTTCTCTAGATCACACTCGGAAAGCCAGCATCTATCGCGATAGAGCCCGATCTTGACTGAAATCTGCGTTGTCCGACGATCCAGATTGGTTTGGGGGATTTCTTCCGCACCATGACCGGCCCAAAGGAGCATTTCAATTTGTTTGTTATGCTGTTAGAATTGCAAATATAAAGCTTTCATTTTTTAAAACTGCGTTCTTCCGTGTGCAATAGAGATTCAAGCTTTTCTCTAATTGGCTGTAAACGTACGCCTGCAACTATGATAACAAGCCTCCGATCGCGACCAAGAGGCATGCCTTCTATGCGGGTCGAGCCAAATCATACTGTGTCATAGACTCTATCTAGAGCGGGCTCGATCGCAACCTGCTTTCATGCATTTCGGCGAAAGTTCATCGTGTGCTAGCTGCAAGAAGACTTGTGTGAGATCGCTATACTTTAATTGTACGGCGCAGCAGCGGTGAACGGCAGTGTTGTGTGACTGTGATAACTTAAAATGAACCAAGCACCGTCGGAGCGTTATTCCAAAGTGATTCTCACAGGTGATCAGAGCAGCCATGTCATTCTAGCTTCCTAACTGTGTACTAGCTGATTCGCGCGGCCACCTCGCAGAGCTAGTATATAGCGGAGACCGTAACAGCATAAAAAGAAAAGCGAGCTTGCTAAATTTCTTGCCTTCAAGGAATATCTTCCTGCGTGATTACGCATGCAGGTTTACCTGTGGGCACTGCGTGGCAACCGAGAATGCGCTGGAGAACGTATCCTGCCGGGATATCTCCAACGTGACTGCGTAATCCGCCACACTCACTTTTTTTGTGTTTAAACCCGGCCGTCTTGGAAGCAGTATACTGGGAGGTGACACAAAGTGGCACTAAAATCGAGCGAGAAATGCACAAGTATACATGCTCTTGCAAAGCATACCGTTAATGTGGCCTTCACATGCTTTCTTATTGCTTACAGAACATATTGATTTGTGGCATGCAGGATGTTCATGAGGTGGATTTGGAAAAGGCATCGAAGGTACAATAGGTACTGCCTGCTTGCATGGTTGCCAGGATTAGGAACGAGCTCCTGTCAGCCACTTATGTAGGCTTCCAGTACCCCATGCAAAAGTAAGTGCAGCTACCTTTGCACAAGTCACAAGAAAGCATTTCAATAGTGTGCTCAACTCATAAAAGTAATTATAAAACTTCATAAGGTAATTACGGCTTGTGCATGCAGTTGGCTTTCAACACTCACTGTTGAAGTGCCAAGGAGTCTCTCCTTGGAGTGTTTTTTTTATGATGCTTTCTGATTTTGTGTAGCACTGTGCTGGTGTGAAGAATGAGACTGTAACGACACGACCACGTACAGTTCGGTTTATTTCCCTCAATTCCATCAGGGCGTAAAAAGTGTTTCGAGAGACAGGCGCAAGTAGTATAGAAATTGCACCGTCAAAGAATGTCAACAACTAGGTTACAGTATCAATTTAAAGGTTTCTTTATTTATTTAATGATAGTACACAGCAACATTCTTGGCCCTTGCATCAGGGGCTTCGAAACGCATGAGAGAACAATGAAACACAAGAAGTAGTAGTGAACAAATATTGAACGAATGAAACCAAAATGAAACCAAAATGTACACACACGTAATTCACTCATGGGAATGTCATGCTGAAGGTTTCAGAAAGCTAGACGACTGGAAAGAGGCCTTAGGAAGAAAGTTACAGTCAGAAATGGTCCATGGGAAAACTGTGTTTGAAAGTTGCAGTTCTTGCAAAAATTGGTTTAGACTTGATGGCTTCCAGTGTGCTGTGTCCATCTAATGGAAAGGCAGTACTTGGTTTGTTCAAGAATAGCAGACTAAATAATAGACTTTATAAAAGGCACTGAAGGCACTGTGTGTGGTGAATGTACACACACATCACATCTTCCTGTCCCTATCATAATTCTTTGCCCCCTCTTCTCCACTTTTCATTTTCTGCCTGTGCAGATTTTCTACCTGAGCAGGCCAGAGTGCACTAAGGCCAACCTCTGCGCCTTCCAATAAATAAAATTATAATATTGAGCTGCATTCAGCATGCAGTCCCAGAAACGCATTGTGTTTTGTCCACCTCTAAACTTTTCACTGTATCAGTTTTGAGTATAAGGTTACATATGCCAGCTGTAGTGATTAGCATAATAGGAAAATATGATGATGAAGAATTAGTGGAAAATGAGTGAGTGCATCCATCATCAGAAATCAATGCAGATTCAAAGTGGTCATTAAATGCTTTCGTAACACTGAGATTATCTAAGCATGATTTATAAAAAAAAACAAATGAAGAAGGACAGCTCTGACTTGGTGGACTGACGGCGTTCCAGAACTTCGATGGCTTGTTTTTATGAATGATAGCAAAGAATTATTGAATTAAGCATTCGGTTGTTCACGCAGGTGCCTGATACGACAAATTGACAAATTACGAAAGTGTATAATCTGACGCATGTATCAAGGATCTTTGGGATGGCACTTTACACACTTGGTTCGAATGTGATAAGTATACAATCATTAACAATTGCATAAAAAATGGTTTAAAGACACGTCAACATTGTAATAGTTGGAACTGATCGAAAACTCAAAGGTGGATACAAACATCTCGGTTATGGAGTTATCAGATAAGCAAGCAGTGTGCTCAATGCTCAAGACATTTAAGGAAACTGCTGGGTAAGAAGTAAAATTCTGCACCTCGTGTTTCATTATATAGTTTTACGGCCTCACATTCCAATTTTCGATTTCCATGCCAAAGTGAAATAACTTGTGTGAAAAGCACTGGCTTATGTGGTGAATTGAATAATGCTATGCAAATGACAATTATAGAAATTCCTCACTTTTTGCCATGTTATTTGTTTGCAGGTGGCAAACTGGAGCCTAACATTACGCTGCAGTGTTGTTCACCGTGTTTGTATCATTCACACTGCTGGGTGATGTTAATTTTGTACTATGGCCTGTGATTCACCTTGCAAAGCTCTCATCAAAGGAATGCTGGCTGCTTGTGTCTACCTCAGGAATGACGGATGGAAGCTCTGCAGCGTCTGCGTCTTCCTCTGCGTCTGGCACTGGTGGTGAACCGCGTGGTGGCTGAAACCTCCACGTTGGTGATGGGGCACCCACTGCTTCACACTGGCTTGATGCGTCCAGATGTGCACATGTGTCAGTTTCCACACCTCCTTCTTTACATGCGTAGGCGCTGAGGATGGCCGTTGAGGCTGCAAAATTTCCCACATAATGTTTTGAAAAACTGCAGAGCATCCATTTTTGCTGTTGAACAAAGAATTGGCCATTAGATTAACAACACACTTTGACATTGTTGGTTGTGTTTTGCTGTTTACACCACTGTTTTTCACTTATTTTGGTAACTGAAGTGTTTACACAGGTGTACAGGCCTTGTGGTTGGAGTGCACTGGTCTTTGTGTCACTCAAAACAGCTAAAGCTTGTACCTGTACGATTTAAAAACTACCAAATTTCAACTTTGCTGTGCTAAAGGTTGTCTCATCCAAAAGTTGTAGCTTGCTCAAGTGATGTTTTTGTATGGTGTCGCTGCCTCCTTATATGAGGTTTCTGTAGCAACTGTCTTGTTTATGATGGCTGTCTGAGTGCCAACAATGCACCCAACAGGAGGACAGCTGCATCTAGAGATCTGAATCTGCAAGGTTACACACTTTGAACTGAGAGCTGCATGGAGCTTTAAGTCATTTTTAGCACAGGATCACACAAAACTTGAGGAGATCTGGTGCTTACTTGACATGACACTTCCATGCCAGCTGCAGATGAATGCACTTTGCTGGACCCAGTGCCATGCTGAGACTGTGAATCAAGCGTTTTAGGTAGAAGGGCATTATAGTTTCTGTACACCTACTCACCTCCTGTGAACCTCCAGCCTGTGTGTCGCAAGATGGAGCTGTTCTGGTGAAGTAGCGATTATGTTCTTCGTGCACTGGATCACTGGGATATGAAAATATGTATCACTATCATATTAGACCACTGATCGTGCAAATTGAATGTCACTTCATGTGGCCATAAATGCCTAAATGTGAAATAGTGCTTGTGTGTTTAAGATGCCAATCTGCTACACTCAGGTATTTGCCTCCAACGACTGATTGTTTAATTACTACATGACAAATTATTAGACAAAGTGAACGTGTATGTGTAGACAGGGTTTTCAAGTGCTCCCTGTTCCCCGAAATCTTGACACTCTGTATGTACGCTACATGCACACATATAAGCACCCACATGCACACACCTGCAGTTGTGCTTACTGACCAACATACCTGTACTGGACCACCCAGAGCATGTTTAGCATGATATAAAGCAGTACAACAGACTGTGAACTAGTCTAAGCATGTTGTTTGACATTTTATAGCTCCCTGTGCTGAACTGAATGGCAACACCACGTGTGTTACATCATACAGGTTCTATGGCCTGCCATGTAATCCAGCTGGCTGATTAATGCAATAGTACACTTTTCAAAATAGTGAATCATTAAAAACATTATGCAACACGTAAAGAAAAAGTGAGTTCATTCACTGAAACATAAAGCCTGCAGTAGTGTACATTGCAGTCAGTTTAATTGAAAACATGTAATTGGCCACAATAACGTGGTACAGTTTTACTTCTGTTTTCTTAGTGAAAGCGCTTGACAAAAATAAAGCATTGAATGCCACTTTGCTTTTTGTCACTTTCTTTAAAAATGCATATTTGGTACTTGCTATCTATTCATGCTTGTTGTGCTTGCACACGCCAGCAGTGACCTTTTCACAGAGCTGCAACATTTTCTAAGGTTTACTCGGCTCATATTGCTCATTAACAAATCAAATATTGGTACGTTTATACGAATAGTATTGCGCCTTATATAAAAGAAACTGAAGCAGAATTTGGCTTTCTGCCTCACTGAACGATTGGTAAGCTCTGAAAACGAATGCCTAGAAGAGTCACTTCTACTGAGCTACTGTTACGTACGGTGTTGTGTTGTAAGCATAAATACATACATGCTACACATTTGAATGCTGATTGCACCATCCAGGCAACAAAATTTGTATCCCCGACTACGTAAAATATTATATACAATACTTTCCCCGGCGCTAACTGGCGAGTGTTCCATCGCACTGCTACAAAAGTTAGCAACAAATAAAGAACGTTAAGTGTGCACTTTTCACTTGCCTGTATGCCAGGAAGAAACAACGTAGGCAGGGCGTTTGGCTCCAGATGAAAACTTGTCCAACTGATTCCTTAACCCTGCGCCAGTTCGGGATCGTGAAGGGAGGCAATACGGCGAAGTGTCTGCCGCAAAAGTGTAGGTTGTTTCGCTTCTCCGTGAGTGGAAGGCCAATACGCTCGCTGCAGCCATGCACACCGCAAGGCGTCGTCGCGAGCCAGCGTATATCAGGACTTCATGCCTTTCCTGTCGCTGACTTTGCAGCCGACGGCAGCGCAGGGCACCGTTTCCTTGCTCGTTACTCCCTGGGTTAGGTGTGCGCGCAGTGCGCGCTCGCTTGATGACGCCGACTGCGGTGCAGAGTTTCACATTCGCCAGATTGAGCCCATCCGCAAAAATCGACAGCCAGCTCCGGCATAGCTGTTTAAGCGCGGCCGAAACTGAAGAGTGGATCGCACAGAAGCAGCCGAAAAACCACTGCAGTGGCTGTGCGCCAACTCCGAGAGGACATATCCCGTCGGTGAAAGTCCACAGCACAGGTGCATCTTATCACGCAAGCTGAATCTCCCGGCGGCAACCAAAGGTTAATTGGTTAGGACAGATAACACGTTTCCTTAAACGTTGAACGTCGCTTCCGCTGCATCTGATCGTGGGAAACTGGCTTTGTGTGCTGCCTTCGAGTGAAAGTTCGCGATAGTGCCGCGGCGTTACAAGGGCGCGGCGTCGAAAAGGAACCGCAACTTCGACAACCTAGGTGCATGAGCGCGTGCTTGTGGTACATACGCGAACGTTATTTTTCTTTATTATTGACGAAACTTAGGGAAACGCAGCACCAACTCCGCAGTGCCAAAAAGACGCGCGAGCGCGCCGAGTAGTGCAGACGACAGTTTTCTTCTACCGGAAATGCGTCTTTCGCATCAAAACTTTAAACGAAGTTGATAGATTTGTTGTTTACTTCATCTTGTTTATTTACTTGCAAAAGATATTATACACAGTGACAGCATAACCAAGTTCATTTGATTCAAACATGATTCAAACATCGCTCTTAATTTATGCCGGCTACCAGCCAATAGCAGCAATCTGCTCTATTTCGTCTTAGAGCATATTGAAAAATGAGTGAGAACCGGCCTTTTTTTGAAGCGAGAGCTCCTAGGTAAGGGACAACTTTGTGCTTGCCCTGTTAACTCTACGCTTCGTGCACGACTGTAGAATTTGGGTGAGCTGTTTATTGCAGCCTACACTGTCGATAGAACGTGTTTTTTCGCGAAGTCCGAGAGGTGCTTCAGGACCCCTTTAAGCAGCATAGACCTATCGCGTTAACTCGATATTTAGTAAAACGCACCGAGAAGGTCCTACACACCCGCATGAAAAATTTTGTTCAGGAGATATCAATTCTCGACCCCACACAAATTTGGTTGGGATCAGGATGCTCATCATGGCAAGCACATGTAGACTTAGAAAGCAGAATTACGCAAACATTTAAAAGGCATTATTTAAACATTTTCAGATAATTCAGATATCATCCATACAGGCCAACTTAGCGCCATTGCAAGGTGACTATATCGATTACATCAGTTAACATGCAACGATGCAAGTTGAAAGACATGACTTACCGCTCGAGGTCTCGCTCATATGTTGGCGTTTCGAAGATGAGCGTGCCCAGAAGTCGGAGAGTCGCTTCTGCCCTTGGGACATATTTTCGTGAAAGCGACGATCCGCAGATGACCATCGGGTCTTCAAAGAGTGTCGCGACCTCCGTCTGCTCGTAGCGGGGCTGGTGACCGTGTAGCAGTGGTCGTGGTTGTCGTAAGGAACGCTGACGGTGAGGATAAAGCCGAGAACGCGCTCGGCGAACCACAGCACAGCTTTTTTTGGACTCGTCATTGCCCGTTTTTAAGTTGTGGATAACACTGCCAAACAATGCTGTCCAATCGCGAGGTTCGTAGAAAGTTCCTCTCACTGCAACACAGCCTCCTGAAGGGGACATGCCGGGCGCGCTCGTTGTGAGCATATCGAAGGGATCAACAAAGATGACGAAGAAGAAACTACATTAGGCCATCCATGAGGCTTCAAAGAAACAACTATCCAACCCATTAGGGACACTGCTCAAAATGACACAGCGGAGATACTGTAGATATGTTCCCTGCGGGAGCGCAGAAACCGCACGAAGTACGGCGTCGCTGGCCCCCCAGCTGCAACAGGAAAAAGAGAAAGAAGCCCGGCTGCTGCATACAACGCATACCATGAGTGTTCCCAGTCGCAGCCGTGGAAGAAAAGTCGTGTGATACAAGGAACAGCGGCATACTTTGCTTTGAAGTTCGTTCGCTAGCTTGATAGCTTTCGCCTGCAAACGACCTTCCTCCAGCAAACTGCACACGTAGACGGATACGCAGCCTGACCGCTTCCTTTTGTCACATAGGACAAAAGTACTGCATTGCATGAGTGGTACTACATTGCGAAGGTGTGTCTGACGCCGTCGTTGTGCTGCTGGGGGTGAAGATCGCCGGCTCCCCTTCAGGCCGTTTTGTGTTCCCCACTGCCGCCGAGCACCCACTGGTTTCTCTCACTGGGAGTGATTTAGTCACACCTGGCACTCGTTGCCGCCAGTGATCTCCAGTCTCGTTAAAGTGGCCTCTCCTTTCCACTCTCTTCGTTCACTCCCCTTTTCCTGTGACTGCTTCGGCTAAGGCTCCTCCTTGTGCTTTGAACTTTCTTTCTCCTTCCTGTTCTTTCTTACCCCCTTCCCTTTGAGTGTACCGGTTGCGGTGTCCTCTCCGGAGAGACAGTTACCGTGCACCCTCCTCCACCATTCTATCTTTCCGTGCCATCAAGAATATATCATCTCCTAAGGTCTCCTCAGTCCTTTCCGAAGAATCTACGTCTTTAAGGCCCTTATCATAAAACCGATCAATGACAGGCGTCTTTCGTTTGCCGCCGTTGCTTTACTGCAGAAAAAGACGTGACTTTCCCTGCTATAGCGTGGCGAGTTAATCACCTTTGCTCCGTTGAACAAGCCGCGTTCTTCCTTCTTTCAAGCCCCTAGACGTCAGGCGGTCGTTGAGAGGTGAATTCCCGTAGCCACACGTTCCAAGGATATGCGCCTTTGTTCATCGTGACGAGTCAGCATAGCCAGCCCGGCGCCGGCTCGAAAAATTTCGGGGGGGGGCTTCAGCCCGGTCAGCCCATGCCTGCCTACGCCACAGGCCTTGAGGTTATGTTTAAACCTACCTAAGCTTGTGGCAAACAGAGTATTGTACCTGAAAGCCAGAGTCCCTTCGCTCGTCACTCGGTTTCGATTACAAGCAGTTCAGTCGTTTCTAAGGCTTGTTACGACTGGCCTGCTGCAAGAGCCGGCCAGCGGGTAGCGTGGTGTTGAGCAGTGAAGAACGACCCGCAGGTACCGGGTCTCAGGGCGACGGGAGACGGGGCAGAGAGAACTTAAAAGAAGATGTTTATTTCACATATTTACAGGGAGCTCGCTTCCGCGAGGCTCCACTAGCCAGAGCGTTTTCTCCAGAGCAAGATGAGGATTCTCCGCTCTTCTCTTTTGGTCCCGTGCTTTTTGTCTCCCGGTCTCTTCTCCCATTGGGTCCTGGGAGAGGAAGGAGAGAGAGGATGGGTGGTGTCCAAACGTCCTTGACCCGCTCATGCTGTAGTCGCCGAAGGTCGCAGGGGTAGAGGTCGAAGGTCGAAGCCGAACACGTCACGCAGCCCACAGCACCGTCATCACACGAGCACGTTCTACCTGGTAAACGTTTGTGTGGTCCGATAAATATGGCACGCCAGGCGAACCACTTCCAGGTGTGCCGTGCGGGGTTGCTTCTTCGGCCCGATGTCTAAACGTACATGTGGGCTGTTGTCAATAAGGACCACCCCTCCGGCTCGAGAACTGGCGTCTTTCTCGGCACCACCGCGGCGCCTCGGCTGAACACAGATGTTTTTAATCTGCGAGGACGCGGAGCTCAGGCCAAACGACCCGGCGGCCCTCCCGGCGTTTTGGACGCCAAATGCAATAAGCTACGTGCGCCGTTCTCAGCCGAAAGCCCGGTCGTAACAGCTTCTCCGCCGGCGAAGAAGATTCCGACGTGCAGTGGCTAGCAGCCACTGTGCAGAGGAATCGCCAGGCAGCTCGCCCGGGTCAAGTTGATCAGCCCTCGTCCGCTGGTGGTCCCGATGAGCCTGCACTGGACCCACAACCGCAAGCAGCAAGCACACAGCAACTCTTCTCTAAGACGCACCTGGCTTGCTTTCCCGAACATGGGCAGTTTTGCCCCACTAAAGCTACCCTTATTTTTCCATTTTTGCCCCACGCAACACTAAAGAGCAGCCACCTCAAAAGCCCAAAGTCAACCGCCGTGCTGATCATAACTTCCTTCAACACGTGGCTAAGAAACAAATCTACAAAGGAGATGTACATATGAAAACTGACAAAGAGAAATCGAAAAACCATTCTGGGGCATTGGCTACGTCAGGGCAACGACTTCACTCTCCTTTTTTCAAAATTGAAATATGTACTCATAAATGAACCCAGTTAAAGCGCAAAAGACGGCCGTTATTACGTCGTTTGTGCACAACCATCATATTGTGTTCTCACACAACACACAAACGCAATCATACACTCATTTCAAAATATAACTACACAACTACAACGGAGCGTACATTTGTAGCACTCAACATACTCCGACGCTAGCACTCAACTTATACCGACCTTAACGGCTTCACCGCTTAGGTACAACTCTTTAAAGAAAACATATTTCGTGAAACTCAAGATACAACATTTACATGAGAAGTAAATCACGCAGCTATCCAACAGCTAGCAAACTAAAACACGAAACATTTTTCTAAAGCAAATTTCGCGGTGTAGAAACTCTGATAGACACACACACAACAACAACAACAAACTCTGTCCTAAGGAAGAAAATAACCAACAAAAGAACATAACGGTCTTATCCATTAAAGGCCTTATCCATTAGTTCTTAACCATACCCTTCAGAATAGACTTGCGGCTGACGCGTATTTTTCAACCGCACACGTGGTGGACGCGCGCGGAAAGCCTTGGTTGAGCAAAGAGCCCCAAATGCCAAACACATGCTCGCTTTTCCGCGGAGCCGAACCGACTTCCCTGCAGGCGCCTCCCCTTTGTCATCTCGCGCCGCGACTTCACGACGGACAAAAACCGTGCATTCCTGCGGCGTTGCGAAAGGGCAGTGAAAGGAACTGCGGAAAGATAGTGATCCCCTTCTTACGGACCCTGTTCCAGCAAAACACACTTTCCCGCTTCCTTTCCTTCTATGAAGATGACGTCTGCGGTGACAGCTACTCAGGCGTGACAAACAACCTACAGGTACAACCGGGGTGGCTAGTCTAATCCCTGCATTCCACTGTTTGGGACCATTCAGCAAGCTTGTCTTTAAGCGTGTAGGGACGTTTGCCCTCTTTTTGTGGCGCTTTTTCTTTTTGGCGCGCTTCTTTGTGCTCTTTTTCGAGCAAATTGCTGGCGCCCCACTTTCCACAACAAGCTTGTCATGAGAGCTACCCCTCACTTGTGCTTCAGTGCACTTCGCTGAAATTATTCCGGTGTCCGTGCCACACGTGTCGAAATTACCCTTCACATCGTGTGCAAGGTCCACCGTCGCGACATGGTCAACCAACACCTGTGCGAACCCGTTCGGAGCCTGCTTACATACCTCTCCGGTACTCGTTCGGCACAGTGACGCGTCGCGCTCGCTCTGGCTTTCAGCCGCCTCTACAGCCATTTCGGCCTCTTTAGATGCTAGCGCTTTTTCCTCCGTTACCAAAACGCTGCTATCCTCACATGCATCAGTGCTTGGATCCTCGACACATTCATGCGACAGGCGTGCCAAATCATTCGCAGGCTTGCAAGCTGCCCTGCTCTTCATATGGCCTGTTCCCATGTTGCTCACTGCGCGCTCGCGCTGCCGGGCCTTTCCTGCGCCACTTCTCAAAAGCTTTTTAGGCGGGCCTTTCCCGACTTCGCTAAGCAACAAATGTGCGCTATCTTCTCCTACAGCACTATGCGGTTCCGGAAGGCCGTTCGAGTGCCGAGGTACGAGGATGGTCTCCAGCTCCTCATCTACCCCGTCAGGGCTGCTGGAACAAACCTCGCCCTCCCACGGAACGCCTTGCGGAATGGCCTCCGACTTAAGCCCTCCGACGACATCGCTTTTCACGGTCTGAAGCTGTTGTTGGGCCTTTCCTGCGCTAACAGCCGCAACTGTCCCTGCCAGGCCTTTCCCAACAATGCTGCCGTGCCTTCGATGCGTCGAAACAGCGCCGTGATCAACTGCACCCCCGACTACATCGCTTTTCACGCGCTCAAGCTCTTGTTGGGCCTTCCCTGCGCTAACAGTCACAACTGTCCCTGCCAGGCTTTTCCCAACAATGCTGGCGTGCCCTCGATGCGTCGGAAGAGTGCCAACTTTCACATCGGCTGGGCTTTCGTCTTGCCTTTTCTCACACTCTACTTTGCGAGACACTTCCGGCTTTTCCGTACTTCTCGACTTTTCCTCAGTTAGAGTGCTTTCAACTATACCCGCTACAGGGGTCTCCTGTTTCTCTCTGGTTCCATTAACCACTGGAGCTTCACTCCTTTCCCTGTTACAAACCGTAACACCGCAACGCTCGAACAAGGCCTTCTTTGCGCTCTCGTAATGCTCAAACTGCTCTTTAGGAAGCCGATCTAACACCTCTGAGACGTTAGAAGGAATTAGAAAGAGCAGGGGATACGACCAATGTTCACGATTGAGCTCAACTTCTGCACAAACCTGCTCGTAAGTTGTAAGAAAACTTTCTATATTCTCGCCATCTCTAAATTTGTGCACCAGTGTTCTTACTTGATCCTCTTTTAGCGATTGAATTTTTCTTTCCAGATTTTGCATTTCAACCCTGTGTTTTTCCCTTCTATCTGCTTGCTCTTCATCCTCTTTACGCCTCCGTTCTTCTGCTTCCTCTATACGTCTGCGCTGTTCCTGTTCCTCTAAGCGTTTGCGCTGCTCCTCTTTCTCCGCAATGGCCTCCAGACATTCTTCAAGTTCCTCGTCATCTGCCCCGATCGCCTCGATCGCCTCAATGATTACCGGCTTTCTCTTTGTCTCATCAATTTCGATGCCCAACTCTTTGGCCAATTTTAACAACTCCGGCTTCTTTAGTGCTTTTAAATTCATGGCTGCCCTAAGTGCTGCTACCTCTTCACTTTACTTTGGTATTGGCGTACTCTAGCTTCCGTCAACCTATTACAACTTCAACGCACTCAACTTCCGTCAACCTAGTCGACCTTGACGTACTCCAATTTCCGTCACCCTTATCGACCTCGACGTACTCAACTTCCGTCAACAGTTGCAACTTCCGTCAACACTCCGTTGCTCCGGTGACTCCGTTGCTCTAGAATCCGGGTGAAGGGCATATGTGTTAAGCAGCACTAGACCTATCGCGTTAACTCGATATTTAGTAAAACGCACAGAGAAGGTCCTACACACCCGCATGAAAAATTTTGTTCAGGAGATATCAATTCTCGACCCCACACAAATTTGTTTGGGATCAGGATGCTCATCATGGCAAGCACATGTAGACTTAGAAAGCAGAATTCAGCTGGTAAGGCGCGAAAGGCAGTACACGGCACTAGTTACATTTGATATTGCAAAAGCATATGATAGTGTAGAGCACATGATTTTAATCAACCAGCTTCAACTTCTGAACTTGCCAAAGTATATGCAGGCATGGACTGCAAAATTCTTAAGGGACAAATAATCTTCAGCCTGTAATCTTCAGGCCCTCGTTCTGCTTAACAGACAGGCCTTGAGCAGGCGCGTAGCCAGGATTTTTTTTCGGGGGGGGGGGGGGGGGCTTGAAGAGTCAGTGTATACGGCCGTTCAAGCGCGTAGCTTTTTTTTTTTAGAGGCCCAGCTCCTTAAGGCGTGCGTCGTGCGTCCCCGCTGTATGTAGTAGGTAGCCACCGGCACGTGCCTGCCGGGAGACACGCACGCGCTCGTGCCTCTCTGTCTTGTGAGAGAGAGACAGAGAGAGAGAGAGAGAGCGAAAGGCGCGCGTTGATGAACGCTCTACCAGCTCGCAAAAAAGGAGAACGCGCCCTCACCCGCGAGTGACAACGTTGGCGCAGGCAGCGTCTCCTAGCAAGTTTCTTGATTGAGAAAAATACCGACTGCTCGCGTTGGAGAAGCGTTCACCGGCAACCCATATATATATATATATATATATATATATATATATATATATATAGGCACTGGAACTTGACTTGGAATGAAGTGCCGGTGGGAGATTTCACTTGTGCATAGTTGAACCATAATGGTTCGTAGCGTGCGCGTTAACTAAATTAATCCGGAACTCGGCACGATCTACGATGAACATCCCGAGCTTCGCCCACTCATCATCATTCACTCCGTGGATATGCTGTAATTTTTTTATTTTTTTGGGGGGGGGGCGGCGGGGTAGGAGGGGCTTGAAGATTGCATACGACCATTGGGTGGTCTTGGAGGACCTGTCAGGTCGCTCTTATGATTTTGGCATTGTTTACTGCCGTTCTGTGATGTCAGGTCAGGTGTGTAGGTGAAAACTGGAAGCAAGTGGAACTCCGCGCAGAGAAAATTGGCGTGCATGGTGCTCACACAGACTCCTTGTGCAGGCAGAGGCATTACATTGCTCGACTATATTTCCATGTGGTTGCTTACTGCAGGGCAACGTGTGGATTATGATGAGCTCTATGTTAACCACAAGGAAACACCATAGAGTGAAAGACCATATTTTTTAATGCTTTGTTTTTATTGAAACGCAGTAAATCACATAACAAATACTTCGCACATACAAACATTTTGGGTCCGTACGTCAGCATTGATTATAAGTCCAGTCGAGGCCATTCAGCACAGTTAGGATCAAAACTCTGCATGCACCACATGTAGCACAGGTTTCTTCTTGAAGGACGCTGCGACACTTTTTTAACATTGTCTGAAAACGGCGAGCATCAAAAGGCGCTCCAAGGAGCACTGACTCCGTCGCTTGATTTAGAACTAACAATGGTGATCTCGCGAACGCGGAAGTACCTGAAGCAATAATTTATGTTGCTTTTGAGTTCAACATATACAGAAAACATATGTATGTTTCCGTCAGAACAACAAAGGGTTAGACGACGTAAAAGTCTTGACTTAAAAGTCTGTACCACGTCTCTCCTTTGAGTAGCTGAGGCGTTTCCTTTGTGGAAACGGGTTGGTACAACGCAGCAGCGTCGCTCTGCGCTTTTCATAATTCGCCACTGGGCCAGAAACAAGAACCCCAACCGCGTATAGTTCACAGTGACTGATGAAATGCTAACAGTTTTCATAAACAGTAACATGGGAGTGATGGAGTACTAACGTATAAAAGGAGGCACTTGCATTTATGGCACAGTATCCAAAACGTGGAATCTAAAATAAGGAAGCCAACAGAATATGTAACAACACAATGAAACGAGATTAGCGGCTTTTACAGTTTCAGCGGTTTCAATAACTTATTATTGTTTCGGACAATGCAATGCAGTACAAGAAATAACAAACATACAAGGGTCACATAGCACTGCACCAGGATCCTTGATTAATCGTTACACAAAAGGCGGAATACAGAGGAGTAAAAATAATCAGGAAACCGGACACACGTAAAAAAGCGAATGATAATATACGCAGACGTAGCAAAATACATGGCTACAAGTGAGCAAATAATGTTATCCAAATTTCAATGCAATAAGTAAGCGAATAACTTCTTAGCTGGAGTTAACATAAGTATGAAGTGGAAGACAATTTTTTGGCATATGCTAGACTATTCCAAAGTGCTGCTGCACAAAAGGAGGATAACATTTTACCGTAATGAGTATGATATATGGGTAACAGAAGGTTTTGTCGGGCTGCAACCTTGTGCTAATAGGATTAAGAAGTAGATCAGAACCGGTGAAGTCGTAACCAACTTGTTTAGTTACTAATTTGAGAAATAATAGCGCTACACGATAGTTAAAAACCTCTCCAACTTAAGGAATGTGGTTTTTCTTTAGCTCTCAGGAGGTGTTGGAAGAAAAATGGCCTATGAATATGAGCGATGGGAAGAAATCTGACAGTAGGTTTTAAAGCATTTACAGAGCCGCATGCAATCCTTAGAGAAAAGCTAGAGAACAAACCCCAAACGGCGGGGAAGCTTCGCGAAACGGTCGATGACATCAGAATGATTTATGTTTATATCCCTGTGACAGTAGAGGAGGGCTAGGCCAACCAGCCGCTCCTCGGACATTGTTGAGCGCAAGTAGGTTTTTAGTCTCCTCAAACTGGAGAACGATCTTTCTGCTGTGGCGGTGGTTAGAGGGAGTGTTACCAATATTTGCAGCAACTTATAAATATTGGGGTAAAATGTGCTGTCACAGTGAGGAAGGGCGTCGAGCCCAGTGCTAGGACGCAAGCTTGGTCCTGTTGACTCCCACTTAGTCCACCAGAGCCTAAATTCACCGAGAGCAGCAATTTCATCCACATCGTTAGAGAACGCAAGAATTAGTTCCTTCGCTTGCCTTAGGCGGGCATCATGTGGTGGAGGAACTGCTGCGGGAATCAATGCACCGAAACTTTCTATCAACCGCCTGTGATTCTCAAATCGCTGCTTTAGCTGAGAAAGTATAAAATCGATGAAAGGTATATACACGGATCGGCGGAAATATTCCTCTGCACTTTCTGCGTGATCATTTCCGCGATGTTGTTGGAGGCTCCTAATCCTTGGCTTTGCTATTTCAACGTTGTGGCGCTCTCCACACTCTTGAGCCTTGGAGAATACTTCCCCAAAGCACGCCTCGGCGTTTGTTCGGTATTGCTCAATTGTGCGTTGCACAACATCTATGTGACCAATCGCCGTACACATGTCCGAATTTTTCGCCTGAAGTTGTCTCGATAAAGGCAGGGTCACTGCCAGGACGTGCTCTGCGACATGGAGGCCCACAATGAAGGATGGTGATAGCAGGGCAGATATCATATTGTTCGCCTGGGCTGCATTCTCGGAACTCCCATTTAATTCAATTTCAACCAGCGCCGCAATGACACAGTCAAAAAGAGAAACAAAAGAAAGAAGCGCGTCATGCTTTTCCACCCAACGAGTCTCACACAAGCCGAGAAGTCGCTTGCGCCTTGACTCGGATCGCACGTCAGCGATCTTTGCACGCAGCACGTTTGATCGGCTTGCCGATTTGCGAAAGAATTTCGCAGTCTCCTTGACTGTTCCGAAGCAGTGCCTAATATCAGCTACAGAACAAGCAGCACAAAGCACTAAGTTTAAACAGTGGCTGGCACAGCGCGTATACAAAGCAGTTGGGTATTTCTCGCGAATCGCTGCTTGCACGCCATTTGCTTTTCCAGCCATCGCACTTGCGCCATCGTACCCTTGCCCTCGAAGGTTCTCCATATCAATCCCAACGTTCACTAAAAACTTCACAATCGCCCGTGCGATATTCCGGCCACTTTGGTCATCTACAGGAACAAAACCCAAAAAAACTTCGTCAACCTGGTTGCTTCCCTTGTCCAAGTAGCGAGCACATATGGTGAGCTGTTCAATGCCAGCAACATCTGTGGTCTCATCCGCGAGAACAGAAAAACAGCCCGCGTTGTTAATTTTAGACACGAGATTCTCTCGAATGAGGGTGCCGCAGATTTCAACAATCTCATTTTGAACTGTAGGACTTAGATATGACGCATTGCCGGAGCAGTTCTGTATATGTTCTTTAAGGTAGCTGTCTCCGCAACTACTCCGCATGCGTAGTAGTGCTCTGAAGTTGCCTTCATTCTCTGTTGGAGCACTGTCGA